>JAXIVB010000013.1:620000-908226 GCA_036785055.1 Emydoidea blandingii | reverse complement strand
CGCCCTGCGGCCCCCACGGCCGCTGCTCCAACACCGAGGGCTCCTTCCGCTGCCAGTGCGGCCAGGGGTACCGGGTGGGCGCGCCGGGGGGCCCCTGCGCAGGTAAGTGCGGGACACGGGGGGGCCAGCCGGGCTGGGCCGGGCCCCCACCCTGCTGACCTCCCCCTTTGCAGATGTCAACGAATGCCTGGAGGGCGAGTTCTGCTTCCCGCACGGCGAATGTCTCAACACCGACGGCTCCTACACCTGCCTGTGCGCCCCGGGCTTCGCCCCCGCGCCCAGCGGCACCGCCTGCCTCGGTACGGGACCCAGGCGTCCAGGGACCACAGCACCTCCTGCAGGGGGATGGGGGAGGACCCAGGCGTCCGGGGACCACAGCGCCTCCTGCGGGGGGATGGGGGAGGACCCAGGCGTCCGGGGACCACAGCACCTCATGCGGGGAGACCCAGGCGTCCAGGGACCGCGGTGCCTCCTGCGAGGGGATGGCGGAGGACCCATGCATCCGGGGAGTAGAGGACACAACGCATGTGAGGGGAGGGTCCGGGTCCCCTGGGGCGAGGGTGGGGGGTCCATCCCGCCAGCTGAGCCGTGTCTCCCTTCGCAGACGTGGACGAGTGCCAGCGCGGGGGTGTGTGCGAGGGCGGGCGCTGTGCCAACACGGACGGTTCCTTCGACTGCCACTGCCCGGCCGGCTTCCGCGCCGGCCCCGACAAGCGCGCCTGCCAGGGTGAGAAGCCGGGGGGAGCTCTGTGGGCAGGGGGCTGGGGTCCCCGCTTGCTGTGGCTGGTTCCAGCCCCCCCCCAGGCAGAGCACTTGCTGCAGCCCTGCAGATCCAGGCTGGGACCTGACACCCCCTCGCCCCGGGGTGGGGTGTTCTGCCCCCTTCCCACTGGGGTGTGGCTAAGCACTGCCCAGAGGCCGGGGTCCCGTCCTGTCACTGCTCTGCTGAACTCTTCTCCGCTCCGGGGGGTGGGGGCAGACCCGGGGGGCTCAGCCAGCACCCTCCCACCCCTGTCTGTGCCGCTGACTGCCCCCCGCCCCCCAGATGTGGACGAGTGCCAGGAGTATGGGGGCGCCCTGTGTGGGGCCCAGCGCTGTGAGAACCAGCCCGGCTCCTACCGCTGCGTCCCCGCCTGCGAGCCGGGCTACCGGGCCGGTGCTGCCGGGGCCTGCGTCGGTGAGTGCCGGGGTGCGGGGGGCTGGCGGGTTCATGCCCATGGGCGGGGGGATCCCGTTCTGGAGCGTTGGGGGTAACGTGCCCCATTCCCTGGGGGTCGCACTGGGATCGCACCTGCTGGGCTGCCCCCAGCCCCGGCCATGGAGAGTCCTGGGGGGTTGCAAAGAGAACCAGCCCTGCCCCCCTTAGCCCCGGGTTGGGCCGAGCTGCCCCCCCCATCCCCCATGGCCGGATTCTGATGGTGCCCCCCCCCCCCCCCCCCGCCCCCAGACGTCGACGAGTGCCAGGAGTATGGGGGCGCCCTGTGTGGGGCCCAGCGCTGTGAGAACCAGCCCGGCTCCTACCGCTGCGTCCCCGCCTGCGAGCCGGGCTACCGGGCCGGTGCTGCTGGGGCCTGCGTTGGTGAGTGCCATGGGGCAGGGGGTGTTTGCCCGGGGAGGGGCCGAGCCAGTGAGCGCTGGGTTTGAGCTTGGAGAACAGGACATGGGAGTGGGTCCATGGGAACCATGGGGGGGGGTGGCGGGCACCGTGGGAACCCTGGGAGGGGGCGGCGGATGCCATGGGAACTGTGGGGGGGAGGGCTGCGGGCGCCATGGGAGCTGTGGGGGGGGGGCTGTGGGCGCCGTGGTGACCGGCTGTTGGCTGTTTCAGACGTGGACGAATGTGTGAACGGGACGCTGTGCGGGGACCACGCCATGTGCCACAACCTGCCCGGCTCCTTCCACTGCCTCTGCGACCAGGGCTACGAGACCGGCCCACGACGGGCGCCACTGCCAGGGTCTGGGGGGCCTGCTGGGGACGGGGGGCAGGGTCTGGGGGGCTGCCGGGGGTGGGGGGGCTCCTAGGGGTCGGGGGGCAGGCCAGGGTCTGGGGGCTGCTGGGGTGTGGGCAGGGGACAGGGCGGATGGGGGAGCTGAAAGGTGGGCCCCCCTGCCCCACTCACCAGCTGCCCCCCCCCGCCCCCCCAGATGTGAACGAGTGCGAGACGCTGCAGGGCGTGTGCGGGGCCGAGCTCTGTGAGAACGTGGAGGGGTCCTTCCTCTGCATCTGCCCCAGCAGCGCCCAGGAGTTCGACCCCATGACGGGACGCTGCACCCGCCCGCCCAGCCCCCGTGAGTGGGGGGGCAACGCTGGGGGAGGGGTGCGGAGAGGGGGGACTGGGCACTGGAGGGAGGGGGGCTGCCGGGGAGGGGGGACTGGGCACTGGAGGGAAGGGGTGTCTGCTGGGGGAGGGTGCAGGGAGGGGGGCATTTGGAGGGGGGGGGCAGGCACCAGGGGGAGGGGGGCTGGTCTGTTGGGGTTGGCTGGGGGACCTGTACAGCGTGAGCTCATGAAATTCGCCCCCTCCCGCACTGTGGAGAGGGAGACGCAACAGCTTTGGCCCCCGGTAACGTTTTCCACGCACTGATCTTAGACCAGTTCATTAACTACAGAAGAGAGATGTTAAGGGATAACAAACAGATCCAAGCAGATAACCCAGCAAATAAACAAACACGCAATCTAAGCTTTGATATACTAACGCGATTGGAGAGGAGTAGCAAATTCTCCCCCTAATTGTGGATTGAGGCAGTTTGCAGAGATTCTCGAGGGGCTGCACTTGCAAAGCCCAGGAACTCCTCTCGCAGGCTAGAAACCCCCTGAGCCCGGCTTCAGCCCTTCCCCCAGTTCAGTCCTTATTTCCAGGAGTCTCTCTGGGCAGGAGTCGCTCCCCTGTCTTAAATAGCTTTTGCATATGGCGGGAATCCTTTATCTCCAAGCTTGATTCCCAGCCTTTCACGGGGAAAACACTGGGATTCCAAGATGGAGGCCAGTACCAGGTGACTTGGTCACATGACCCCATAATCTCATAGCAGCCATGAGCCAGAGGCTGTTTGTAGCACCCGCAGGACAGAGGCGTAGCGAGCGCCCTCCGACCGGAGGGGGCCCCGCAAGGAAGGGGGCCCCTAAAAGTGGCAAAATAAATACCGCATTCCAGTTTCTGCATTGTAAGGGGCCCCGCCCGGACATATGTTCGGAGGGGGCCACCGTTCGGAGGGGGCCACGTTCTTTGTTGCTACGGCCATGCCGCAGGAAGTCTCCCTGGTGAGAGATTAGCTATTGTTCCCCCTATGGCCCTTCCCAGCCGGCCGTCTAGACTGACTGCGTCCTGCCTAGCAGGCGTCCCCTGTGTGAACACGCCGGTGACAGGCGCACAGACAATATTCCCAACGTCCGATCCCGCCACGAGGCCTGCCTCCCAATTCAGTGCGTCGTGACCTTTCCGACGACCCCGCGCAGGGCCCATCCTGTATGAAACACGTCAGAATTAGCCCACACTCGTCTCCTAATATTCCTAGGAAGAACCGGGGGCGTGATGGATACAGGGGGCTCCTGGGTGGCGTCTCCCCAGGCCGGGTGGGGCCGGGCCGAGGTCCTGGCCTGCCCGTCTCACTGGGGCTTCCCGCCCCATCTTGCCTTGCAGCCCAGCCCGCCGGCCGCCTGCCGGTCCCCGAGCCCGAGCCCGAGCCCGGAGCGCCCATGCGGGACCCCAGCCGCCAGCAGTGCTACTACCAGGCCTGCGAGAAGGTGCTGGCCACCAACGCCACCCGCCAGGAGTGCTGCTGCAGCCTGGGCCACGCCTGGGGCCCGGCCTGCCCGGCCCAGCCCTGCCCCCACCCGGGCACAGGTACGGGGGGCCCTGCCCCCACCCGGGCACAGGTACGGGGGGCCCTGCCCCCACCTGGGCACAAGTACGGAGGGCCCAGCCCAGCCCCCACCCGGGCACAGGTACTGGCCCCCTCTGTGGCTCCCAAGCCAGCCAGCCCCTGTGCCCAGCCCCGAGCCCTGGCCCAGCATCCCAAATGGGACCCACCCTGCCCCCGTTCCCTGCGTCCCTCTGGACAGCCCGGGTGACTTGCCCCAATTCCAGCCCCACCCTGGGGCTCATGGGCAGGGGTTCTTTCCTGGCTCTGGAGGGGAGTTGAGGGTCTGGGGGGGGAGCTGAGAGCCAGGACTCCTGGGTTCTCTCCCGGCTCTGGGAGGGGAGTGGGGACTAGTGGCTAGACCGGGGGCTAGGAGCCAGGACTCCTGGGTTCTCTCACCAGCTCTGGGAGGGGAGAGGGGGCTAGTGGTTAGAGCAGGGGGGTCTGGGAGCCAGGACTCCTGGGTTCTCTCCCGGCTCTGGGAGGGGAGTGGGGACTAGTGGCTAGACCAGGGGGCTAGGAGCCAGGACTCCTGGGTTCTCTCACCAGCTCTGGGAGGGGAGTGGGGGCTAGTGGTTAGAGCAGGGGGGTCTGGGAGCCAGGACTCCTGGGTTCTCTCCCGGCTCTGGGAGGGGAGTGGGGACTAGTGGCTAGACCAGGGGGCTAGGAGCCAGGACTCCTGGGTTCTCTCACCAGCTCTGGGAGGGGAGTGGGGGCTAGTGGTTAGAGCAGGGGGGTCTGGGAGCCAGGACTCCTGAGTTCTTTCCTGGCTCTGGGAGGGGAGTTGGGGTCGCGGGGGGGGGAGCTGAGAGCCAGGACTCCTGGGTTCTCTCCTGGCTCTGGGAGGGGAGTTGGGGTCGGGGGTGGGGGGAGCTGAGAGCCAGGACTCCTGGGTTCTCTCCTGGCTCTGGGAGTGGAGTGGGGCCAGCAGTTGGAGCGGGAGCTCCCTGTGAGTGCTGGGGGGGCGCTGTTGGATGCGGGGGGAGGTTCCCGGCTCTCATGCGCACTCTCTCCGGTTCTAGCGGGAGTACCAGGCCCTGTGCCCCCGTGGGAACGGCTACGCCGCGACAGGACCCCTCGCCGCGCTCACAGGTCGGTGCTGCCTGACGCCCCTTGTGGGGGCTCTGTGCAGGGGGCAGGGGTGGGTGACAGCTGGGGGGAGCCAGGCCTCTGGGTGCTCCTGACTGCACCGGCTCGGCGCACGCCCCAGCCATTAAACAGCTCCTCGGAGGAACCCCAGGGGCCCCACTCGCCCACATGCCTCCCCCCTGCTGCTTCCCCCCTGGTTGCTCTGCCCAGTGAGGCCAGCGTCCGTCTCCATCCACCCACTGGGGGCAGATAGGGGCGGGCCGCGGGACGCGTTTCTCCTCTGTCCGGCCCAGGTCCGAGCTCTGCGTCCCCACGCCGGGCTCCCCGGCTCCACCTGCCCGCGCTCGGGGTCAGGCCAGGGGGCTCCCGGTGTCTCCTGGACCCTCCCTTGTCCCATCCATCCCACCCCCCCGTGACAGACCCCTCCCATCTCTGCGCTGCCCCCCCGGTAGCGAGGCCAAGTGCAGAAGGAAACTGAGGCAGACAGAGGACGCCAGACAGTCCCCCCCATGGTGTGTCTCCCCCGCCAGACATGGACGAGTGCGCGCTCTTCAGTGCCCAGCTGTGCCGGGGGGGCGTCTGCCTCAACAGCGCCCCTGGCTACGCCTGCTACTGCCCCAACGGCTACTACTACGAGACACACACCTGGAGTGCATCGGTGAGACCCCCCGGCCCCCCAGCCCAACCCCGTACCCCCCAGCCCAGCCCCTGCCCCCCAGCCCAACCCAGGCCTCCTCCTCTGGCCCCCCAACCCCCGGCCCCCCCAACTCAGCCCCTGGCCCCCAGGCCTCTCCTCCCCGGCCCCTCCAGGCCTCCTCCCTGGCCCCCCCAACCCAGCCCCTGCCCCCCCAGGCCTCCTCCCCCGGCCCCCAACTCAGCCCCTGGCCCCCAGGCCTCCTCCCCCGCCCCCCAACCCAGCCCCTGCCCCCCAGCCCAACCCAGGCCTCCTCCTCTGGCCCCCCAACCCAACCCCCAGCCCCCCCAGGCCTCCTCCCCTGGCCCCCCCAACCCAGGCCTCCTCCCCCAGCCCCCCAACTCAGCCCCGGCCCCCCAGCCCAACCCCCTGCCCCCCAACTCAGACCCTGCCCCCCAGGCCTCCTCCCCCGGCCCCCCAACTCAGACCCTGCCCCCCAGCCCCGGCCCAACAGCTACTACTACGAGACACACCACCTGGAGTGCATCGGTGAGACCCCCTCAGCCCCCCAACCCAGCCCCTGCCCCCCCAGCCCAACCCCCACGCCCCCAACTCAGCCCCTGCCCCCCAAGCCTCCTCCCCCTGCCCCCCAACTCAGCCCCTGCCCCCCAGCCTAACCCCCGGCCCCCCAGCCCAACCCCAAACTCCCAGCCCCCCGAACTGGCCCTGGTCCAATAGCTGCTCCTCTGAGACGCGCCGTCTGGAGTGGCTGTGGGGGCGACACCGTGGTGACCCCCCCGTGTCGGTCCCAGATAATGACGAGTGCCGTGACGAGGAGGCAGAGCCCTGCGTGGGGGGGGGCTGCGTGAACACCATCGGCTCCTTCTACTGCGCCTGCTCGCCCCCCCTCGTGCTGGACGGGTCCCAGCGCCGCTGCGTGGCCAACGACAGCCAGGCCCTGGGTGAGTGACGCCCCCTCCCGGACCGCCCCACACATGCTCTAGGCCCCCCCACAGCCTAGGGGCCCACGCCCATGCTCTGGGGCTCCAGTGTGGGCCAGGGTGAGTTTCTCAGTCACCTGGTGCCCAGCCAGGCACAGGAGCAAGTGTGGGCCCGTTGCCGGCCTGGCTCCCAACTCTGAGCCCCCCGACACCTCCCCTCTATTCCCCAGCTCAGCCCCTGCGGGGGGTGGGGAATCTCCTTCGCGAGCCGTGGCTGCCCCGGCCGCAGGGGTCCCCTTGTCCGTCCGGCCCCTCCAGTGACCCAGGCCCATCTAGCCCCCACCGCAGCATCACCGACCCTGGCGTCTCCACCCGGCCCGGGAGCAGCTTTAACTCTTCGGCGCCCGCAGGGTCGCCGTCCCCTGTCCACTGGGCACCTCGCTCACCAAAATATTACAGGCAACTTGTGGGTCATCCCCCCCGGCGCCAACAGGGACCGGCCCAAGGGCCCTAGGTCCGTGCGCACACGCTGAGACTCAGGCACTCAGCTCTGGGGTGCGCTTGCACGTACAGAGTGAAAGGGCATGTGCAGGCCTTGGCTCGCTCATGGCACACTCATCGCACAGCACTGTCCGGCTCACGCTCCATCACGCCCAGGTGCACACGGTCATCGCATGCTGATGGCACGGCACTGCTGGGCTCACGTGCTCCGTTGCTCCCACATGCACACACTCGTTGCACGCTCATGGGACAGTACTGTCAGGCTCGTGCTCCGTCATGCCCATGTGCACATGCTCATCGCACAGCACTGGCGGGCTCACATGTACCGTCACACCCAAGTGCACATACTCATTGCACACTCATCGCACCCCACTGTCGGGCTCACACGCTCCATCACGCCCACGTGCACACACTCATCACATGTTCACGGCACTGTCAGGCTGTCACGGAGTCCCCGGGCGATGCTCTGGAACTGCTCCCCACAAAGCCAGGCAGGACTCTGGGAGCCTCCTCTCCCTCGGAGCAGACTGTCTTCAGGGCAAGAAGCTCACACGGCTTCACCTCCTGGGTCTCTCCTGGGAGCATTCAGCATAAGCCCCTCCATGCGCTTCCCACAGCGAGTCCGCCCCGGCGGGGTCCTGGGAAGCCAGAGGGTCCTGCACCCCAACTCTGCAGTCAGACGTGACTCTCGGCCAGCCAGTAAAACAGAGGTTTATTAGATGACAGGAACACGGTCTAAAACAGAGCTTGTAGGTCCAGCGAACCGGATCCCTCCGCCGGGTCCATTCTGGGTTCAGAGAGCCGGACACCCCCATCTGCCCTCACTTCTCGTCCCCAGCCAGCTCCAAACTCCCACCCCTGTCCAGCCCCTCCTCTGCCTGTGTCTCTTTCCCGGGCCAGGAGGTCACCTAATCCCTTTGTGACGAACTGGGTCTGTTCTTACTGTGGTCTGTGAATGCTGACAGGGGAGTGTGGCTGGGATAGCCGGCATTGGGGGATGGGAGACTGACTGGAAATACCTGAGCCTGTAACATGAGAACCCAGGAGGGGGCTGGGACCAGGTGACACCTTTGCCCAGAGACTGAACAAAGGCTGTGGGTGGGGTCGCTGAAACCAGAGTCTCGGGGGCTGGCTAGTGACTAGGGCTTGGGGCAGACAGGGCTCTGATCCCCTAAGGGGGCTAGGGTGCCCAGGGACCCCAAGATGGACCTAACTGAGGGGGTCCTGTTGTCTGTGCCTGCAAGACCTGTCTTGGACTATATTCCTGTCGTCTAAATAAACCTTCTGCTTTACTGGCTGGCTGAGAGTCATGGTGAATCGCAGGACGCCGGGGGTGCAGGGCCCTGAGTCCCCCCATACTCCGTGACACCCTTTGTCTCCAACACCTTCAGTTGGCACCTTTGCAGAGGAGGGGCCCAGGCCATCAGTTGCTAGGAGACAGAGTGTCGGGCATTTATGTGCACTGGCCCTTTGCTCTGCAGCAACCATACACCCTTATCCCACCACCTAGATACTTAAGAGCTGCAGAGGGGAAACTGAGGCACCCACACAGTATTCAGAGAAAACATTAAGAACATCCCCAGTTCGTCACACCAGCTCACACGCTCCGTCTCTCACACCCACCACACACTCATGTCTCCCCCAGACGAGAACCAGGCCGTGTGCTGGCAGGAGGTGGGGCCGGACCTGGTCTGCAGCCGCCCGCGCCTGGACCGGCAGGTCACCTACACCGAGTGCTGCTGCCTCTACGGGGAGGCCTGGGGCATGGACTGCGCCCTGTGCCCTGCCCGAGACTCAGGTGAGGGGCCTGACCCACAGCCCCTCCCCTAGGGCTGGGCAGCTGAACTCGGGAGGGTCGCTTCAGCCCCTGCCCAGTGAGTGCTGGAGCCAGGGGCCTGGGGTCCCTGCCCCACGGTTCCTACATCCCTCCCAGTGAGCGGGGTGGTTGCCAAGGGGACTCTGTGGGGCGGGGTGGCCGGGGGGCCTGAAGTGGTGGGGGTCAGGGACGCTGTGGGGGGTGGCCGGGGGCCCTGCACCCTGCAATGGGGGGGTGAGGGGCCCTGGTGGGGCAGCTGGGGGCCCTGCAGTGGGGTGAGGGGTAGGGGGCCCCGTGGGTGGCAGCCAAGGGCCCTGCAGTGGGGTGGGGGGTGGGGGGGCAGCCAGGGGCCCTGCAGTGGAGGTGGCCAGGGGCCCTGCAGTGGGGTGGGGGGTCAGGGGTTTGGGGGGGGGTCAGGGACCCTGGGGGTGGCTGGGGGCCCTGCACCCTGCAGTGGGGTCCCCGCCCCCCAGCGAAGGTCTCTTCCCCCCCCAGATGACTTCGAGGCGCTGTGCAATGTCCTGCGCCCCCCCAGCTACGGCCTGGCCCGGCCCGGCCTGGGGCTGCCCTACGAATACGGCCCGGAGTTCGTGCCCGGCTACGGGCTGCCCTACGGCCCCGAGCTGTTTGCCGGCTCCGCAGCACGGGGCCCCCAGCCCGGCCTGCGCCCCGACTACGACCCCTATGCCCTGGGGGGCTACGCCGGGCGCCGCGACTCGCTCTACAGCCCCCCCACCTACGAGGCCAGCGACTTCGAGGACCTGACCTACGTGGACGCCCGCCCGGAGGAGCCGCCAGCCCCCTACCAGCGCCCTGACCCCCGCCGCACCTACCGGCCCCGCAGCCCCCCGGACCCTGAGCCGGGCCCCGCCTGGCACTCCCCCCCCCACCCCGCCAGCCCCTTCCCCGAGCAGCCGGGCCGGGCCAGCGAGACCCACGCCGGTGAGTGATGGGGGGAGGAGCACCGGGCATGGGGGGCGATGGAGGGGGTGGGGCGGCAGGAGCAGACGCCGGGCGTGGGGGCACTGGGGGGAGGAGGGGTGCCGGGCAAGGGGGGGCTGAGGGGAGGAGCAGACGCTGGGTAAGGGGGGGGCTGGGGGAGGAGCAGACACCGGGCGTGGGGGGCTGCTCCAGGTCAGGCAGTGGCAGCCCCCCCAGAGGGCCCCCTTGGAGCAGGGGTGGGGGCAGGGCGAGCAGGGGCCCCAGCAGCAGCGGGGGGGGGGCTGGCGCTGATGCCCCGGTGCCCCCCCAGAGCGGTTCGAGGGGCTGCGGGCCGAGGAGTGCGGGGTCCTGAACGGCTGCGAGAACGGACGCTGCGTCCGCGTGCCTGACGGCTTCACCTGCCGCTGCGACCCGGGCTTCCGGCTGGACACCGCCCACATGGCCTGCCTGGGTGAGCCCTGCCCCACGGCCAGCCCCCCTCCACTGCCCCATGGCCTGCCTGGGTGAGCCCTGCCCCACGGCCAGCCCCCCTCCACTGCCACATGGCCTGCCTGGGTGAGCCCTGCCCCACGGCCAGCCCCCCTCCACTGCCCCATGACCCTGACTCCCAGCCCAGGCCCTCCCCACATCCAGCCTCAGTCCCTACTGCCCCATGACCTGCCTGGGTGAACCCTGCCCCCCTGCCCAGCCCCATGGCCGGCCCTCTCCACAGGCCCATGGCCTGCCTGGGTGAGCTCCCCAGGCCCTGACTCCCAGCCCAGGCCCACCCCATGACCAGCCCCCCCCCACCCTGATTCCTTGACTATCCCACATAGCCCACCCCCCGCCCCGCGAACGCCCCAGGGACCCCCCCGCGCCCCTCACCCTCTCCCTCTCCTCCCCACAGATATCGACGAGTGCGCCGAGGCCGAAGGCCCCCCAGCGCTCTGCCTCAACGGGCGCTGCCTCAACACGGCCGGCTCCTACCGCTGCCTCTGCCCCCGCGGCTCCGTCCTGAGCCAGCCCCCCCACGCCTGCATCCCCGCCCGGCCCCGGGCCTGAGGGGCGGCCCGAGAGCCCGTGCCGGGGGGCGGGGGCAGGGAGGTATTTATTGTGTGGCTCTCGGGCTGCCCACCCCGGAGACGGGGCAAGGGGGGGAGTCCCCAGGGGTTGGGGCCAAGCGATCCCCCCCTGGGGCGTGAACCCCCGTCCGTGCTAAGCCCAGCCTGCCCCCCGGGCTCAGGGGGCGACTCCAGCCGGCAGCACTAGGAGGCTGTTACCCTGTTGTCCTCTCCAGCAGGCAGACTCTGGGGGAGGGGGGGTCACTGTCCGTCCCCGGGGCGCCACGTGAGGCTTCTCTCCAGTCAGTGGGCCCCCCAGCCCCCTCGCCTAGACTCCCCCCAGCCCTCTGAGGTGATTGGCCCAGCATCCACGGCTCTGAGTGGGGTAACGGGTGTGGGGCTCCCCCCAGAGCAGGATGGGGAGATGGGGGGCGCAGGAGCCAGGTGGCAACTGGAGGGCGCTTTGGCCAAGTGTTCCCCATGGGGTGGGGGGGGCCCTGGGGGCTGAGGTCCAATTTACCCCCCTCCCCTCCCCTGGGAGAACCAGCCTCACCCTCCTGCATAGCCCGGGGGGGCCCAGCCTGGCGGGAGGGTCTGGGGGGCTCGGGGCCCACCGGTGAGGGACGGGGTTCCCCGGGCACACGGCCCTGAGAATGGGGCATCTACCTGGGGCTGGTGGGAAGCGAAGAGTTAACAGGCCAGGCCGCACCGTGGCCCCCACTCAGCCCCGGGGAGGGGGGGTTGCTGTAGCTACCGGCCCCTGGGCCTCCCCCACCCCCGTGCTACAGGAATAAAGGTTTTCTATAAAAGGAACGCAGCATCTGTGCAGTGTTGGGGGGGGCGGGGTCATCTCCCCCCCGTCACAGCCCTGGGCCTCCACCTCCCACCCCCAGCCCTTCTCCTGGGGCCGTGGGGCTAGCACCCAGCCCACATGCACGTCCCGTCCCCCCGAACCGCCCCGATCCCAGGAAAACGAAGCCTCCCGCCCCTGGAGGCCACAGGCCTCATCCCCACCTCACAGCAGGGAAACTGAGGCGCAGGGGAGGAATTTGCCAAAGGACAGTGACTCAGTAGCAGAGCCTGGAACAGAACCCAGGAGTCCTGGCTCCCAGCCCCCCTGCTCTACCCACCAGCCCCCACTCCCCTCCCAGAGCCGGGGAGAGAACCCAGGAGTCCAGGCTCCCAGTCCCCCCGCTCTATCCCACCAGCCCCCCTCCCCTCCCAGAGCCAGGAGAGAACCCAGGAGTCCTGGCTCCCACCCCCCTGCTCTAACCCACCAGCCCCCACTCCCCTCCCAGAGCCGGGAGAGAACCCAGGAGTCCTGGCTCCCAGCCCCCCCCCGCTCTACCCACTAGCCCCCACTCCCCTCCCAGAGCCAGGGAGAGGAGTCCAGGCTCCCAGTCCCCCCTGCTCTAACCCACCAGCCCCCACTCCCCTCCCAGAGCCAGGAGAGAACCCAGGAGTCCTGGCTCCCACCCACCTGCTCTAACCCACCAGCCCCCACTCCCCTCCCAGAGCCAGGGATAGAACCCAGGAGTCCTGGCTCCCAGCCCCCCCTTCTCTAACCACCAGACCACACTCCCCTCCCAGAGTGAGGAGAGAACCCAGGAGTCCTGGCTCCCAGCCCCCCACTCCCTACACGCAGGGATTGTCCTTGACTCCCCACGGAGCCCCCCCCCCCCCACGCCCAGCCAGCCCCAGTGTGCAGCAGGCCGGGGTGTGCGGGGTTAATGCTCCCCCCTCCAGCGCCTCCCGCCAGGCTCACCCTGCTATTACAGGCCTGGCCACGGCTCCCCTGCACACGTGTTCCCAGCCGGCGCGGGCGGAGCTGCCGGCAGCCCCCCCACGCAGGGCACTGCCATGGGGCCCAGGGCCACAGCGCTGGGGGCCCTGCTGCTGCTGCTGGGCCAGGACTCCTGGGTCCTCCCCCACCCCCAGTGCCTGGACTACAAGCCGCCCTTCCAGCCCCCCCAGCCCCTGGCCTTCTGCCCCGAGTACTCGGCCTTCGGCTGCTGCGACGGCCGGCGGGACGCCCAGCTGAGCGCCAGGTTCCAGGAGCTGGGCGGCTTCCTGGACCCCGCCGGCCTGCAGAGCTGCGGGCACTTCCTGCGTGACCTGGTGTGCCAGGTGAGCGGGGGGGGCCAGGCAGCCAGGTGAGCGGGCGGGGGGGGGCAGCCCGGCTGGGCGGGGTGGGGGCAGCCAGCCAGGTGAGTGGGCGGGGGGGGCAGCCCGGCTGGGCGGGGGGGGTCAGAGGCCAGGCAGCCCGGCTGGGCATCGGGGGTGGGGGGCAGAGGCCAGGCAGCCCGGCTGGGCGTCGGAAGGGGGGGCAGAGGCCAGGCAGCCCGGCTGGGCGGGGGGAGGGGCAGGCAGCCAGGTGAGCGGGCGGGGGGGCAGCCCGGCTGGGCATGGGGGGGGGGGGGCAGAGGCCAGGCAGCCCGGCTGGGCGTCGGGGGGGGGAGGGGGGAGAGGCCAGGCAGCCCGGCTGGGCGTCGGGGGGAGGGGGCAGAGGCCAGGCAGCCCAGCTGGGCGTCGGAAGGGGGGGCAGAGGCCAGGCAGCCCGGCTGGGCGGGGGGAGGGGGGGCAGCCCGGCTGGGCATGGGGGGGGCAGAGGCCAGGCAGCCCGGCTGGGCGTCGGGGGGGGGGCAGTGGCCAGGCAGCCCGGCTGGGCGTCGGGGGGGGGGGGGCAGAGGCCAGGCAGCCCGGCTGGGTGTCGGGGGGGGGGGGGGGGCAGTGGTCAGGCAGCCCGGCTGGGCGTGGGCAGCAGCGCACAGGCGTTTGCAGGGGGCTGTGGGGCTGGTGGCATAGCAGGGCAGTGGGATGGGGGGGGCGGTCAAGGGAACTCTGGCCCCGATGTCAGGTTTGCTGGGGCTCTGCCCCTCTCCCGTTTCACCCCCACGTACAGACATGGGGGAGCCCTTTGAGCCCTGGGGGCCCCGTTCACTTGCCCCCGCATCAGCCTGGGCGGCCCCATCAGCAGTGACTGCACGGGGGGGGGGCAGAGGGGCAGTGGGGGGCTCCAGGCTGGGCTAGAGATGCTGGTCCCCAGCCCCCCAGCTCCCAACCTGGGTGCCCAAGTTCCCCAGATGCGCCTCCCGCAGCTGCCCTGAGCTCCTGGGGAGGGGGGACACGTACAGCGCCAGGCACCAGGCCGCATCAGGCTGCTGCCCCACATGCCTGGCGAGGGAGCCGGGGGACCCCCAGCAGCTCCGTGGGACACGTGCCCAGCTGGGTGCCCTTGGCACCCCCTCCCCGCGGCTGCAGACGGCTCCAGGCCTGGCCCAGCCCTCCCCACATCCTGTCTAGGCTGGGACATGGGTGACCTCACCCGGCGGTTCCAGCTGGGAGGCTGCACATGGGCCCGTTCCCAGCCTGTCCCCAACCCCCCACCCCTTGGAGGTCTGGTCTCAGCAGGCCCGGCATGAACCGAACCCAGGAGTCCTGAACCCCCGCCCCAGCCACCAGACCCCACACAGCCCTTCAATCCAGGGGTCTGGGAGCCCGGACTCCTGGGTTCTATCCCCGGCTCTGGGAGGGGAGCGGGCTCTGGTGGCTTAGGGCAGGGGGGGCTGGGAGCCCGGACTCCTGGGTTCTATCCCCGGCTCCGGGAGGGGAGCGGGCTCTGGTGGCTTAGGGCAGGGGGGGGCTGGGAGCCCGGACTCCTGGGTTCTATCCCCGGCTCCGGGAGGGGAGCGGGCTCTGGTGGCTTAGGGCAGGGGGGGGCTGGGAGCCCGGACTCCTGGGTTCTATCCCCGGCTCCGGGAGGGGAGCGGGCTCTGGTGGCTTAGGGCAGGGGGGGGCTGGGAGCCCGGACTCCTGGGTTCTATCCCCGGCTCCGGGAGGGGAGCGGGCTCTGGTGGCTTAGGGCAGGGGGGGCTGGGAGCCCGGACTCCTGGGTTCTATCCCCGGCTCCGGGAGGGGAGCGGGCTCTGGTGGCTTAGGGCAGGGGGGGGGCTGGGAGCCCGGACTCCTGGGTTCTATCCCCGGCTCCGGGAGGGGAGCGGGCTCTGGTGGCTTAGGGCAGGGGGGGCTGGGAGCCCGGACTCCTGGGTTCTATCCCCGGCTCCGGGAGGGGAGCGGGCTCTGGTGGCTTAGGGCAGGGGGGGGCTGGGAGCCCGGACTCCTGGGTTCTATCCCCGGCTCCGGGAGGGGAGCGGGCTCTGGTGGCTTAGGGCAGGGGGGGCTGGGAGCCCGGACTCCTGGGTTCCAGCTAACCCCCTGCCCCGCCCCTGCAGGAGTGCTCTCCCTATGCTGCCCACTTGTACGACGCGGAGGATGTGAGCTCCCCGGTGCGGGCGCTGCCCGGCTTGTGCCCCGCGTACTGCACGGCCTTTTGGCTGCGGTGCCGCTCCGTGCTGAGCCTCCTGACCGAGGACCCTGCCAGCCTGGCGCTGGAGGGCGACCGCGCCCACTTCTGCGGCGCCCTGGAGCTGGGCGACCCCACCTACTGCTACCCGGCAGTGCTGGGCAGCACGGCGCTGAGCCAGGGGCTGGGCCGGGTGCGGGAGGGTGCCCGCGGCTGCCTGCAGCTCTGTCTGCGGGAGGTGGCCAACGGGCTGCGTAACCCCGTGGCCATGGTGCACGCCGGGGACGGCTCCCACCGCTTCTTCGTGGCCGAGCAGCGGGGCTGCGTCTGGGTCTTCCTGGCCAACGGCTCACGGGCCGCGCGCCCCTTCCTGGACCTGCGGGCGGCCGTGCTCACCTCACCCTGGGCGGGCGACGAGCGGGGCTTCCTGGGCCTGGCCTTCCACCCCCGCTTCCGCGCCACCCGCACCTTCTACGTCTACTACTCCGCCCGCGCCGGGCCCCACGAGACCATCCGCGTCTCCCAGTTCCGCGTCTCGGCCCACGACCCCAACACCGCCGACCCCCGCTCCGAGAGGTGAGTGGCCTCCTGCCTGGGCACTCCTGGGGGCAGAACCCAGGCATCCGGGCTCCCAGCCCCCCCATCCCCTCCACTCCTGAGCCAGCCCCCTGTCATGCAGCTCCTTCCTCCCCGCTCCATCTGCCCCACCGGTTCAGGGTGCCCCCCCTTCACCCGGCTCCTCTTCCCGGCAGGATCCTCCTAGAGGTGCTGCAGCCGGCGTCGAACCACAACGGGGGGCAACTGCTGTTTGGGGCCGACGAGCTGCTCTACATCTTCACGGGGGACGGGGGGCGAGCGGGGGACCCCTTCGGAGCCTTCGGCAACGCCCAGAACAAGTGAGAGCCGGGGGTGGCGTTGGGGGGCCCCAGGGGCAGTAGGGGATGTTGGGGGATTCCGGGGGGCAGCATGGGGCATGAAGGGGCCCTGGTGGGGGCGGCATGGGACGTTGGGGGAGATGCCCCCTTGCAGGAAATTGGGGGGGGGGGGCGGGGAGATTTTAGGGGAAATGTTCCTGGGCGGGCAGGTCTTGATAGGTGAGAACTTGGCTCCTTTCTGCCACCTGGTGGCCAAAGTGCAGACTGCCTGGCGCTGTGTGGGGCAGTTCCCCTGAACCCCTGATTTCCTGCCTCCCTCCCGGGGCCCTGATCCTCCCCCAGCTCTGCCCCTGCAGTGTCTGTTCCTGAACCCCCTGGGGTCCTGATCCCCCCGGTCCCAGCCCCCGGGTCTGTTCCTGAACCCCCTGGGGTCCTGATCCCCCGGCTCTGCCCCTGCAGCATCTGTTCCCAGCTCCCCTGCCTCCCTCCCAGGTCGTCCCTGCTGGGCAAGGTGCTGCGGATCGACGTGGAGCCGGGGGCTGACGGCCCCCCCTACCGCATCCCGCCCGACAACCCCTTTGTGGGGGAGCCTGGGGCCCGGCCCGAGGTCTACGCCTACGGGGTGCGGAACATGTGGCGCTGCTCCGTGGACAGGGGCGACCCCGCCAGCGGCGCCGGGCGCGGGCGCATCTTCTGTGGGGATGTGGGCCAGAACAAGTACGAGGAGGTGGACGTCATCGTGCTGGGCGCTAACTACGGCTGGCGGGCGAAGGAAGGGTTCGCCTGCTACGACCAGGCACTGTGCGCCAACGCCTCGCTCGGTACGGCCGCGCCGAGGGGCACCATGGGCCTGATGGGCCTCTCCCCTTGGGGGGCGCCATGGGCCGGACGGACCTGTCCCTTCGGGGGGCACCGGCTCCCATCCGGCCCCAGGCAGGGACTGGCTGGCTCAGGGGGGTGGGAATGGGGCAGGGGCCTGTCCCCTCAGGGGGGCACTGTCTCCACCCAGGCATAGGTCAGGGGACTGGATGGCTTGGGAGGGGGCAGGGAAAGGGCTTTGGGACCCGTTACTCTGGGGTCCCAGGTACAATAAACCCTTGTGGGCCACCCTACACCCCCGTGGTGCCAGCACCGTGGGGCGGGAGAGGGAGGCTGCATCGAGCAGGGGCCGTGGGGGTTGCTGCCCCCTGATCCCCAGCTGAGCTCCTCCCGCGCCGTGTCTTGCAGACGACGTCCCCCCCATATTCGCCTATTCGCACGAGCTGGGGCGCTCGGTGACGGGGGGCTACGTGTACCGTGGCTGCCACAGCCCCAACCTGCACGGCCTCTACATCTTCGGGGACTTCATGAGCGGGTAGGTTGGGCCCCTGGGACGGGCCCAGGGAGAACAGCCTGCTACTGCTGCAGGCTAGGGGGAGCGCTCCGGTAGCACACGGCAGGGGGGGGGTCACACCCTGCTGGGGACCCATCCGGGGGGCTGTGTGGGCACGTGTCCATGGCCCACAGGGGCTATGGGGCTGCCCCCTAACTGCTCTCAGGACGTCTCCCTGACCAGTGTGCCCCACGGATGAGGGGGATTTTCTGCATGGGACACAGAACCACCCCCCCCCTCCCCCGGGACAGACTCTGCCTTGTGGGGATGTGGGGAGGGGGAAGTTCCTGACCCGGAGCGCCCCAAGGGGGCTGCAGGGGGCAATACAACTGTCTCCACGGCTCCTATGGAAGGGGGTGGGTACAGCCCCCCCCCAATGGCTTGTGTTGGTTACTGACCCCCATCCCCATGGCTCCGTCTCCCCCCAGGCGCTTGATGTCGCTGCGGGAGGAGGCTGGCTCCGGGCGCTGGCACTACAAGGAGCTGTGCATGGGCCAGGGCCAGACCTGCGCCTTCCCCGGCCTCCTCAACCACCACGTGCCCCACATCATCTCCTTCGCCGAGGATGAGGCCGGTGAGCGGGGGGGTGGGGGGGGCACAGCCAGGACACCAAGGGGGCAGCCTAGAGCCAGAGCTCCACCAGGACACCTGGGTTCTCGCCCCGGTGCTCGGAGGGGTCTGGGGTCCCATGGGGGCTGGGAGCTAGGACTCCTGGGTTCTCGCCCCGGTGCTGAGAGGAGTTTGGGGTCGGGTGGGGAGAGTGGGGGTTGTGAGCCAGGACTCCTGGGTTCTTGCCCCAGTGCTGGGAGGGGTCTGGGGTCCAGTGGGGGAGAATGGAGGGGGTAATGCCGGGAGCCAGGACTCCTGGGTTCTATTCTTGTTGCTTCCACAAACTTGTGGCCTCCCTCCCGTGCCTCAGTTTCCCCTGAGGGGAGGACTTGGTGGCCAGTTACTAACCCCGCTGTCCCCGCAGGGGAGCTCTATTTCCTCGCCACGGCCATCGCCAGTGCAGCCGTGCCAGCTGGGATCTTGTACCGGATCGTGGACCCGTCCAGGTACCTACTGTCCCCCCCTTTGCCCGCTGGCCCCGTCTCACTCTGACATGGCTTGGCTGGCTCCCAGCGTGCGGGGGGGGGGGCTGCGCACAGGCCTCCTGTAACGGGCGTCTCTCCCCACAGGCGGGCGTCCCCCGGACAGTGCGGGATCAGCCCCGTGCCCGTTCCCATCCAAGGGAAGCTGATCCACTTCCGCCCAACACAGAGTGAGTGCGGGGGGACCGAGCCGGGGGGGGGGGGGGGTCACCACTGCAGCTGGCTGAGGTCTCTGGGAAGCTGCTGGGTCATTGGGAGGGGGGGGCAGGGGGGCTGGGAGCCAGGACTCCTGGGTTCTCTCCCTGGCTCTGGTGCCGACTCACGGGGGGGGGGGCAGTTCTGTACGTTTGTTCTGTAAATGGGGGATAAACGTGGTGGGGGGCAGAGCTGTATCCCAAATGAGCCCCCCCCCCTTCCTGTTGCAGAATTCATCACACCGGCCCCACCGCCCGCAGTGACCACCCCACGGCTTGGCACCGGCTCAGAACCAATGGGAACAGCTGGACCCCCCCTGGCGCCTGACCCCCACCCCCCGGGCCCCAGCCCCCCCTGCACAGGCCCAGAGGCCTCGGCCCTGCCCACCCCTCGGCCCAGCCCAGCTGTACCTGCCAGGCCCCCGGCTCGCCCAGACTGTGGGGTGCTGCAGGCACTTCCCACACCCCGGCCAGGGCTGAGCCTGCCCCCCACCACCCCCAACTGGTACCAGCAGCTGCTGGAGCGTCTGGAGGCCAAGAGCAGCCCACAAAGCCGCGCCTCCCAGCCCCCCAGCACCCACCATCCCCCCAGCACTGGGCCACCCCCCACGACCCACCCAGCCCCCAACCCCCATCTTTCCCCCAGCCCCTGGCTGCCCCCCAACCCCCATCTTTCCCCCAGCCCCTGGCTGCCCCCCAACCCCCATCTTTCCCCCAGCATGGGGCCACCCCCCACAACCCACCCAGCCCCCAACCTCCACCTTTCCTCCAGCCCCCATCTTTTCCCCAGCACAGGGTGGCCCCCCACAACCCCTCCAGCCCCCAACCCCCACCTTTCCCCCAGCATGGGGCCACCCCCCATAACCCACCCAGCCCCCAACCTCCACCTTTCCTCCAGCCCCCATCTTTCCCCCATCACAGGGACACCCCCCACAACCTCCCCAGCCCCCAACCCCCAGCTGCCCCATAGAACGTTGCCACCCCCTGCCACCCCCCACCCTCCCAGGCGAGCGGCTGGGCACCACCCGAGGAAGATGGGACCCCGGAGGCGGCTGGGGGCAAAGGGCCCCGCCCGGCAGCTGCCCCCTGGCACGGTGCGGCTGGTGCACAGGGGTGCAGCGCCTGGGCGGGGCCGGCTGGAGATCCTGGTGGGGGGCCAGTGGGGCACAGTCTGCGACGATCAGTTCGACGGGCGGGCGGCCGCTGTGGTGTGCCGGCAGCTGGGGTACGGGCGGGCGCTGAGGGTGGCGCGCCGGGCGGAGTTCGGGCAAGGGGCCACGCTGCCCATCCTGCTGGACGACGTGCAGTGCCAGGGCTCGGAGCGCAGCCTGCTGGAGTGCCGGAGCGCCCCCCCCGCGCAGCACAACTGCACCCACAGCGAGGACGTGGGGGTGGTGTGCGGGGACCCGGAGCGCCAGGGGCGGCCGATGGGGAGCAGAGGGGCCCAAGGCCTGTAACTTCTCTTGCTGCCCGGAGCTCTGGAGGGGGGCAGGGTTTGGGGGCTGGGCTGGGTGGGGGTGACAGGGCCCAGCCCCCCCCGGCCCCTACTTCCCCCACAGCTACAGGGACCTGGGAGCCACGTGGCCCAGAGCCCACCCCCCCCTCCCCCGGGACAGCTGCTCAGGGTTCCTGCTTCCCTTTTATGGTGGGGGGCTTCTACCCCCACCACTGGGGGGGTCGGTTCTGACGGGGGGGGGTGGAGAGCCAGGACTCCTGTGTTCTATCCCCACCGCTGGGAGGGGGGTCCGTGGAGAGCCAGGACTCCTGGGTTCTATTGTTGGCTCTACCCTGCCTTGAGCGAGGGCACAGGGCGCGTAGGGCCAGGGCCGGGTGAGAACAATACCACGCCACCAGCTCCTTCCAGCAATGTTTTATTCAGACTCCTGGTGACCACCCGTGCTAGGTGCCATGCCCCCCCGCAGCTGGCACACCCGGGGTGGGGGGGGGGGGGGAGAATTCCCAGGGGCGAGTGCTTGAGCCAGTGACACGGGTGTTCACTCTAGGTCCTCTCGCCTCTTCCCCCCCCCCCCCCCGGGCCCTCCAGGCTGATTCCCGGGGCAGCAGAGGGCGCTGCCACTCGACACGCGACGCCCTGTCAGGGCAGGGTGGGAGGGGCCATCACCCCTCGTGGGTCATGCCACGCTCTGTCCTGCACCTGGCGCCATGGAGTGGCAGCAGCAGCCAGGCACAGACCCTGGCAGATGCCCACGGGGGGCCAGCCACATGTGGTGGCCCCAGAACCCTCCTGAGCGGTGCCAGGCAAACCCCCCATGACTGTTCAACCCGGCTCCTGGCAGAGTCCAGCTGCCAGCCATGGGTGGGGGGCTGCAGGCAGCACCACCCGCTGTGACGGATACGGAGCAGCAGCCGTCGCATCATAGCCGGGCCCCCCAGGCCTGGGACACCGGGCCCCAAACCCAGCACCGCTCCCCACCCCCTCTGGCTCCTGCCAAAGCACCAGAAAGTCACCCCACCCCAAAGGCAGCACCTTGCTGGTCCTGCCGGGGATCCCCGCTCCCAGGGCTGGGCCCCCCAGGGAAAGGGGCTTTTCACTCCCTTGCGGGTGCCCCGTGACACGGTGCCCCTTGCGGGAGGGGCTGGAGGCAGCCCCCTGCCCTGGGCTCAGGGGAGGGTGGCTCAGAGCTGGTGTGGGTGGAGGGGTACTGTTTTTGGGGGCAGGAGGGGCGTTGACCCCAAGCCTTGGGCATGTACAGAATTTGCTCAACCTGAGCCTGGGCCAGGCCCCAGCGCGTTGCCTTCCCCCTCCCTCCGTCAGCCAGAGCCCGCGGCGCCGGAGGTGACGGCCCAGGCTGGGTCCAGCGCAGCCGGCTCCAAGGGTCCCCAGCTCGGCAGGGCTGCCTGGGGTGGGTCTGGGAAGCAGGGCAGGTCCCAGGCACCTGCCCTGGGATAAAACAGGGCGAACGGCCGCTTAAAACAGGGACGTGTTGATTAAAACCCTGCGCGAGCTCCCCCACAACATGCAGCCAGGAGCCGTGCAAGAACCCCCAACTCCGCCCGCGGCCCGGGCCCAAGCCAGAGCCTGCTGCAGACGCAGGCACGCTCCCTGCAGGGAGCTGCCCCGCAAACAGAGCCCCCTCCCCGCGCCAGCCAGCGCCCGCACCCAGGGCAGGGCTGACGCTATCTGCTGATGGAGGAGTAGTTGGCACGGCTGCCCGTGTTGAGCTGGGCACTGGCAGGTGGGGGCTTCGCGCCCGGGGCCAGCTCCTCCGGCGTCACCTCGGACTCCAGGATGGGCTCCTGGTCGCTGTGGTGATCGGCCGGCAGCAGGATGAGGTCGGTGAGGCCGTGCAGGTCGGCCGCCTTGTGGAAGGTCTGTAGGACCAGCAGCACGGCCATCAGCCCCAGCACCAGGTACACTGGGAGAGAGCGAGAGGGCGTCAGCCCCTGCGGGGACCTGGGGTCAGCCCCTGGTGCTATAGCGGCGCTGCCCCCGCTGGGCCAGGCCCCGCCACACAGCAAGTAGGGAACAGAACCCAGGCGTCCTGGCTCCCAGCCCCCCCCGCGCTCTAACCACTAGTCCCCACTCCCCTCCCAGAGCCGGGAACAGAACCCAGGCGTCCTGGCTCCCAGCCCCCCCCCCCCCCCCCCCGCACTCTAACCACTAGTCCCCACTCCCCTCCCAGAGCCGGGAACAGAACCCAGGAGTCCTGGCTCCCAGCCCCCCTGCTCTCACCCACCGAACTCCAGTGTACCCTAGGTAATGTTCAGGATGTAGCCGTCCCCACGGGGCATCAGCCCGGCTGGCTTGAAATGACTCTAACAGACACACAGACGCTGCACCCAAGTCTCCCCAGACTGTGCCCTGCGAGGCTACGGGGGCCCCCTCTCCCCTCCCCCACCCAGGTACCTGCCCCCTAGACACCTGTGACAAAGTGGGTGTGGGGGGTTTCCCATAACGTTTTGCAGGAGCACTGTGTGCCTCGGTTTCCCCTGTGTATGACACAGTGACCTCGGTGGTGGGACAAGGGGGTGTGGTTTTTGCAGGGACCCAAGCGGGCAGGTGCGTGGGCTGGACTCTCTAACCTGGCAGCTGCGCCAGAGGTGGGGGCAGTGACTGGTTTGCCCAGGAGGAGGAGGGGCAGCAGGTGTGTCAGGGGCTGGGCTGGTCAGGACTGTGTGTGTGTGGGGGGGGGGGATAGCCCCTCCCCTCCCCCCGCCCCCCCCAGCCTTTTTGTAGCTTCCTGCTGCCTGTGCTAACGAGTTCTGTCCTCCGCAGTGTCCTGGTGACTAATAAACCTGTTCTCCATGCTGGCTGAGTCACGGCTGACTGGGGAGTGGGGGGCAGGGCCCTTTGGGGGGTGCGAGGCTCCCCCCTCCTCCAGGGGGCTGAACGCTCCCAGGTCAGATCCAAGCAGGCTCCTTGCCCTGGTGCCGGTGCCCTGAGGGCAGACGCACCAGGATGAGGGTCCTGCCTGACTTCGCTCGGAGCGCGCCCATGAGAACCCCCCCAACAGAGCTGCCCCCCCAGGGCTCCCCCCAGCCCGCTGCTCACCGGTGACTGAGACCTTGTAGAGCGCCCGCAGCTTCTGGCCGGGCTGCTCGCCCGGCACGTAGTCGCCCAGCCCGATGGTGCACAGCGAGATGAAGCAGAAGTAGAAGGCGTCCAGGTAGCTCCAGGTCTCCTCCAGGGTGCTGAAGACGGCGGCCGGCAGCAGAAAGAAGGTGACCAGCACGGCCAGCAGCAGCAGCAGGAAGTGGGCCCGGGCCAGCGCCTGGTGGCTGTAGCCAGACCGCAGCTGCAGGTACTCGAGGGGCCGGTGGGTGAAGAGCCGGGCCAGGCGCTGCACCGTGGCCGTCAGCACCAGCATGGTGAAGGGCACCCCCAGCAGGGCGTAGAAGATGCAGAAGGCCTTGCCGGAGTCCGAGAGCGGCGTGGTGTAGCCGTAGCCTGTACGGGGGGAGGATGGGACAGGGGAGAGGATGTTACCCCCACATGTGTGTAGGGGTCTCCCCATGGGAAACTGAGGCACAGACAGGCAAAAGAACTATGCTTGGCATCCCACAGAGTCAGTGTCAGAGCTGAGGAGAGAACCCAGGAGTCCTGGCTCCCAGCCCCCTCCTGCTCTAACCACTAGCCCCCACTCCCCTCCCAGAGCTGGGGAGAGAACCCAGGAGTCCTGGCTCCCAGCCCCCCCTCCTCTAACCACTAGCCCCCACTCCCCTCCCAGAGCCAGGGAGAGAACCCAGGAGTCCTGGCTCCCAGCCCCTCCTGCTCTAACCACTAGCCCCCACTCCCCTCCCAGAGCTGGGGAGAGAACCCAGGAGTCCTGGCTCCCAGCCCCTCCTGCTCTAACCACTAGCCCCCACTCCCCTCCCAGAGCTGGGGAGAGAACCCAGGAGTCCTGGCTCCCAGCTCAGCCTTGCCCTGTGCAGCCCCTGGCTCAGTCCAGCAGGTCCCAGGCTTCGTACCCCCCCTGGGCTCTGCGTGAGGCCGGCTCCGGGAACAGCTCCAGCGGGGGAGCTGGGTAATGGGATTTCACGCCCAGGTGGGTTCTAAGCCGGGCAATTAGGCGGCTGCCAGGGGCAGTGAAAGGCTCCATGGGGGAGGAAGGGGGCAGCGCCGCACCCGCCGCTAATCCAGAGGCAAAGCCAGGGCTGCGTCCCCAGGCCTTTCCTACCCCAGGGACTGGCCCCGATCCACCACTCCCCACCCCCGGGCAGGGCTCCAGGCAGCATTTGCAGCCTGGCCACTTGACCCGGGATCCAGACAGGCTGAGCGCCCGGCCCCTTAGTCAATCCGCGCCGGGGCTGGGGCCGAACACCAGGGAGACACCCGTGCTGTGGAGCTGGGCCGAGTCACACGGGAGAGCCCTGCTCCCCCCCAGCAGAGCTGAGGCCCCAGCTCAGAGTCGGCCCCGTAAGGGCCTTGCCCCCCCCGCCCCGGGAGGCAGCCCGGCCCAATCCCCTCCCAGCTGCCAGGGAGCTGTTTACTCGGCGTGTTGACCCAAGGCAGGCATGGGGCAGAGTTCGCTCTGCGTCAGCCAGAGCCTCCCGACCTCCCTGCCCTGGGATCCCCCGCGCGGGCAGGCTGCCTGGGGAACCCAGGAGTCCCGCCGGGAGTACGCTCAGGCCGGCCGTGGGCAGCGGAGGGGCTGATGTACTGACAGAGCCAGACAGTTCCCAGCTTCAGCACCAACCCTTGGAGACAGACAGACACGGCGGGACAGACGGGCATGTCTACCCCCCCACCCCCCGCGCCATGCAGCAGACACCCGGAAGGGAGGCACCACAGGACCATCCCCCTCGGGAAGGTGCCCCGTGGTACCCAGGGACAGCCCAGCTGCGGGGTCACACAGCTGCCTCAGGCCCCCAGGGCACCAAGCCTCATGGGCAGAGCCCCCGCCATGGCGTCACTGGGGCCGGGCGCTGGTAACGCACACGCCCTCGGCCTGGCACGCAGCAGGACTGCCTGGCTCGGTGCCAGCCCCAGGCAGGGCCAGAACGCCCCGGCCCAGCTCACGTCCGGGTTAACCCCCTCCCTGCCAGGGCTCGGCTCAGAACCCCCGGTACAGGTGCGGGGAAAGAGCCCCAGAGGCCCGGGCCGCCAGCACCAAGAGCCCCCGGGCCGGCTACAGGGCGGGGGGCGGCGCTTGCCAGCGGGGAACGCTCAGCACTCTCTGTCAGGAGCGTGGCAGTGCTCAGCTGGGCTGGGACCCGCTCTCCCTTCCTGGCCAGCCAGCCAGCAGCTGGCTCAGCGTTTCCAACAGCACATGGGGCCAGCCACGAGTCACATGAGCCAGAGGCAGCTGTCACCCCTTTGGCCTAAACCAGCCAAGGACTAACTGAGCTGTGTGGGCTCATGAGTTAGATCAGGGAGCCAGGACTCCTGGGTTCCATCCCCTGCACTGGCAGGGGAGTGGGGCCTAGTGGTTAGAACAGGGGGGCTGGGAACCAGGACTCCTGGGTTCCATCCCCTGCACTGGCAAGGGAGTGGGGCCTAGTGGTTAGAACAGGGGGGCTGGGAACCAGGATTCCTGGGGTCCATCCCCAGCGCTGGCAGGGGAGTGGGGCCCAGTGGTTAGGGCAGTGGGGGGCAGGGGCCAGGCTGGGGAGCAGGGATCCCGGCTGGACCCAGCTGTAATCAGCACCGACGCGCCCACCCCAGGACCTGCCGACCCGAGAGCGCTGCTCATTTAGGGCCGGATCCCAAGCCTGTCGGAGGCCGGGGGGAGGGTTCCATTGGGCTGGGGGTCAGGCCCCATGGACCAGTCTGAGCACCGGGGCTGCTGACTCTGGTGTAGGCCAGGCCGGGATGCTAAGGCCTCACAAGGCCCCCCCTCCCCGAGGGGATCCAAGGCCCAGCAGCCCCCCCCTCCCGCTCCAGCACCTTTGCACTCTAGGATTTCCTGGCAGGGGAAGCGAGGGCCTGCACCGCAGAGGGGGGGGGGGGGGGGGGAGGAGAACTAACCCAGACCAGGATGCAGGGGGAGGGTTGGCGCTGGGGCTGCCGACTCTGCGCTTTCACTTTCCTTGTCATCTGGGGCCCAGGTGCCGGATTGGGGGCGGGGGCGCAGCCAGTTCTTCCAAAGCAGCGTTCAGACACACACACCCCCCCGGACCGTTTCACAACATACCCCCCACGGCAGGAGCGGGACCTCGCCGAGGCTCCTGCCCCAGGAACAAGGCCAGAGCACGGGGAAGTCCCTGGCACGGCCGCTCAGTCACCCAGGGCCCGGAGAAGCCGGGCCTGTGAGCCCAGTCGGCACCAGCCCTGAGACCTTCTCCAGTCAGTTTTGCTCCTGGACAGCTGGCAGGGGCCTGGCAGGCCCTGATTGCTGCTCAGGCAGGTTCAAAGGAGTGACTCCTGGGCGTGGGGAGACTGGCAGCCTGGCAGCCAGGCCCAGCGCCTCCTTCACACCCCATGGCACTCCAAGGCCCAGCAGACGCTTCGGAGAAAGGGCCTCAGCGTTACAGCTGCACCCGCCTTGGCTAAGGGAGCTCGGCCCAGAGACACGCCAGGCCCCCAGCAACCCCCCATGGACCCAGCACAGACCTCCCAGGTCCCCTCCCCACACAGAGCGGGAAGAGGGGCCCACGCCCCACGGCCAAATACCCTGCTAAGGCGCCTTTCCAAACCAGATCCCACCGTAGGCCCCGCAGAGAACCCCCAGGGGTCAGGGCTCGTGGGGCAGATCTGGGTCAGGGTGTCAGGGCCACTGGGCACTGCGGGGGGGGGGCAATGTTTGGTTTGTGGGCTGGGTGGGGGGATGTGTTGGGGGGGCGCTGTTACCCGCGGGGGAGGAGAGGGGGGCTGTGTTGGCGGGGGGGGGGAGAGTGGGGGTGTGTTGGGGGGAGGAGAGGGGAGCTGTGTTAGTGGGAGGGAGAGGGGGGCTGTGTTGGCAGGGGGGGAGGGAAGGGGGCGCTCAGACACTTTCCCTCACACACTTAACAAACTTTTTGAAAGTTTCTCCAGCTGGCTCCGGCTCGGGGCAGGGCCCGGACCGAGCGAGGCGGGCGGCATCCGTCGGGAACAGCCCCCCCTTGCCTGAGCAGAGAGCGAATCGCCGAGACGCTCAAACACTTGTGCCCCCCCCCCCGCCCCCGGCGCTGCTGGATTTGTAAACTTCCAACCAAGCACGGGATTCGCCCTGGGTGCTGTAATGCGCTTAGGAACAGGGTGTGTGTGCGCGGAGGGGGGGATCGCGGGGGGGCTCTAGGGATACGGCGCTGGCACCCCCTTGGGGATGGGCGCAATGGGCTGGAAGCTGTTGGGGACACCTAATTCCTGGGGGGAGCGCAGGGGGCCTGGGGGCGGTACCGAGAGACTCATGCGGTATTTGGGGGCAGCTGCCCCACGCGGGGGCCTGTGCCCGGCCCGGCGCACGAAGCTGGGGAGGGGGCGCGCAGGGGCGGGGGGCGCTCGGGCTGGGGAGGGAGCACTGGGGGGCGCTCGGGCTGGGGAGGGGGCGCTCGGGGGCGCTTACCCACGGTGGTGATCAGGGTGCTGGAGAAGAAGAAGGCGGAGGCGAAGTCCCAGTTGGAGGCGCCGGCTGAGCCGTTCCGCAGCACCGACACCCCGTAGCGGTTGGCGCTCAGCACCCGCTCCAGGAAGCGCTCCAGCGCGCTCTCGTTCAAGCAGGGGCTGGCCCCCAGGAAGGCGGCCTTGAGCCCGCGCAGCTCGGCCCGCAGCCGGCTCTCGTAGGGGCGCTCGATGGAGGAGACGAGCAGCGCGCCCAGCAGCAGGTAGACCAGGTAGCCGAGCAGGCAGAGCGCCAGCAGGACGCAGCGGCTCATGGCACGGCGGGAGCCCCGTGCGCCCTGGGCGCACCGCGGGGAGGGACCCGGGGCCCCCGGGCAGAGCCCTCGGTGCGCCCGCAGGGGACGGGGGGACCCGGAGCCCCTCGGCCGCTGCTCGCCTCCCGGCTACGTGTCGCGCCTGGAAGGAGCGGAGCGGAGCTTCCTTCTGCTGCTGCTGCTGCCGGCTCCCCGCCCAGAGCCGAGACCAGCCGGGCCGGTCCCCGAGCGGCCGCGCAGCGACCCCAGCCTGCAGCCCGGCGCGGCTCCTTAGGCTGGGACAAGCCCCTCCCGGCGGGGCGGGGCTGGGACTCGGGGCCCCGCCCGCCCTCGTGGGGGAGGCTGATTCCAAGGCCAGGCAGGAGGCTGGGGGGCATATGCACCGGACCACCCCGTGCTCCCTCCCCGCTCACCCTTGGGTGCTCTCCGGCTCCTGTCCTAGGGGATCTCAAAGCTCTTCACAGACAAGGGCCCAAGCCTCCCATCCTCCCCCCCCCCCCGGAAACGGGTCACTGCTGTTCCTATTCCACAACTGGGGAAACTGAGGCAGGGGGGAGGAGGGGTTTGTCCAAGGACGGAGTCAGCAGCAGAACCCAGGAGTCCTGGCTCTGAGCACTGGGCCCCGCTCCCCTCCCAGGGAGAAAAGTCTGAAACCTTCTAAAAACCACTCTGGAGTCTGGCCAGTGGGAGGGGATGTGTAATCCAGTGACATGGGTTTTAACACAGCTGGGTGCGTGTGCACCCCCCCTCACTCCCCCCCCCCCAGCCAGTGCAATGAGTCTGGAACAAGGGCAACTCTGTCTGGCAGGGCTTGTTCTCTAGTGTAGGTGCGCGCACACACACACACACACACACACACACACACACACACACACACACACACACACATACCTCTCTCTGCCCTGGGGGGATCTCACACCACTCAGGTCTCTTGTCTTTGCAGGCAGGAGGAGCAGCTCAGGGGTCACCTGGTGCGTGACAGTGGTACCCCAGTGGCCGGGAATTTTCCCTCCGTTGTTACTCACACACTCGTGTCAACTGTTGAGAATGGGCCACTTCCACCTTGATTGAATTGGCCTCCTTAGCACGGACCCCCCACTTGGGAAGGCAACTCCCCTGTTTTCATGTGCTGTGTATTTATACCTGCCCACTGTATGGTCCACGCCATGCGCCTGATGAAGTGGGTTCTAGCCCACGAAAGCTTATGCCCAAATAAATGTATTAGTCTCTAACGTGCCCCAAGGACTCCTCGTTTTTTCTAGTGGGACCCTCTGACTCCCCCCGTTCCCTGAGCTGTGCAGTCTGGGCCTGGCTCTGGGCTCAGGCACCAGGGTAAATTGGGAGCAGAGCAGCCGAGGTCAGTGAAATGGCACCAGGGTAAAACTGGTGCAGGTGGGAGGAGATTCAGCCCTGGGTGTTTGCCTGATCTTCTGGGAGCTTTGTCCCTATGTAACCCCCTTCCCCTCGCTTCATCCTCTCGGGCTGCTGAGCAATTGGCGGGGGGGTGGGGGGGGGGGCAGGGACCCTGCCCTAGCATCCTTGCTGTGCAGCGTGGAATGAACCATGCCCAGCTGATAACGGCGTTCCTGCTCCAGGGCTTGGTCTGAGGTCACCAGCCGGGCCAGGCCAGGCCAGGCCAGGCCAGCACAGCACACACTGCAAAGTGAACCTAGCCCAGGAGGGGGACAGGGGTTTGGTGGGTCACGAGCTCAGAGCCTGTATGCACCAGGAAGCTGCTCTGGGCATAAGGGGCAGCCTGGAAGAGGAGCGGGCAAAGGGAGCTGCCAGGAGGGAAGGCCCAGCAGGGCAGAGGGACTGGCAGGGGGTGCAGGAGGGAGGGCGGGGAAGCCAGTGCTGAGGTGCCTGTGTCTATCCCAGCAGCGGCATGGGGCACGTCCCCTTCCCTCTGTTCCCAGTAACGCTGAGGCTGCTGTCTCCCACCTACTGGTTGAGCTTTTCAAAGCGTCCTAAGGAACCTAGCGCCCAATTCCCAACCCCCAGGCAGCTGTGAAAATCCCAGTCCAAAGTCACTGTCTGAACAAAACACGCAGAGGAACCAACTCGACCCCGGGGGAAGGAGGGACAAGGGCCCGGGGAGCAGGTGACAGTCCTCGTCCCTCTGCCATCGTCCCCTTACACTGCAGATTTGCTCCGTCTGGGCCAGGAAAGGAACTATCCCAGCCCCTTCGATCTGTCCTGGGGGCCCCCAGGGGTGTCATGACCCTGGAGAAGGGGGGCCCTGACTGAGCCTTACAGGAACTCATGTGACCGGATTCCAGACTGGAGGGTGGTGGCCGGTTAAAGTCTAGGAGACCGTTCACAGAGGCGCAGCCCCTGCCCCTTGCCTTGCATCACACATTCTAGGTCCTAGTGGGCAGAGAGGGAGTGGGCAGGGGGTCGATGGGCACTGTCTCTGTCTCAGACCAAGCGGGCGGATGGAACGGCACAGCACACGGACTCAGAGCCCTCAGTGCATGGCCCGGGTTGTAGACGGCGCTTGCCACAGCTGCAGCCCTGGGTTGCGTGATATTAAAAACCAAGGGGGAGCACAAACCGCACCGCACTAGCAGCTGGACCAAACACCCAGGTTAGCTCAGGGATGGTCTACACTAGAAAATTCGATGGACCCAGCTACGCCTCTCAGGGGTGTGAGTGTAACAGTTAAACCAACTTACCCACCCCCACCCTTGGAGACAGCGTCTGGGGGAGGGAGGATAGTCCCATCAACCTAGCTATACCTCTCGGGGAGGTGGGCACGGGTAGTGTCTTCACTGAAGTGCTACAGTGTAGCCAAGTCCTAAGTGCAGACCAGGCAATGGGCTTTAGCACGTGTTAACCTGGGCCAAGGTATTGCTAGAGGAGCCGTCATAAGGCCAGGGGCTGGTTTATCTATGGTGCCACTGTGCTCTCTGAGGCCCTGCTGGGCTCTCCCTGGGTGAAAACATTCCCACTGCAAGGTCCTGGGCGTTGATTGCCTGAGCACATCTCCTTTCAGAAGCTGCTTGCCAGGAAACAATGTCAAGATAAAGAGCTGAAGCAGCATCAAACACAACACGTCCCCCACCCCATTCAATTCCCCAGCAGCCAGGCTGGCTCTTTGAAATGCAGATAGACTGGAGAGTTGTGAACAGAGGAGAGATGGCCTGCAAAGCTTGGCAATTAAGCTCAGAAATGGGCATTAAACGACCTGTGTTTACCAGGCAGGAGGGGCCACTCAGCACTTCAATAAATAAAACAAACGAGGAGTCCTTGGGGCACCTTAGAGACTAACAAATTTATTTGGGGATAAGCTTTCATGCGCTAAACCCCACTTCATCGGATGCATTAGGTGGAACATACAGTAGGGAGGTATAAATACACAGCACATGAAAAGATATATTTATACCTCCCTACTGTATGTTCCACCTAATGCATCCGATGATGTGGGTTTTAGCCCACGAAAGCTTATGCCCAAATAAATTTGTTAGTCTCTAAAGTGCCACAAGGATGCCGCGTTGTTTTTGCTGATACAGACTAACACGGCTACCCCTCTGAAACTTCAATAAATGTTCATTTGGATTTGATAAGTTCAAGTTAAGCAGTGTTCATACCAACATGGGTGATGGAAGCTCAGGTAAATGGGGAGTTTTCAGTTTGTGACTCACTATTTTTAGTTTCCGCTTTTCAACTAAAAAGAGGAAGCTGTAATGCCCCCAAAACCCTTCATGGTGGAGCCCCTTGTGGGCTGGAGTTAGGGGGAACTTCCCTGTGGGTGCAGGGTTGCAGAATGCTCCACCGCAGGCATTCTCACCTTCCACGTTCCATTGGTCTCACAGCAGCGGATATCAGCTATTGCTGGAGAAGGGCTAGTGGGCTAGGTGGACCCCAGGCCTGACCCAGCCTCACAGTTCCTATGAGAACGGAGGAAACACCTTGTATAGGGTGACCAGACGTCCCGATAAAATCGGGAACATCCCGATTTTTAGGTGTTTGTCCCGATATTTCGCTCCGCCGGCAGTTTTTTGTTTGTTTGTTTTTGCTCCGCCAGCAGCACTCGAAGTTTTTTTTTTTTTTTTCTCCGCCGGCGGACCCCCCTCCCCCCCGGTGTCCCGATATTTTCTTCCTCTCATCTGGTCACCCTAACCTTGTATCACCACCAAGGGGTATTGGACCAAACCTGCTATTTTCAAGCAGCACCAGATCAAAGGCTCTATCTGGCACATCCCTGACCCTGGGGCTCAGAGGAACCTGCCTCAATCAATCCCCTCTAACTAGGAGTTTGTGTGTAATGCAGGCGGAACCAATGTGCTGTGTGCTGACAGACACGCAGTCTGCAGAAACGCCAGGTCCCAGTGCAATGCTCCTGCTTGACCCAAATGCCAGAACCCAGCGAGTCCCAGCAAACCACATTCCATCCTGAGCTGAGGGCTGCGGCCTATGGAGGCGCCAGCCCCAGCATGCCTTGCTGCATTGTATGGCGTGAGTGGGGCCTGCGGAGGCGCCAGTCCCAGCATGCCTTGCTCCATTGTATGGCGTGAGCCGGGGCCTGCGGAGGCGCCAGTCCCAGCATGCCTTGCTCCATTGTATGGCGTGAGCCGGGGCCTGCGGAGGCGCCAGTCCCAGCATGCCTTGCTCCATTGTATGGCGTGAGCCGGGGCCTGCGGAGGCGCCAGTCCCAGCATGCCTTGCTCCATTGTATGGCGTGAGCCGGGGCCTGCGGAGGCGCCAGTCCCAGCATGCCTTGCTCCATTGTATGGCGTGAGCCGGGGCCTGCGGAGGCGCCAGTCCCAGCATGCCTTGCTCCATTGTATGGCGTGAGCCGGGGCCTGCGGAGGCGCCATCCCAGCATGCCTTGCTCCATTGTATGGCGTGAGCCGGGGCCTGCGGAGGCGCCATCCCAGCATGCCTTGCTCCATTGTATGGCGTGAGCCGGGGCCTGCGGAGGCGCCATCCCAGCATGCCTTGCTCCATTGTATGGCGTGAGCCGGGGCCTGCGGAGGCGCCATCCCAGCATGCCTTGCTCCATTGTATGGCGTGAGCGGGGCCTGCGGAGGCGCCATCCCAGCATGCCTTGCTCCATTGTATGGCGTGAGCCGGGGCCTGCGGAGGCGCCATCCCAGCATGCCTTGCTCCATTGTATGGCGTGAGCCGGGGCCTGCGGAGGCGCCAGTCCCAGCATGCCTTGCTGCATTGTATGGCGTGAGCGGGGCCTGCGGAGGCGCCAGTCCCAGCATGCCTTGCTGCATTGTATGGCGTGAGCCGGGGCCTGCGGAGGCGCCAGTCCCAGCATGCCTTGCTCCATTGTATGGCGTGAGCCGGGGCCTGCGGAGGCGCCATCCCAGCATGCCTTGCTCCATTGTATGGCGTGAGCCGGGGCCTGCGGAGGCGCCATCCCAGCATGCCTTGCTCCATTGTATGGCGTGAGCCGGGGCCTGCGGAGGCGCCATCCCAGCATGCCTTGCTCCATTGTATGGCGTGAGCCGGGGCCTGCGGAGGCGCCATCCCAGCATGCCTTGCTCCATTGTATGGCGTGAGCGGGGCCTGCGGAGGCGCCATCCCAGCATGCCTTGCTCCATTGTATGGCGTGAGCCGGGGCCTGCGGAGGCGCCATCCCAGCATGCCTTGCTCCATTGTATGGCGTGAGCCGGGGCCTGCGGAGGCGCCAGTCCCAGCATGCCTTGCTCCATTGTATGGCGTGAGCGGGGCCTGCGGAGGCGCCAGTCCCAGCATGCCTTGCTCCATTGTATGGCGTGAGCGGGGCCTGCGGAGGCGCCAGTCCCAGCATGCCTTGCTCCATTGTATGGCGTGAGCGGGGCCTGCGGAGGCGCCATCCCAGCATGCCTTGCTCCATTGTATGGCGTGAGCCGGGGCCTGCGGAGGCGCCAGTCCCAGCATGCCTTGCTCCATTGTATGGCGTGAGCCGGGGCCTGCGGAGGCGCCAGTCCCAGCATGCCTTGCTCCATTGTATCGCGTGAGCCGGGGCCTGCGGAGGCGCCATCCCAGCATGCCTTGCTCCATTGTATGGCGTGAGCCGGGGCCTGCGGAGGCGCCATCCCAGCATGCCTTGCTCCATTGTATGGCGTGAGCCGGGGCCTGCGGAGGCGCCATCCCAGCATGCCTTGCTCCATTGTATGGCGTGAGCCGGGGCCTGCGGAGGCGCCAGTCCCAGCATGCCTTGCTCCATTGTATGGCGTGAGCCGGGGCCTGCGGAGGCGCCATCCCAGCATGCCTTGCTCCATTGTATGGCGTGAGCGGGGCCTGCGGAGGCGCCAGTCCCAGCATGCCTTGCTCCGGGGGGCCGGCTGCAGGTTCAGGGGTGCCCTGTCGGGGTGCGGGGGCTCGTAAGCTCTGGGGCTGGGCTGGGACAGGCAGGGGCCTGCAGGCTCTGGGGCAGGGGCCCTGCTGCTCACTGTGGCTCCTCGGCCTCACAGGAGGCCTTAGGACCACTGGCCCCAGAACCAGGTTCCCGCCGCCAGGGCCGGCCCCTGCCCCGCAGGACCCAGCTGACGCCCAGGCTGGGAGGGTGACTCCAGCCACGCGGGGTCCCAGCCCCAGACCCTGGGGGGAGGGGCGCTCCTGGGCCTGGGCCTACAGCACTGGGGAAAGCCTGAGCTAGAGTAACTGGCCGCCATCTTGGAAAGGGGCAGCGAATGGGACTTGCAGCCACGTGACTGCCCCGCAGTCGCCATCTTGGGCAGGGGAGAGAGCGGGGCACTTCTGGTCACGCGACCACACATGCAACGCGGCGACTTGGCAACGTGACCTTTCAGCGCATTGTGCAACGCACGCGCCACGACGCCGGGCAACGGGCCCCCGTCTGTTGCCCAATGAGCGCGGCGGCGGGCCGGCACGTGACGCCTCTGCCCGACCCGTGATTGGCAGGGCCGCGTCGGCGAGCGCTGATTGGCAGCGGCGGCGGACAGTGCCGTGTACCGATTGGGTCGGTTGGCCCTAAATGGGCGGGGCTTAGATTAAAGCGGCAGCGAGGCCCGGCTGACAGCTCCCCAGGCGCGGAGCGCGATGAACCCGGACGGCGGCCCCGGCGGGGGGCTCCGGCAGCGTCAGTGGGGGGGCGTCTGGGGGGGGCGGTGTCCGGATCCTGGGGGGGTGTCCGGAGGCGGGGGGTGGCTGGGGGGAGGGGCGGGGAGGGGGGGTATCCGGAGCCCGGGAGGGGGGGGCGTCTGGGGGGAGGGGCGGGGGGGTGTCCGGAGCCCGGGAGGGGGGGGCGTCTGGGGGGAGGGGCGGGGGGTGTCCGGAGCCCGGGAGGGGGAAGCGTCTGGGGGGAGGGGCGGGGGGTGTCCGGAGCCCGGGGGGGTGGGGGGTGTCTGGAGCCCGGGGGGGGGGGCGTCTGGTGGGAGGGGCGGGGGGGGGGTCTGGAGCCCGGGAGGGGGGGGCGTCTGGGGTCTGGGGCGGTTCAGGCCCCTGCCCGCGGGCAGCTCCCTGCAGTGGCCTCTGGTGGTTGCTGCCCCCGAGCCCGTTGGGGGGGCAGTTGGGGTGTCTCACCCTGTCCCCGGTGCTGTCTTGGGGACCCCCCGTGGCCAGCATCGCTGGAGGCCCCCGTGGGCAGCCCCGGCAGAGAGGCCTGCGGCTGAAGGGGCTGCGCAGAGCCAGCGTCTCCGGCCTCCAAGCAGATCGCTTGGGGGGTGCCCCCCTGTGCCCAGCCCCTGTCCCCTGGGGTCCCATTGCCCCAACTCACCTGCTGTCTCCTTCCCGCAGCCTCCAAGCGCCGGCTGCCAGCCGCCGCCTCCAGCATGGCCGATCCTCACCAGCTCTTCGATGACACCAGCGCCACCGCCCTTGGCAGGGTCTACGCTGCCCAGCAGCCCCCCGCTGCGGGCTACCCCGCGCCGGGCTCCTTCCTGGCCGAGCCCGTGTCCAGCTTCGCCATGGCCTACGGCAGCACCCTGGCCAGCCAGGGCAAGGAGATTGTGGACAAGAATGTGAGTGTGGGGCCGGGGGGAGGGGAGCTGGGGGAGACGCCCCCATCCCACAGCACGGCCTCCAGTTTGTCTGTTGCTAGGATAGAAGACCCAGGGGCTGCTTCTCTCTGACCCTGCCCTCTCCTTGTGATGCCCCCTGCTCTGCCCTTGGTGCTGGACCCCAGCCCTGGGCCCCTTCATCCTCCCCACCCCGTGCCCTGAACTGCTTTTCTCTCCTTGCAGATTGACCGCTTCATCCCTGTGACCAAGCTGAAATATTACTTTGCCGTGGACACTGTCTATGTGGGCAAGAAGCTGGGGCTGCTTCTCTTCCCGTTCATGCACCAGGTGAGCCCAGAAAGGCTGAACCTGGCTGAGTAACCGGAGCCACGGCCTTGTTCGTCAGCAGGTTGGGTGATGGGTGTTGCAAAGGGCTCTCTGGCCTGAAAACTTTAAATGGAGGATTGAAGAGTCCAGGACGCCACCATCCACCACCAAAATCAGCCGGTTCTGATTGATGCCCCAAAGGGACTCCCCGCAATCACATACCTCCTGCGCATACAGGGTCGTGCGTGTCGTCCCCATCCCAGAGCCACTCCGCTCCCTGGTGTGGCGAGCGCTCTCTAGATGGCCAGTCTGACTCCACAGGGCCCGTTTTGCAGCCCCTTACAACCACTGTGCTGTAGTGTTTCCCCCATGGGAGGGGGGCGCTGGCGGTACGGCCGTGCTGCCGCAGTGCTCAGGGCGATGCAGCACCCCCAGACCCGCACGCTGCATAAGTGACTCTCCAGTGCGGGGCGCTGGCTGCTGGTTGCTGAGCACTGCACAGAGGGACGCTCGCTGGGTGGCCTGGATTTAATGCTAAACCAGCTCCCTGGCTGGCTCGTTCCGTGCGGCTGGTTCGGGAGGATGGGCACCATGCAGAGATTGCCCTCCCTTGCCAGCTCACCCCTCCTGGCTCTGCGGCAGCTGGGTGTCTGGGGTTCCCCTCACAGGAGTGTCTCTTGGCAGGACTGGCAGGTGCGATACCAGCAGGACACGCCCGTAGCACCCCGGTTTGACATCAACGCCCCTGATCTCTACATCCCAGGTACCTCGCTGGGCAGCAGAGTGTGGTCTGACTTGACCCCGTGCAGAGGGCGGGGCCTTGTCCTTCCGGACGGGCTTGTAGGCTGAGTCCCGCAGACCCTAGCCATGCAAATTGCAGCGCTGGGTGTTATGGCCTGACTTTCGGGGGTGTTTGCATGGGGGGCTGAATGTCGCGCAGGTCACCGTGGATATAAATAGCCCGATCACAAACCGAGCAGGCACATGGATTGGTTTCCTCCCTGTAACCTTCCCTGGTTTCCGAGGCCTTGTCTACAGGAGGAAGCTGAGCGGCCTGGCTACGGTGGAGGAATTATTCCTTGAGTGGGCTCTCTCCGGGAGTAAAGGCAGCAGAATTACTCCCTCCCCCATCTGAGTTTCCTGTGGGCATTGGCAGCCCTCTCGGCTCTGCTAGTAGCCAGGTTGGCATCTTGCATGTGCCCTTTCAGGGAGATCTCTGCATTCCCTATCCCGTGAGCTGAGCTGGGCTGGGCTGGGCTGGTCCCCTCTGCATGGGAGCAGTGAGCCTGGGACTTGCCAGCTTCTGTCTCTTTCCTTCGCAGTCATGGCTTTCATCACGTACATCCTGGTGGCTGGCTTAGCGCTGGGGACCCAGAACAGGTGAGGACGTTGCTCCCCAGCTACAGCAGCAGCCTTGGGTCTTTGCTCTCCCGAGGACTCCGCTCTGCCCCGTCTGTGCGTGGTTCTCGCCGAGCACTAGGGTGCAGCAGCCTCGTGCTGGGGGGTGGGTTTGTGTCATTCACAAACAAGCTCTTCCCCACACTCTGCTCCTGCTGCGGCCGGGACACGGCTGAGTTTGTGGCTGAGACACCAAAGGTCAGGCTGATCCAGGTGAACGAAAGCTTGATCAGGGTAAAACTGGCGCCTGCCAAGCGCCCACATCCTTTCCAGGAATGCCCTCCAGGTGGGGGATGTTAATGGGAGTGGGGGGACCCCAGTCTGAACCGGCCCCACCTTCCCAGGAGTCTCTGTTGGGAACGCCATGCTCCTGTTCCTGGAGGAGACAGTTCTGTGGTGGCCTCTAGCCAGCAGTACAGGCGCTTTCTGCGTCTCTCCGTGCCCAGAGGGAGGGTGTGGGGTCAGCCTGACCTTGCTGCTGGTGCCCGGCACTCCCCTGGGGGCTGGGAGCTGGCTGCGTGGGAAGGGTTGTAGGTCCTGCTGCCAGCAGATGGCAAAGGGGGGAGGGATAGCTCAGTGGTTTGAGCATTGGCCTGCTAAACCCAGGGTTGTGAATTCAATCCTTGAGGGGGCCATTTAGGGAACTGGGGTAAAAAAACAACAACAAAATCTGTCTGGGGATTTGTCCTGCTTTGAGCAGGGGGTTGGACTAGATGACCTCCTGAGGTCTCTTTCAACCCTGATATTCTATGATGATTCCAAGGAGGCTGCCAAGCCCAGGCTGCCAGGAACTCGCCCGTCTGCAGGCTGGCGCCCTTTGACCCTCCTGACCCCTGTGCAAATGCAGGTTTTCTCCCGACCTCCTGGGCTTGCAGGCCAGCTCGGCCCTGGCCTGGCTGATCGTGGAGGTGCTGGCCATCCTGCTGAGCCTCTACCTGGTGACTGTGAACACGGACCTCACCACCATCGACCTCGTCGCCTTCTCGGGGTACAAGTATGTCGGGTGAGTGCTGGCCCCTCCCCAGCCTGGAGCTGCAACCACCGCACTCGAATGGGGGGAGGAGGCCAGTCCTGCGCCCGCTGGGGGAGCGTGTCCCAGTCTCTGAGCGGCAGAGAGGCTGGGATCTCCTGGGAGACTGGCTGGAGCAGCGGTCTGGCGCCGACACAGACGTGCTGTGTGCAGAGTTAAAAGGGGCGCGACTCGGGTGTGGGTCCAGGCCCCTGTCAAACGAGATTGGCACCGGGGGATGCGTTTGGGAACGTGACCACGCCGCAGTGGGGTGCTGCCCAAGGGCCCCGGCATGGGAGGGGGTGCTGGTGGCATGGCTCTGCTGCCCGCAGGGCTCGGGTGCACCCCAGATCCGCTCACTTCATGCCTCTCCTGCGGCAGGATGATTGTCGGCATCGTGTCCGGCCTGCTCTTCGGCAAGACTGGCTACTACCTGCTGCTGAGCTGGTGCTGCCTCTCCATCTTCGTCTTCATGGTAAGGGCCGGCCGCGGCTTGGCAGGGCCTGGGCCGGCCGCGGCTCTGGGGCCGTGGCCTGGATCAGTCACTGGGAGGGAGGGTGGGGGTCTAGCTCTGGGGCTGGCTACTGGATTGGCTTGTTCTGACCTCAGGGCTGCACTGTCTGGTGCCAGGCCCCATGGTACCAGCTTCTCCCCTGCGCTTCCTGTCCGGATGCAGGAGCCGAGGAGAGGGCCCCGTGCCAGGCCCTTGTCCTGGAGACCAATGGGCTAGTGGTGCCCAGTACGTTGGGCTCAGACTGCTGGGTGGGGAAGAGGTGGCAGCATGTGGCTAGTGGCCCAGGGATGCTCCCGCCAGGCCCTGGCCCAGCGCTTCTCCCTCTCCCCCCAGATCAGGACACTGCGGCTGAAGATCCTGTCGGAGGCGGCTGCCGAGGGGGTGCTGGTGCGAGGGGCCAAGAACCAGCTGCGCATGTACCTCACCATGGCCATCGCCGGCCTGCAGCCGCTCTTCATGTACTGGCTGACCTTCCACCTCGTCAGGTGATGGGCCTCCCTGCTGCATCCTCTCCAGCCGCCCGGGACCCTGCCTCACGGCCTCCGAGCCCCAGGCCCAGCCGCGCTCCCTGCCTGGGGCCTGTTCGCAGCCAGGCTGACGGCGGGCGTCAAACAAGGCCGTGTCCGCTCCAGCTTGGGCTGCGGTGACGTCCTTGTGTTCGGGCTAGCGGGGTGGGTGTGGGGGGGTCTGTGTGGGGGGCTCCTGGCCAGGATACGGGGTGTGTGTCCCTCTCTGATGGGCTTAGCCCTTCGGTAAAGAGACACTGCAGGGTTTTGTTTAAGGGTCTCTAACCCCAACCTGGGGTGTGGAAGGGAGGGTGTCCCCTCCCCCTGTCAACGGGGGAGGCAGCTGGAGCTTGGCATATTCCAAGTGACTTGTCTCTGGGACCAGCGTGGGAGACCCCAGGCTCTGCCCTGGCAGTGTCTGTGGAGGGGTGGGACCCTCGGCTGGGCAGTGTCTGGGGGGTGGGGGTGTCCCTTACCCTGCAGTGCCTCCTCCGTGGGCAGCTCGCTTCCAGCCGGGCCGTGAAGAACCTGCCTGCTGGCAGCTGCCCGGAGCTCTGTACGGGCCAGCCCTGCCCCTGCCTGCTTCTGCACAAAGCTGTTGCGGTGGTGCCGGTTTTGCCTACGTTCTTGCCTGGAGCCGCCCCCATCTCCAGGCTGGGCAGTGCTGGCCCAGCGCTCGGGGCTGCTCCTTGCATGGCTGGCTGGCCACTTTGAACCAGCAGCTTTTCTTTGGTTTCTGTTGGTGCTGCGGGGAGGCAGCTGTGGCCAGTCTTGCCCTGAACGCTGCCTTCGGGCTGGTGCTCCGTAGGGCCCCCTGCCGCTGGCCTTCAGGGCTGGCTTCCTGCAGCTCCAGCTAATGCCTGAGCAGGCCCCCTGGCCTCCCCCAGCTTTGCTAGCCCCCCCCCCATGCATGTTAATGCATGTGCGCTGCTGCCTGGTGGTTTCTCAGTATTACGCTGCTGCTGCTGGGGGGCCTCGCTGGGGCCCGCGGTGACTGCATACGGCCTGAGCCATCCCCCCAGAACATCTGTATCCACAACAAGCCAATAAACAGCAGCGATGGTGCCTCTGTGTGCTGGCTTCACTGGGGCCTTGCTCAGTGCATGGGGGGGCACCCCCGCAGAGCATCCCCGAGGGCCCCAGCGCCCATTTGCTGTCCACACTGGAGCTGGCTGGGCGTACGGCTGCTCCCCAGCTCCACCCTCTGCCCACTGCTGCTCCTGCCCTGAGCGGGCTTGGCACGCACCAGCTCTGCTGCAGCCCAGGCGGGATGCTGGAGAGCCTGGAGCCGCCCCCATTTCTGCAGCTGGGGGCCGCTCCCCTCCCTAGGGCCACCTGCCAAGCTGCTGTTCCCTTCCCCGCAGGTGGGGCCGAGAGCACCTCCTCCGGGCCCCTTCAGAACCTGTTCTGTGGGTCAGGCCGCACCTGGAGGAAGCTGCCTGGGCTGGGCCTGCCCGAGGCTCCCGCTCATTAGCGCAGGCTAATAATCCCCACAGCATCGGCAGGGCAAGGGTGGGTCTGAGCTTGTTTATTTCCAATTAAGGCTCCAAAGGGCAGGCTCCAAAGATAACAGCGAACGGCCGTGGGTGCCAGGCTGAGCCGCTGGGTCTCCTCACGGCCCTGCTCTGGGGCCGGGTCTCTGCCCAGAGGCAGCGGTGCAGTCTGGGCGAGACGCGGCCAGTCCTGGCGCTGGCATCAGTGGCTCTTCTTCTCCTTGGACTTCTCCTTCTTCTCCTTCGGTTTCTTCTCCTTATTCAGCTTCTTCTCCTTCTTCTTCTTGTGCTCGTGGCCTGGGCCGTGGGGCTGGAGGGAGAGCGCAGGGGGTTGGGGGGGGAAAGGGTCTGGGCTGTCCGAGAGCCCAGCTCTGTCCCTGGCCTGCCTTGGTTTCCCTCCTCCCTGAGCTCTCAGCAGGGCGGCACCTGGCCCCACGGGGTCTCTGACCTCCACTGGGCTCTGCTGCCATGATCCACCTCTGTGCTCTGGTGGATTGGGCCCGGGCCCAGGACCGTGTTCGCCCGCTAGCGCCAACTGCTCTCTGCAGCCAGGCCCAGCCCTGCCTGGGGGCTGTGGGCCCCACCCTGCCGCCTTCTGGCCCCAGGCCCCGGGCTGGGCCGACGGGTGCAAACAGCCCTGCAGTTATCAGTGTGTGGGCAGCGGGGCCGCAAGGTGCCCTGTGGGGCTGGGATGGCCCTTGGCAGCCAGACCTGGGCAAACAGGGACAGGGGAGCCAGGAACCAGGCTCCCATGCAGGGGCTGCTGGCCATGTACCCTCCCAGCAAGAACACGGTGTGGGGCTGTCTGCTGGGGGGCTCGGCACCTGGGTGGGGAACAGACCCCCCCTTCCCCTGGCATGGGGCACTCTCCTTATCCCCACTGCATGGGGCTGGGCCAGAGCTAGGAGGAGAACCCAGGAGTCCTGGCTCCCAGTCTCCACCCCCGCAACGGGGGCAGCAGCCCCTGTGGGAGGGGGACGAGGCGGCTGGGCTGGCAGAGCTGCTCCGTGGGCTGCTGATCTCAGCCCTTCCCCAGGGGGGTCCTGGCCCCTCACCCCCCTACCTTGCCATGGTGCTCCCCGTCGCTCTCACTGGAGCTGCTGCTGGAGTCGGAGGAGCTGTGCCCGTCCTGAGAGAGAGAAGAGGCTCAGCCTTGTCCAGGGGCCCCCCAGGCCCAGGGCCCCCCCAGCATCGCAGCGTGGGGGTCCCAGCACAGGGCAGCACGTCACGGGGGGGTGCCCAGAGCAGGTGCCCCCTCCCCCACCCAGAGAACCCCAGACACCCCCACTCCAGCGGGGAGAGGAGAGGGGGCGTCGGGGGGTCTAGTCTCTGCCCCTTACCAGAGCCGGGGGTCAGGCCCGATTCCTGCCCCACCCCCACCCGGGGTCCCTGGATCCTGCCCCAGCCCCTCCTCACCTTGTGTTTGTGGTGCCCCGGGTGAGGCGGGTGCCCCTCTTTCTTCCCCGCCTCATGTTTCTTGGGGTCTGAGCCAACAGCTGTGGGGCAGAGGGGAGCGTGTCAGGCCGTACCCAGCCCGGCTGTGCTGCAGAGCCCCCCCCCCCCCCCCATGGATACGGGGTGCAGGCAGGGAGCGGGGTCCCCGTGCTGGGCTGCTGGTGTCTCTCTCCTCCCTCCCCCCCCCCTCGCAGGGCCCAGCACCCGCCCCGGACCAGCGTCAGTGCAGCCGCCTCTTGGGGAGCGCCAGGGGGTCCCCACTCAGAGCCGGTGGGGGGGCTCCCAGGGTCTCTGCCTGGGGAGGGGGCCCGGGGGAGCTCCTGGTCCCTGGGGTCTCTGCCGGGGGGGGGTTCCCGGGGGGGCTCCTGGCCCCTGCGGGGGGGTCTCTGCCCGGGGGGGGGGCCTGGTCCCTGGGGTCTCTGCCGGGGGAGGGGAGGCTCCGGGCTCCCGGGATCTCTGCCGGGGGAGGGGCTCCTGGTCCCTGGGGTCTCTGCCGGGGGGGGGGTCCTCGGGGAGCTCCGGGGGGGGGCTCCCGGGGTCTCTGCTGGGGGGGGGGCTCCCGGGGTCTCTGCCGGGGGGGTCCCCGCTCACCCGCCGCCCGGTTACAATCCATCCTGCTCCGCAGCCCGAGTCGCGGCGGGGCCGGGCTTTATGGGCCGCTCCAGGGCGGGACCGAGCGAACCTTGTGCCCGGCCGCGCCCCACCCCCCCGACTCTGGGTGCAACCGCCCCCCCCCCCCCCAGCCTGGGGCTCAGCCTGTCACAGACGGGCGGGGGGGAGAACCCAGGCGTCCGGGCTCCCAGCCCCCCATAGATCATCGGTTCTCACACGGGGGCCGGGGGGGCTCCGGGCCTGGCACCCGGGGCGAAGCCGAAGTCTGAGTAATGCAGCTTTGGGGGGGCTCGGTCCCGGGGGCGGGGCAGTGCGCGGGGGGGGCCCTGGCGGGGAGTTTTAGAGCGGGGGGGGCTGGGGACCTGCTGGGACCCTTTGGCAGCCGGGATGGGCGGCGCTAGGACCCAGGGGAGGCTCCGCTCGGGGGGGCGGGGCCTGGAGCAGGTCTGGGGATCCCAGAGACCGAGGCCGCTGCTGCAGCTCCCGGGTCCTGCTCTGGGGCAGAGGGTGAGTGAGGCCCGGGGCTGCAGGTCGGGAGTGAGGGGCACCGGCAGGGCTGGGGGGAGCCCAGGGCCGGGCTAGCAGGGGCTGCGGGTCGGGAGTGAGGGGCACCAGCAGGGCTGGGGTAGTAGGGGCTGCGGGTCGGGAGTGAGGGGCACCGGCAGGGCTGGGGGGAGCCCAGGGCCGGGCTAACGGGGGCTGCGGGTCGGGAGTGAGGGGCACCAGCAGGGCTGGGCTAGCAGGGGCTGCGGGTCGGGAGTGAGGGGCACCGGCAGGGCTGGGGGGAGCCCAGGGCCGGGCTAACGGGGGCTGCGGGTCGGGAGTGAGGGGCACCAGCAGGGCTGGGCTAACGGGGGCTGCAGGTCGGGAGTGAGGGGCACCAGCAGGGCTGGGGGGAGCCCAGGGCTGGGCTAGCAGGGGCTGCGGGTCGGGAGTGAGGGGCACCGGCAGGGCTGGGGGGGCCAGGGCTGGGCTAACGGGGGCTGCAGGTCGGGAGTGAGGGGCACTGGCAGAGCTGGGGGGAGCCCAGGGCCGGGCTCGCAGGGGCTGCAGGTCGGGAGTGAGGGGCACCAGCAGGGCTGGGGGGAGCCCAGGGCTGGGTTGGCAGGGGCTGCGGGTCGGGAGTGAGGGGCACCTTACTGGCAGGTTTGTGTTTTTCTGCCCCAGGTCGGTGCGTGTCCCTGGTGCGCTCGCTGGGGGCACGTGTGCGACGCCCTTGGCACGTGTGTTTGTGCCCCGGTGCGAGGGCGGCCGGGGGTGGGAGCACGAACCCCTCGGGGTGCAGCTCTCCCCGTCCCCTCCCTTGTCCCAGGTGCCCAGTGCCGCCCCCAGCCCGGGCAGCGTTTCCTGCCCCTTTGCCCCCGTGCCCGAGGCTGCGGGGGGGCCCATTGGCCCCTGTCCATCACCCCGGCCTGGGCGCAAAGGGGTCTGGAAGCCGCTTGCTGCCAATGACCCAGCCCCGTAAATCCCCTTTGAGCCCCACTGGCCTCCTGCTCCGGCCGTTAATCCTTCTGGGCAGCGAGAGCCAACTCTGACCCCTGGGACCCACCACCCGGTTAGCCCAGCGCCGCCCTCCGGCTCGGGGTCATGAAACTCCCAGGGCTGCACAGTACCCTCAGCCTGAGGTGGGCAGAGAGCAGAGCACATGCGTGTGCAGGGTGCCACGTGCGAGCACACGATGGCACCACGTGAAAGCACATGCGTGTGCAGGGTGCCACGTGCGAGCAGGCCACGTGCGAGCACATGACAGCACCATGTGAAAGCACATGCGTGTGCAGGGTGCCATGTAAAAGCACATGCGTGTGCAGGGTGCCACGTGCGAGCAGGCCACGTGCGAGCACATGACAGCACCATGTGAAAGCACATGCATGTGCAGGGTGCCATGTGAAAGCACATGCGTGTGCAGGGTGCCACGTGCGAGCAGGCCACGTGCGAGCACACGACGATGCCACGCGAAAGCACATGCGTGTGCAGGGTGCCCTGTGAAAGCACGTGCGTGTGCAGGTGCGTGTAGCGGTATCGAAGGGGCCCAGTTCTGGTCTCGCTCCCTGTGCGAAGCTGGGGGCTGCGTGCTGGGCCTCCAGCCGGTGCCTGGCGCAGGTTTGGCGCCCTGCCCCCAGCCCGGGGGGTGGAACTGCCTGTCCCAGCACCTTCCCTCTCCCCCTGGCAGGATGGCGTGTGAGCTCTTCCTCCTCTCCTCCCTCTGGTTCCTCTTCGTCATCTTCTGGATGGAGACCATCAGCCTCTGGCTCTTCCTGTGCAACTTCTACCAGGACCGAGCCTTCTACCACTGGGGGGAGCGGTGAGTCCCGGAGGGGTCCCCGCCTGGGCCAGGTGCCAGGGCAAGGCCCATGTGAGCACCCCCCAGCCAGGCCAGCTGCCCGTCACCTCCACAGGCAGAGTCGCCCATGGGCCTTGCACTCCCCCTGGCTGCAGATCCCCCCCCGTTGGGCTGCCCAGGGCCCGGCTCAGCGGGATCCCCAGCTGGCAAACCACAGGAGTGGCACAAGAGGTTAATTCAGGGCAACATTGCCTGGCAGGTGGTCAGAGCAGGGGGCTGGGAGCCAGGACCCCTCAGTTCTCTCCCAGCTCCAACCCGGCCCTGCCCCAGTGCAGAGCTACGAGGGGTCCAGGTGGTCCTGGGCCCAGCGCCTCCCCTGGCTCTTTGCCCAGAGGGGGCCAGTTCCGCAGGCGCCCGAGGCCGCTCACTCTTTCTGGCTTGGCTGCTCCCCACTGACTCAGCATCTCCCTCGCCCCGCAGGCAGGGGCCCAGGCAGGGAGCGGAGCTGGCGAGGGGCCAGGGCAGGGAGTGGAACCGGCCTAAGGAACGGGAGCGGCCTGAGCTGCAGGCAGGGAATCCACAGTGGGAGAGAACCCAGGAGTCCTGGCTCCCAGCCCCCCCTGCTCTAACCACTAGACCCCACTCCCCTCCCAGAGCTGGAGAGAACCCAGGAGTCCTGGCTCCCAGCCCCCCCGCTCTAACCACTAGACCCCACTCCCCCCCCCTGAGCTGGAGAGAACCCAGGAGTCCTGGCTCCCAGCCTGCCCCAAGCTCAGACCCCTCTGGCCTGTCACCCCCCATGGCAGCGGATAGCAGGGGGTGGCCGTGAATCTCCCCGGGCTTAGCGGGTGGCTCATGCTGCCAGCGGGGCTGGAGCCGGTGACCAAGCCCCATGGCGAGCGAGGCAGGGTCAGGCCTGGCACCAGGCAAGCTGGGTTCAGGAACCGTCGGGGGCAGCTCGGTCTGTGTGAAGGGGGGGGCCCACACCCCCAGGGAGGCCAGGAGGAAAGTAGAAAGGCCAGAAGAAAGGTTGGTGGGGCCCAGAGGCCAGGGGGATGGGCCCTGGCTGACACTGTTCCCGCCTGCAGGGTGTTCGTCTCTGACCCAGGCCACATGCTCTACATCTTCGTCAGGTGAGCACCTGCTGGTTCCAGGCCCCACCCAGCAGCCCAGGTACAGAACCGGCACCAAGCCTTTGCTCTGTGAACTCTCGGGGTCCCTGGGGGGCCTGGCTGCTCACCCGGGAACAGCCCTGAGCCAGCAGGGGCCCCCAGCTGGGCCCGTTCCCCCCGCGGGCAGCAGAACAGGCCTGTGCCAAGCGCTAAGCCGAGGCCGTAGGTGGAGCTGGGTGATTCTGGGGGGAGGCCTGGGGCTGTGTCCAGGGCCGCGCAGCTGGGGGGCCCCCCATATTGCCCACGGTCCGGCTAACAGCGGCAGGGCTAGGGCTGGGCCTGGGGCAGCGCGTGCAGGCTGGGCTCCGGCCGCAAGGGGCCGAACGTCTCTGACCCAGGCTTTATCTCCTAGCAGGGCTGGGCCTGGCCGGCCGCGGACCTGCTCCCAGCGCAGCGGCTGGGGAAGACGAGCACACGGCGGACACTCGGCCATGGCAGAGCCGCGAGGTCAGAGGTGGGGGTCCCAGGGTAGGAGGCTCCTGCTGCCACCCCCATGAGCCACACCCCCCTGCCGGGCTCAGAACCCAGCGCAGGCTGCAGGAAGCCAGCCGGGCACCGTATTGAACCCTGGCCATTGAGGGACCTGTGGGAGCAGCTGGCAGAACAAAGGAAGCCAGCCTCTCGCTGCCCGGCGGGCCAGGGCGCCGGGGGCCACAACTTGTGCCCAGTTGCTGGAGCGTGGGAGGGGCATGCGGCCGCTGTCCCCTACCCCACACTCTGAGGGACAAAGGCAGCGCTGGTGCTGCGGGCTCAGGGCAGGCAGCCTGGGCCGTGGCTGGGATCCAGAGCCAGGATGCCTGGGTTCTTCTCCCCTTTGTGGCGCCTCCAGTGATTCTGCCTCCTTCTGCCCCATGCGCTGGGACTAATATGGAGCGAGCTGCTGGGGGAGGCACGAAGCCGTTAACCAGCCCCTCGCCGGGGGTGCAGGCCACTGTGCTGGGTCCTGCACAGTTAGAGTAGCCTCAGGGCTGCTCTCAGTTCTGCTCTGTCCCCTCCGGGCAACGAGGAGCAGCGATCATGGGAGCAGAGCGCTCTGCCTAGGGCCCTGCTCCATGGGCACTGCAGACACAGGGGACTGGTCCCCTCCACTGAGAGAGGAGCCCACGGGGGCTGAGGAGGGGATACGCCCGTGTGGTGCAGCCTGGACACCTCCACAACCCACAGGGTCCTGTCAAATAAAGAGCTCCAGCACCAGCCCGTTTCCATTTTATACTGACTCTCCTCCCACCTCCTGGGGGCAGCCCCACCCCCTGCTCTGCCTTGGACAGGCACTGGAGAGCCCCCCCAGAGCCCTGCAGCAGCCCCCAGCATGTTTCACAGACGTGTCAGGGACCCGCGTCCGGTGCAGCCTGGCTGAGCAACGGGCTGTGACCACTGGGCCCAGCTACCTCAATCCCTGGTTTCTTCCAGCGCCGCTCAGGGCAGCGAGATCTCCGGCTTCACCAAGAGGCCCCTGCCCACGAGCTGCAGCTAAGTGGGCCAGGGCCAAGGTTGGCCCTGTGCTTGGCGCGGTTTGGCCTGGGCTAACCCAGCACGGTGCCAGCCCTGGGCTGCATCGCTGGTACCATCACACTGCACGTGTCTCTTAGCAGCTGGCTCTGCCGTCCAGCCCAGCGGCTCGGGGGGCCAGTAGCCTGCAGCGACACGGGGGGGGGAGGGGGGAGGCTGGCACTGCTCACGGAGCTGATCGCCCAGCGCTGCATTTCGCTGCATGCGGAGCGGTTGTAGGGCCCCCCCCCAGCATTGGCGCTGCAGCCCAGCCTGGGCAGGGAGACAACGGGCGACGCTTGGCCCCAGTGATTCCAGATCCCCCAGCGCTACGGGGCTGGGAGGGCTGCTCCTGCCTGGGGGGTGGGCTCTCCTGTGCACTCAGAGCAGCCCCATTAAAGCGCTACAGCGTGTGCAGACCTGCCCGGCGCGACACTCACAGGCGTTCGGGTACGGCCAGGCCCCGGCTCGAGGCAGGCGCAGGAGCGGAACCGTTTCCTTTGTTCTTTTATTCAAAGAAATCTCAGTGTATAAAACAAATTTAACAGCTAGCCTGGCCGAGTGCCCGGACTCTGCCCCTCGCACTCAGGCGAGCGCCACGTCCCACACTATAAAACGACCCTGCCAGCGACACCCACACCCACAATGCGGGGCTCAGACACTAGACCAGGCCCTGCCCAGAGCCGGGAGCCAGGCGGCTGCTACGGGCCCAGGTGCTGGCTGGCGACAGACACCGAGCGGAGGCAGAGCTGGAAGGGGGGAGTGAGCGCCCCCCAGTCCCAACTCTGGGGAGACCCAGCCAGACGGGTTCCTGGTGTGTTTCAATGAGGTTTATGCCATTGCAAGGCATTGGAGTGTGGGCTGCACCCAGCTCCGGTTAGTACCGGCCACTGGAGCGGCCTGCAGGCCAGAACGGCCCTGCTCGACCCTGGACCAGGAGCACCGCTCTGCAGGGACGGGGCAGCGTTGCTGGAATCCCCAGCATGGACTTGCCCTCGCCCCTATTCCGGCTGCCCTGAGGGCGGGTGACAGCCCCACACCCAGCCCATGGCTGCAGAGTTAACAGGGCCTGTGCCCCACACACTCCCAGCGGTGTGGAAGAACCAGGTGGGTGGGAACTCCGGCTGGCCCCCCTCAGCGTCCCTGGGAGCCCACGGGGCAGGGAGCTGGTCTCAAGCAAGCGGCTGCCTGTCTCTCAGTGCTACAGCCACAGCTGCTGGGCTGGGCCCGTGGGAGGACCCGGCTCAGACACTTGGTAGGAAGGGGGAAAATATACCCCCAAGGAAGCCAGGGCCCAGTCAGGGCCGGACCCCTCCAGCCCAGGAGCTCCCTGTCCTAGGGCGTTATGCCAGGTTACAGGGCCAAGGTGTGGGTCACCCACCCCACCCGCAGCCACGGTGCTGCTGCCCCAATCCCATGGCGCCAGGAAGTTACAGCCGGCATGGCACCATGTCCGTGCCATGCTGGACAGGAGCTACCCTATAGGTGCCTCGGGGCCTTGGGGTGGTGGGGTCCCCCAGGCAAATCAGCTGCTCAGTGGCACCAGGAGGCAGAGCAGAGGGGGGCGGTTGGGGGCTGGGCAGGCTGCTCAGAGAATTCCAGACCCCCTGCCTGGGGGGCACGCAGCTTTCCCCCCCCCCGCTGTGCATTTATCCCTGCACTGCCGGCTCCAGCCGCCGCCCATGCTGGGGACATCCTGCTACCAACTCCCTGAGCAGCCCCACAGGGCGGGACCCCCAGCGGCCGCTCCGCGCTCTAGGGAACGGGGCCCCGCAGGCAGGCACGGGCAGCATGTGGCTGGCACGCGTGGAGCTGGCTATTTAAATCTCTCCCAACCGACCCCCCCCCCCCCCCCCCCCGCCCGATTATAAAGGCTTGTTAAGCAGAGAAACGGCATCAGATGCCCCAAGGCCCCAGCGAGGCCCTGCTGGCTGCGGACGGGTGGGCAGGCGTCTGAGACCCCAGGCGTCTGCCACTAGCAGGTTTCACACTAATTATTCTGGTAAAAAAAGTTTAAAAAAATGGAAGCAAGCCCCCGAGAAAGAGGCCTGGGTGCAGCGAAGGCCCCGCCCGTGTGGCCGGGGCACAAACACGCAGCAGTTGCTGGCGCGGGGAGTTTATAACCCAGGGACATTCCCACACACCCAGCTCCAGTCACTCTCTGCTAGGTACACACGGCCGAGGCCCGGGTCCCGGCCGGAGCCCACGGGCCGGCTACCCGGCCTCACAGCGTGTAGGCGTTGCTCATCAGGTACTCCTTGTCATCCAGGGGGCTCCAGGGCACACTCAGAGACAGCTCCTGGTTCCTCCTGCACAGCCAGACGAAGAAGACGACCACGGAGCCCAGCAGGACAGCGACGAGGATGGCCAGCAGCACGGCCAGGGCCACCACTGCGGGGAGAAGAGGGCCAGGTGAGCCGCAGGGTTCGGAGCCTGCGGCGAGTCCCCACCAGGCCCTGCCGAGCAGGCAGAGCCGGAAACACGTGGCAGCTGCTGAGCGCAGACTCCTGCCCTGGGTCCGCGGCCCCAGACCCCTCCCGGCACAGCCTGAGCAGAGCAGCAGGGGCTTGGCCCAGCCAAGGCGTGGGGAGACCCCAGCTGGAGCCAGGGCACAGCTCTGCCCATGTCCCCACTCCCAGGTCCGGGGGGAGCCCAACCCGGCCACAGCCAGCTGGCCAAGGGGATCCCACCCAGACCACGTAGCAGACAGATGGTTCGAGCGCCGCTTACCTCTGCTGGAGTGAACGCCCGGCTCGGGCCCCTCAGCACCCCCTGTGAGAGGGAAAAGCGAGTTGAGATGGGCTGCGCCCTAGACAGCCCCTTCCCTGCCTGGCCCCCCACCAGCCGCAGCCTTTGAGCGTCTTCCAACTCCCAGGGTCAGCGGCTAGCCAAGGGCCCGGCCCAGCGCCCCACGTGAACAGCAACCCCCAGGGCCGTGCCGGCCAATCCAGAGCTCCGCCCACCCCCCCAAACCCTGCCCCACGGGGGGCACCAAGCGGCTCCCTCACCTGCGGCCCCGCTGCACTGGCGCAGACACTGCTCCTCCCGCAGGTAGTTGTTCTTGTTCCCCTTGCAGCCCCCGTAGATGAACTGCCTGCAGGCCCGGGCGGCCGGGTCGTAGTACCAGCGCGGGAAGGCAGCGCGGCAGGGGCCGGTCAGGCGGGGCGCAGCACAGGACTCTGGGGGCGAGAGGTCAGCGCATTAATGCAGGGCCTTGGCTCCCCACTCCCCACCCCACAGCGAGAGGGCACTGCCCCACAGCACCAGGGCAGCCTTACAAGAAGGTGCTTTCTCCCCTCTCCCCCCCCCCCCACGCCAGGAGCACCTCCCTGGTCAGTTGGCTCAGCCTGTCCGTTGCGGTTTGGTGGGGCAGGGACAGAGGTCGCCAGGGACGTCCCATGCTCCTAGCCCTGTAGCACGCGGTGTCTGGGCGTTAGGAGGTGCAGTCCCGGGACCTGGAGGCCCACGCTGGGCCGCATGGACCCGAGCACCTGGCCAGACTCTCCGCCTCACTCAGGCAGTTGTTCCGGTCGCCTCTGCAGCCCCCGTAGGTGAACTGACGGCAGGTTTTCGTCTCCGCGTCGAACCACCAGCGCGGGAAGGGGGTGCGACACAGGCCGTGGGGGGGGGGGGGGGGGGGAGGGCGGCAACTCTGGCAAGGCAGGGCGAGGGAGTAGCGTTAAGCCGTCGCCTGGAGCGGGGGGGTGTCACGGTTACCCCCCGGGTGCCGAGCCCAGCACGTCAAGGGGACCCCCCAGCAGTTGCCCCCAACAGGACCCGGCGCATTGTCCCAGTGGGGCAGGCTCGGTAACCCGCCTCCAGGGGAGTTCAGGCCTAGGTCACCAGCTCCAGCCAGCGTCTGTCCTGGCACCGCAGAAGTGCAGCAGACGGACGGACGCGGCCCCAGGAGCGCAGGGAACAGAGCCCCTCGTCTCTGCTGCCGCCAACGCCCCTCAGATCTCCCTGCGAGTCGCCGCTCAGCGAGGGGGCAGCGCGGCCAGTTCTCTGGGCACCCGGCATGTGGCCTCACAGCCCAGCCCGTGGGGCAGACGAGCCTCCCCAGAGACGTGGAGAAACGTTACCTGCGTAGGGGAAAGAGTCGTTGGCCGGTTGGATGCGCCTGGCGGGCTCCTCTGTGAGGGGGGGGGGGGAGAAGAGAGAGAGAGAACGGGCACGTCAGGGGGTTTCGGGCCGGCCCCTCGCGGCAGCCGATCCAACACCCAGAGCTGCCGCAGAACCAGCTCCAGCTCCCTTTGCAGGGCGGGTCCCTACTGAGCCCTGCAGCCCCCGTGTGCCTCAGTCCTTCATGGCCCCCGCCCCTGTTCTGCAGACTTGCGCCAGGGCACAGGGACTCAAAGCCACGAGTCTCAGGCCCTAGCCAATGCCCTAAGCGCTGCCCATGCGCCCCGCCTAAGGAGAGGCACCGGGGGGCTTTAACACCCCCACTCAGCCCCAGAGCACTGGACTGGATGCTGCAGAGCCACGCCGGTCACACGGGAGCAGCTCGGGGCCGATGGCGGCCGTTACCGATTGTTCTCCGGCAATACCTGGCTGCTTATTCAGACTCGGGGGGGGTCGGTCCAGGCTGCGTCTCAGGGACTCACCGCAGGGCACGAGGCAGCCCCCGGGGGGAGGAGAGGTCAGCGACCCCGGCCTGAGCGTTCTCCCCACCTCGGGGGGCAGGAAAAGAGCCAGAGAGGGGCTGAGGGACTCCAGATCTGACACACAGACCCGTCTCTCAAGGGGATGGGAAGCCGGGGGCCAGGAGGAACAGCAGCTGACGGTCACTGGGAAGGGCGGGGCAGGCCGCCACCATCAGTGCCCACAGTCCAGCTCGACTAAGGGGAACGCCGGCCCTGGACAGGCTGCAGGGCTCACCAGGGCGCTGAGCAATCCCCCATCAGATGTTCCGGGTTCACCAGGAGGTCACATTCCTGGTAGCTGCTTATCTCGATGCTCCGCATGGGAAAGGCGCCCAGCTCCGCACGGCATGTCCCGTTTATCAAAGTCAGGGCTGGGAGAGCCCCAAGGGGGCTCTGTCCCAGGGTGGGGAGCAGGATTGGTCCCTACAGATCATAGTAAACCCCCAAGTGGCAGGGGCTCCCAGCTCCCCCCCCCAGGAAGGCAGCCCCACCGCCCCATGCTCACCATCTGCACTCTGCCCTGTTCTCTGGCTGGCCTGCGGAATCTCGTTCAAGTCCTCCCCATCTGGAAATCAAGGGGGTTGGACGTCAGACCCGCACTGCGAGCGAACCGTGCAAGCCAAGCGTTTCCCCTACACCAGGCCAGCCCGCTAGAGGAAAGAGCGTCAGTGCCCACTGGCTCCTGGTACCGTACCTGGAGATCTATTGCCTTGCACCCAGCTCGGGGTTCCCTACAGCCAGCTGCTCCCAGTCCACACAGAGCCAGGGCATTTACTGTCCATTACACAGACTGAGTCCCAGCCCAGCCCCATCAGGCCTCTGAGCAGCTCAGGGGTGAGAGACGTTTCTTTCCTAGGCTTGTTCTGCCCACGCTTGGTCCCTGCCTTAATGGTCCCTGTCTGGCAGGCGTGTGCCACGCCCGAGCAGCCCAAGGAAGAGGGGCAGGCACCCCACAGCTCCCTAGACCTTCCGCCAAGCTACGCAGTAGCCAGGTCACACGGGGCCGCAGCCCAAAACAACAGCGGGACCCACCGCGCCCTCACCTGTGGCCGCAGCGCATGTCACCCGGCACTCATCCTCCACCAGGAAGTTGTTGAGGTTGGCCCCACAGCCGCCGTAGGTGAAACGCTGGCACATCCGGCTTGTAGCGTTGTACCACCAGCGCGGGAAGGAGGCCCGGCACCTGCCCACCACCTTGGGCAAGAGGCAGCGCTCTGGAGACCAAAGCAGAGGCGTCTCATGAGCGATAAGCTCATGTTTCTAGGTGAACCCAGACAGGCCCTGCCCCCAGCAGCCGGCAATCTCGGCATAGTGCAGCCGGCCCAACAGATGGGGAAATCTACACAGACAGCTGGTCAGCGTGGCAGGCCCCCCGCGCTCTCAGCACACCCAAGGCAATGAAGTGGCTTTGCCTACAGGGAGCTCCTCCCGTGCACAAGGGGCCGGCCGGGAAGCAGCAGCTCAGTGAAGAGGACACTGCACGGAGGGGGTTTTCCCCTCGGCAGCCATCTAACCACTGCAGAGCCAGTGCCGCTCAGAACTGCTCCCATCCGCTGGGGTTTGGCACATGCTGGAGCAGCAGTTCTCAAACTGTGGGTCGGGACCCAGTTTTAATGGGGTCGCCAGGGCTGGCGTTACACTTGCTGGGGCCCGGGGCCGAAGCCCTTGGGCCTTGGCTCTGATCCCCCCACCCAGGGCAGCGAGGTCCTGGGGCCAGGTGGTAATTTTCGTTGTCCAAAGGGCGTTGCAGTGCCAGGACGTTTGAGACCCCTGCACTAGAGCAGTGCCGGACGCCAGGGGCTAACAAATCAGCACATGGTGCAAGCGACTGACTGGGATGCCAGGCCGAGAACGGGGCCAGAGCTCCAGCATTTCAGCCCACGTCACTCTGCAGGGTGGAGCTCAGGGCCAGGGTGTGCCAAGAACCCCGGCTCTCTCCAGGGCTGCAAGTAACGGTGAGGGGCTGCCCCCCACAGGCACTGTGGCTGGCTCCACGCTTTGTTGTTTTCAGAGCACTTCTTGCAAAGCAGTTTCTAAATTAGACACCTGGTGTCTTCCTGGTTCCACACCCGGTCCTGTGGTTTCAGCCCTGCGGTTGGTAAACAGGGATTTAGCAAAGGCCTGGCAGGAGGCCGAGGGGAAAGCAGGAAATGCTCAGAGCGGCTGTTCGGGGTTTGCCCACCCTCCTTTCTGTGTTGTTTCTGAAAAGGCCAAGGTGGAACCAGGTCTCGTCAGTGCCTGGTCCGAGCCACATCATGCTGTGGGGAGCCGAAGAGCCTGCATGCAGCCGGAGCAGCGTTTGGCGTTTTGCTGCACCCCCCCCCCCAAACCAGCAGCTGCGCTTTCCAGACAAGCAAAGCAGAAGGGCGGCCCTAGGGTCACACCACGGGGCTGGGAGGCAAGCAGCACACAAGCCAGCTCACAGAGCACGGGGGTGTCAGACACCCAGCGCGCCAGGAGCCAGCAATACTTCCACAGCCAGGCCCCTCCCGCCTGCACAGAGCCACGCTTGTTCACCGAAATCCCCCGTCAGGAGGCATTGTGCAATCCCAGCTCCAGCCCCTGCGCCAGGGGCTGCACGCTCAGAGGCCACCAGCGCGGGAACAGCCCTGAGTTGCCCAGATGCAAACCTGACCAGCTTTCTCCAACACAACAGCAACCCCCAAGAGGCTCCGAGGTCCTGGCCTGTTTACAACACGCTCCTCCCCCAAGGGGCAGGAAAGCTGCCAGCTAACAGACTCTGGGTTCCCAGCTCCCTGGGGGGGGGGTCCCCACTGCTAATTCTCAGAGTTGAACAGGCCCCATAAAAATCCCTTGGATCTCGGTAAATCAGACCTCACTTCCCCAAGTACCTGCCACATGCTAAGCTGTTCTCCCCCGCAGGGGGTAGCCAGGCCCCCCAGGCACCATGCCGAGCAGTCATTTGTTTATTTTAACCCTTTCCGGCTCGAGCCACCATAAAGCAGCAAAGACTCAGGCCCAGTCCCCCCCTTTGTAAGTCCCCTTTAAAAGGCAGGTAGCAATGAAACAAGTCTCTGTGCCCAGCCCCTCAGCCAGTGTCCCTGTCCCCATGGGACTGGGAAGAGGAGGGAGGAGTTAGAAAAGAAAGGGATCAAAGCAGGTTCCCATGCCCAGCTATTCGGCCAGACAAGACAAGCCCGTCATGCAGCCCCCAGGGCAGGCAGCCGAAGGCCTCCATGGGGCCACGCGCCAGCCCTTCGGCTGGTTGATCAGGGAGCTGGGGAGGGGAGGAAGCTGTGGGAAGTTCCACGTTTAGGTTCAGAAGCTCGAGCCTCCCATGACACCTCCAGCGCTGCGGGTGCCAGGCAGGGCAACAGGAGCCCCCCCCCGAACACCTGTTCCCGGCACAAGCTGTTCCGGCCACAGCCTTCGGTGAGTCACCCAGAACAGGCTGGACCGGCTCTGCCACCCGCAGTTTCACTCTGGCTCACACCCCTGAGCGGCGGCTGTGCAGCGAGACGCAATAACCCGAACCCCAGGAGGCTCCATTGGCTGCGGGCGCTTGGTGCCATTATTCACACTGGGGTAGCGCCTCGGAGCCTCAGTCCTAGACCAGGGCCCCCCACGAACCCAGAGACATCCCCTGCCCCAAAGCAGTCCCCTCCCAGGGGCCTGATCCAACCCACTGGCCTCAATGGGGCTCAAGGCCCTAGTGCCCGAGCCACGCGCGTGCGAGGTCGGAGAGGCACCGTTATTTGTTGGCATGCTCAGCTCCCCCTCCCTGTCCCGGGAGCAAGGCAGAGAGGCAGGATGCACGGGAAAGCCCCAGCTCCCAGCTCTCCTTGGCCCCGATCTCGGCAAGGGAGACACAGTGACACTTTCTGTTCCTTGGTGGCGCTAATTGCAGGATCGGGACCTTCGACTGAAGCTGCCAGGGGTTTGTTCGGAAAAGCCCGGCAAGCTTTTCAGTGCACCAGAGCTCACTGGGCTGGTGTCCGGCACACTCTGCCCACTGCTGGCAGGACCTGACCCAGGCGCACGCTCGTTTAGGAGCCCCAGCTCCACTAGAGTTCCTCCTCTCTTTCCTTGGAACAGAGGGAGTCATTGAGAGGAGCGATGATTCACTCGGCTCCAGACACAAGAGGGGGCGGGGGAGACTCTGTGAACCTGTTTGCTCTGGATCCCGTTTGCTGAGGGTTTTGTTCTATGATCCCAGACACGTAGGACCTGAGAGAGGAAGTTTTGAGCCACTGATCAGACCGTGACCTCATTGGGCCAGGAACTGTGTCGCCCTGTGACCCACTGATGTGGGCAGGTCCCAGGTGCGTACAGCACCGAGCACCAGGGGGCGATTACAAAGAATCATTCTATTCCCATCAGAGGCCACTCCAGCGTGCCCGGCCAAGTTTAAATGCACGTTGCTGCCTCCCTGCCAATAGACAGGCGGGTATTTGAGTGAGTATTTACCTGCTGGAGTTTCTCACACACCCCTCCCTGCCCCTCCGGAAGCGTGTGACCTGCCATTGGACCGGGCAGAGACCGGCCAGCAATTGAGACATCGCAGCGTAGTTACCACCTTGCTGTGACCCCGGGCACACGCCCTCCCCAGACAGGCCTCTGTGGTTTGAGAGCAGCAGTTCAGCAGGGCAGGTTCACATCCGCCTCATGAGTCACGGCGGGCTCATTCCCGCAGCTGGCACAGGCACCGCTGACAAGCCAGGGGAGAGGGGGTCACACGCCAGGCTCCAGAGGCTCATGGAGCTACAGTGAGCTGCCAGCCCCGTGGGCACCATTTCCACTGCCCTGCGCCTTGTGCAGGCGTTTAACCCATTGCAGGGCAGGCATAAAGCAGCCCGTGTCAGAACGGCGGCATTTCACACTGGGTAAACGACAGCACAAGGAGACTCGGCCCGCCAAGTTTCTCTGCCCCAAGGCCAGAAATGGAGCTGCCCTGGCCTGGAGAAACACGGGAAATAACCCCTGAGCCGTGACCGGGAGGTGAGCCCTGTGCAGGGCACAGAACAGCTACGGCACTAGCAGCACTTGGGAAGGGATTGGAGATGCAGCCGCTGCAGGAGAGCCTCCTGCTCTGTGTTCACACAGCCCCTCGCACAGCTGGCCCCGCTCGCACAGCCGGCCCCGCTCGCACAGCCGGCCCCGCTCGCACAGCCGGCCCCGCTCGCACAGCCCCACTGAAATTCTTCAGACAACCCTGAATCGGCACGTCCCAAGTCTCCGGACCACACGGCCTCAGTGCAGGGCAAGTCCCTTCATCTTTGCCACCCCCCAGTTTTAGCTCTGGGGAGCTAACGCGTTCCCGGGGCCCCTTTGTGTCTCTGCACATTACACCCTCAGAACAGACTTGTCTACAGGGGGAAATTGATGCCATTTATATCGATTTAAAACCCAAGTCCGTTAAACAGTGCAAACCTGCGTGGGTACTCGGGTTTCCTCTAGCCGGCGGGAACAGGCTTAGGTTAAGCAGCAACAAGCTGTTCTTCAACCCAAATCGGAGCAGCCACCCTGAGGGTTGCACGGGTTTAACGAGCCCCGTTTAAATCCACCACTTGGGTTACACTGGTGCAGGGTGAGCTCACCCACAGCAAGTATCCTTGAGAGGCACAGCCAGCGCTGGGCCGCAGCCTGCGCTCACCAGGAAGTTGTTTTGTTGACAAGGTGGATGTGGGGTGGGGAGAGGAAGCTGCAGAAAGCTCCCTGCTCCAGGCCAATGACCTTCAATGAGCTCAGAGTCAGAGCAGGAGGAGGGCGGTGGAGCCATCTTTACACCACGGGGGCCAGGATGGTTCTGGGTTACAGAGGGTCACACACTACACCAGGGAAATAGCAGTGACTCCAGCTCCCTCTTCTCCTCTTAGCCGCAGGGTCTGCGCTGCTCAGTTCCCTGCAGCCTGGCCTTTGGCTCCCCCGCATGGCGAGCTGCCAGGGGCTGCCCATAGCCAGATGTGACTGGCCCAGGTAACCTGATCCTAGCTCCGAGAGCCGCACCATTGTCCCTTTCTCTCCAGCCCCTCTAACAACTAGACTTTGCAGCAAGTTCTGGTGTGCCAACCCCGTGTGTGTCGGGGGGGCAGGGGCGGTGTGCGGTCACAAAGGGAGCTCTGTGCCCAGGACACAGTTCCTGACAACTGTAAGCCACTGGCGCTCAACCTTTCCAGCCTCCTGTCCCCCTTTCAGGAGGCGGATGTGTCTTGCGTACCCCAAGTTTCACCTCACTTAACTACTTGCTTACAAAATCAGGCATAAAAATACAGAAGTGTCACAGCACACTAGTACTGAACAATTGCTGACTTTCTCACTTTTACCATATAATTATAAAATAAATTGATTTGGAATATAAATATGGTACTTGCATATCAGCGTATTGTATATAGAGCAGTATAAACAAGTCGTTGTATGAAATTTTAGTGTGTACTGACTTCACTAGGGCTTTTCACGTAGCCTGTTGTAAAACTAGGCCACTATCTAGATGAGCTGCTGTACCCCCTGGGAGATCTCTGGGTACCCCCAGGGGTAAGCACACCCTGGTTGAGAACTGCTGCTATAACTCACGCTAGCTACAGGGGAGGGCAGGCACGCTCCTATTGAAACCTGATCCCATCCGCCCCCAGGGATGAGAATGCCCCTTTCTAGAGCCCAAAGACAAGGTGGGTGAGGTCATATCGGTTACCAGCTTGGCTCTCTCACCAACAGCAGCTGGTGCAATAACAGACATGACCTCACCCATTGCCTCTCCAATATCCTGGGACCCACAGGGCTACACCACCACTGCAAAACATAGAGGTTACTCGGCCTAGTGGTGAAAGCACAGGGCATGGGGGTCAGGACTCCCGGGTTCAGGTCCCAGCTCTACCACCCCGCCTTAGGGACAGGAGACCAGCTCTTTGGGGCAGGTGGCACCTTTTCGTTGTTTGTACAGCCCCTAGCACGGTGAGATTCCCGGCCCACAGGTGGGGCAGTGAAGGGACCTTACAGGAGGGCTAGCCTCAGTGAAAAGCTTTAAGACCCTCCGCCAGAGAACGCAATGTAAAGGCAGGAGCAAACTATTAAACCCCAGAGAGGTGCAGCCACTTCTGGGGTGGGAGGCCAGCAGGCAGAGACACTAGAGCAAACACCCTGCCAGTGTCCTGGGACTCGGAGTCACTCACACACCCGCCCTCTGGCTGCACAGCGCCAGGGAACATCCACCACTTGCCAGGAGGTCTTTCCAGGCAGTCTCACTAAGCCGGGGTGGGCTGGCATGTATGTAAACCCCCCACCCGGGATCAAGACTGGCTCCCTTTTGCTGGAGACCCCAGCCACGCCAGGCTCCCGCAGCCCCGGGGTGGGTGGGGGGGTGAAGTACCTGGCAAAGAGCCTCATTAAACAGGTGTTAAAAACCCAGCAGCAGAGGTAGGGACTGGGGGAGGGGCAGCGATCCACACCCCGGGCTACGCAGCGCCCCAAGGTTTGGGATCCTGGAGGCTGCCAGGGCAGCAACTGAGGTCACAGTCCCCCCCCTCCCCCGTCACAGACCCGCTCTGCACCCCACAGCCAGGGGGAGTCAATGAGCAATGTCCCCTTTCAGCCTACACCCCTAGGGATCCCAGATCCCCAGCAACCCTCCCCCCCGACCGCACCCCCAGATCCTCCCCACGGGCCTGCAGCAAGTCCCTCATATGCCCCCATTCCTAACACACACCCCCAAGTCGTCCCAAGTTTCCCCAGCGCAACCCCCAACCCCCGCGCACAGCTGTCCGCCCAGCCCCCCCCCGGCCCTTCTCACACTGCCCCCACCCCAACCCCCGCGCACAGCTGTCCGCCCAGCCCCCCCCCGGCCCTTCTCACACTGCCCCCACCCCAACCCCCGCGCACAGCTGTCCGCCCAGCCCCCCCCACCAATTCTCCTCCCAGCCCCCCAACTCCGCCCCCCAACTGACCTCCCAGCCCCCCAGGCTCCTCTGGCCAGGCCCCCCCGGCCTTACCCGGCAGCAGCGGCGGCCCCGGCGCGGGGCTCCCCCCGGGCTCCCCCGACCCCTCGTGGCCCCGGGCCGCGGCGAGCAGCAGCAGCAGCACCAGCCCCGCGTGCCCCATCCCCGCGAGCGGCTCCTGGCGACTGAGCCCGGCCCGGCCCCGGCCGCGCGCGTCACGCAGGTGAGCCCCGCCCCTCGCGCAGCGCGACCAATCCGCGCCGCCCCGCCTCGGCGCGTCACACAGGTGGGCTCCCGCCCCGCCCCCAGCGAATACCCAATCGCAGCCGCCCTCACCTGGGATACGCCCCCATCACGGAGAGGCCACGCCCACTCGTTTGCGTACGGGGCGGCGCTTCGGGCCGGTTGCAGGCGGCGGGAGCGGGAGCGGGAGCGGGTCCGAGCCCGGGCGGGGGGGTCAGTGGGGCTGCGGGGGCCGCGCGTGGGGGGGGCGGGGGCTGCCGAAACCCCGCAAAGCCAGCGGGGGGGGTCTATGGCCCCCCCGTGCTGGGGGCTGCAGGGGGACCCCCGCCCCCCAGTTCTGCAACCGCCCCCCGAACTCCAGCCCCCCCAAAGCACGTTCTGAGGGGAAATGGGGTCTATGCCCCCCCCACCCTGGGGGCCTGGGACCCGCCCCCCAGTTCTGCAACTGCCCCCCGAACTCCAGCCCCCCCCCAAAGCACCGCCCAGCCTGGCACCCCGCAGCACCCGGTGCCAAGGCGCAGGGCTTGGGGAGCCTCCCGGGGAGCAGGGTGAGGGAGGACGGGCAGGGCAGTGGGGGTGAGGGAGGACGGGCAGGGCAGTGGGGGTGAGGGAGGACGGACAGGGCTGCGGGGGTGAGGGCTGCGGGCAGGGCAGTGGGGGGGTGAGGGAGGATGGGCAGGGCTGTGGGGGTGAGGGCTGCGGGGGTTGAGGGAGGATGTGCAGGGCTGTGGGGTGAGGGAGGACGGGCAGGGCTGCGGGGGTGAGGGCTGCGGGCAGGGCTGTGGGGGGTGAGGGAGGACGGGCAGGGCTGCGGGGGTGAGGGCTGTGGGCAGGGCAGTGAGGGGTGAGGGAGGACGGACAGGGCTGCGGGGGTGAGGGCTGCGGGCAGGGCTGCGGGGGGTGAGGGAGGACGGGCAGGGCTGCGGGGGTGAGGGCTGCGGGCAGGGCTGTGGGGGGTGAGGGAGGACGGGCAGGGCTGCGGGGGTGAGGGCTGCGGGCAGGGCTGCGGGGGTTGAGGGAGGATGGGCAGGACTGGGGGGTGAGGGAGGACGGGCAGGGCTGTGGAACAAAGATGGTCAATGATTGACTCGGGCTCGGCCTCCTCCCCGGGTTATTGCCGTTTTATGGCTCTAACACCCCCAGCTTTAAAAAAGTCGCTAACACATTGGTGACCCCTCCTGCCCCCGCCCAGAATCACAGACCCCGCCCCAGCGGGAGCCTGGCATGAACTGGGGGGCTCATGCCCCTGCATGCCCCCGGCCCGGCCCAGCTGCTGGATCGCAGCTGGCGGCCAGTCGTGGGCAGAGGACAGAGCGGGGGGCTGGGGGCAGTGGGTTTTTCTGGCACAGGAAGAGGGTTTCTTGTCCGTGTTTTGGTCTGGGAGGTTCTTTTCCCTGCGGGTGCAATACCCAGCACTGGTTCGCCCTGGCTGGCAGCCTCCCCCGAGCCGTGACTAGGTGTGTTTCTGGAGAGCCTGGGGCCTCAGCCACGGACCAGGCCCTGCACAAACCGGTCCCTGCTCTGAAGAGGGACCTTATGCGCAGCTGCCAGCGCTGCACCCAAACCTGGACAAGTCTTTCCCCTCGGGCCTGAGCGGAGCCCCGACGAAGCCCCTTTAATTCAGGCTGGTTAAAGCACCCGGGGTGTTGCTTAGGGCGGCGTTCCTAGGGGAGATGGCCCCCGGCTGCAGTAACTGGCCAGGGCTCCTGGGGGAACGGCAGGCCTCACCCCCTGGCGGGAGATGTGCATGTTAAAGATTCGAGCCGCTTCCAGCTAAGGGCTGTAACGAGTCTCAGGCCACATTTCTGCAGCCTCTGGCCAATCGGACCTGCCACCCCACCCGTCTGTCTCCAGCGCGCCCAGAGCCGGCCCAGCCCCAGGCCGCCTCTGAGCTGGGGCCAGGGGGTTACGCCCGGGCCTAACGATCTGGATGCAAACGAGGGACCGTCTAGGCAGGAGAGGCGCTAAAGCTGCCAGACCGTGGCCCATGCCAGCCGGCGGGATGGTGGTTAATGACATTTGTCTTCCCGTTGCCCAAGGAGAATCGGCGCCCCCGTGTCCCACCCCCACCCCCTGAGCCAGCCAGAGCTCGCATACCCCAGTTCCCCCATCCCACCTGGTCCAGCCCGGCTCCCCGACCCAGAGCTGGGCCGGGGTGGTGCCCCCTAGTGGTGACAGACACCTGCCATTGCAACCAGAGTCGCACCAGAGTCCCACAAGTGGGCGGCCGGATTTCGCCTCAGCTCCGTCCCATCTCGATGCTGTGACCTCCCTCCCCCACCAGAGGGCAGCAGGGGGGTTCTGTTTGGGCTCGTGGAACCGCCAGCAACACGGGGCCCGATCCCGCAAAAAGACCCTCGACCCCACTGCGGGCCGCGGCCTGTGCCGATAACTGGGTCGCTCGGGCTCGGGAGCCGCTGCTGAACCGCGGGGAGAGCTTCCGAAGGGCCGAGTCGCCCGTGACAGGAAAGGCTGAGTCGGGGGCAAGGTGCACAGGGGAGACGCACAGACTGGGCTGGGCCAAACAGAAACGTCTCCGGATCCCAGCCAAGGGTGGAGTGGAGATCGTGTTCGGTAAACAAAGGAGAACGGGACGGAAAATGAATGGCCCAAAATTGGTGCATTGGAAACTAGGCTTAATTGGTGGACGACATAATGAGGAGGCTGGACTATGCCGCCCATCCCCGCTCTGGGGTCCTTGAAAGAGACTGTGGGGGGAGGATTGAAATGACGGAGGGGAGGATGGAAGGAGGGTGGAAAGAAGCAGAATTTCTTCTCTCCGAGCTCGGGACAGAACTTGGCACCTGCCTAGCGCTGGGTGACGATCACTGATCACCTGCTCTAACCACTAGTCTCCACTCCCCTCTCAGAGCCAGGAGAGAACCCAGGAGTCCGGGTGCCCAGCCCCCGCCCCCCGCAGTCCTCCCTCACCCCCACAGCCCTGCCTGTCCTCCCTCACCCTGCACCCCGCCTGGAGCCATGGCACCTTCACCATCCGAGTCCTGAGACGTCCTGGCCAGGCCAGGCCAGAGATGAGATTGTCCCCTCTGGCAGCTCCGGCTAACTCTCTAAACGCCTCCTGGACCATGAGACTGGGGCTCCTGCAGCTGCCTCCCCCTCCCTTGGTTTCGTTTGTCTTCCTCAGTGTATTTTTTCCTCTCTGGTTCCTAAGATCCTGTCTGAGCCGGCCGGGCCTGTCTGTTCACCAGGGCTGCTGTGAGCCTGTGCCCAGAGAGGCAGTTAAAAGCAACACCCTAAACAGCCCATGTTGGTATGAGTTTGCCAGGTCTCAGCGCGTCTGGTCAGACCACGGCCTGGGCCCATGTTTCTCCAGCGCTGAGGTTGCATATGAGAGTCGGCAGTGGAGACAGACGCCCGGGTCTCTCTCTCACGTCGCTGTTCTTCTCTGCCTTTGCCTGGCCTTAGCGTGTTTAGTCTTAGGAGAAGCAGGGATGGACTTTAACGACAGTGAAAGGACGGTTGAGACCATCTTCAGCGGCCTCTGAATCTGTACACGCTGCTGCAGCCGCAGGGACCGGGGGTGCTGTGAAAACGAAAGCCCAACAGATGCTCCAACTATTCGCCCTCCTTTTTTCCTTAGTAAAAGGCTAGAAACAAGGACCAGTGCCTTTGCCATGGGACCGAGCAGGCTGCGTCTCCCTGCGCGAACCCCTGCCCCGGGTGTAACTGCACAGTGCCAAGGTCCCATCGCCCCTGGGACTCTCTGGCCCATTCATTGCACTGCAGGCAACACGACAGGCTGGGTACTGAATTCGGGCCTTTGCGAGCGACCCAGAGCCGATGCTGTCCCGGAGGAGAGGGAAATTAGGAGAGGGGTGCTAGTGATGGGGGTGAGGGCTCTGGCTTTCCACTGGCTAGTGATGGGGGTGGAACAACGAACACATGCGGAGGTCCCGGGAGCAGGGCTGCCCAGGGGGGGGGGGGGGGGGCAAGTGGGGCACGAGAATGTAGTATTCTATAGTATTGCAACTTTTTTTTATGGAAGGGGCCCCCGAAATTGCTTTGCCTCAGGCCCCCTGAATCCTCTGGGCGGCCCTGCCCCGGAGATGGTCCCAGTTCCCGAGGTCAGGGGAAGAGAGGAGAAAATGGCGCGAAGATGGAAGCAGCGGAACCGTCTCGATGCAAATGAACGTTTGGGGCCAGGTCACTTCTCCTTTCCGCACAGCTCGCCCAGCCCAGGGGAAGTGCTGACGGGGCCGTGGCCGGGGCACTCACCTGGGCCGCAGGGGATGGAGATCAGATCCCCTGCCCTGCCTGCCTGTGGGCACGGCCCTGCCGCTCTCGGGGCGCGCCCGGGCGCACGGCAGCTGAGTGCTCTCTGGGAGGACTGGGGGCTCCCCAGAGCTCTGCCACAACGCTGGGCAAGCACCTTACACCAACCGCTGCAGAGAGGAAGCACAGTCTAGTGGTTAGGACGCTGGCCTGGGGTGCAGGTAGCCGGGTTTCAATTCCCTGCCTCCCCAGACTGGCTGTGTGACCCGGGGCAAGTCACCAGAGCCCAAACCTTCCCCGGGTGCAAAGTGTCCTCACACAGCGAACGCTGGGGGTTGTCTCCGCACCTCCCTTCCCCACCTGCCAGGACACGGGGGAGACCGGGAGCCACAGCAGAGCAAGGACCCAGCCTGACTGAGAACCCTGCCAGCCTCCCACATGAGACCTGCCCAGAGGCCTAGGCACCGGGGGCTGCCACCCAGTGCCCAGGCTGAGCCTGGGAAAACCCCTCCCCCAGCGCCTGCGGCCTGACTATGGGCACCCCAGCCCAGGCAGTGCGCTGGCCTCGCACTGAGCCCCCCACCGTGTGCCCCCAAGCACCAGTGCCCCCCGGGCTCCAGCCCTGCCGCCCCCAAGCCCGGTGCCCCCGGCCCTGCCCGCTGCCCCCCAGCCCTGCCTCCCCCCGTGCCTCGCTGCCCCCCAGTGTCCCCCACGCGCGGGGCCCGGCTAACCTTTCCCCATCGCGCCGCGCGCGCTCCCCACGCTCCGAGCCCCCCGGGGGCCTCCCGGCCGTGCGCTTCCCGAGGGGCAGTGCCTAGCCCGGCCCGAAGCCCCGCCCACGGGCCCTGCCCACGCCATAAGCCGCGGGGTTGCGGCTCCCGTGGCGGTGCCGGGCATTGATGGCTGCGAACCGGGTGGGCAGGCGGCTGGGACGGGGGTCCCCGGCGCGCTCTCCGGGGAGTCCCCGGGCGGAGCCGGCCCGCAGCCCCGGGATCCAGAAGCGCCAAGCCCGGGTGACGGTGAAGTACGACCGGCGGGAGCTGCAGCGGCGGCTGGACACCGAGAAATGGATCGACGGGCGCCTGGAGGAGCTGTACCGGGGCCGGGTGAGCTGCGCCGGGGCGCACGGGACGGGACGGGCGAGCGCGGGGGCTGAGATGGGGGCGCGGCTCCGCCATCCTCAGTCCTGGGACACCCAGACTTTCTTCTCTACGAGGTCGGGACAGAATTTGGCACCTGCCTAGCGCTGGGTGAAGCTCACTGGGCAGGGCCGGGCCATGGGACAGCCACTGGCCCCCACTGCCCTCCCAGAGCCGGGAGAGAACCCAGGAGTCCGGGCTCCCTGCCCCCCCCGCTGTAACCACCAGCCCCCACTGCCCTCCCAGAGCCGGGAGAGAACCCAGGAGTCCGGGCTCCCAGGCCCCCCCCGCTGTAACCACCAGCCCCCACTGCCCTCCCAGAGCCGGGAGAGAACCCAGGAGTCTGGGCTCCCAGCCCCCCTGCCCCCCCCCCCCCGCTGTAACCACCAGCCCCCACTGCCCTCCCAGAGCCGGGAGAGAACCCAGGAGTCTGGGCTCCCAGCCCCCCTCCCCCACCCCGCTGTAACCACCAGCCCCCACTGTGCTCCCAGAGCGGGGAGAGAACCCAGGAGTCCTGTCTCCCAGGCCCCCTGCTCTAACCCACCAGCCCCCACTCCCCTCCCAGAGCCCTGGGCCGATCGGGGAGCTCCCCCTGCTGCCGGGGTCCCTCGTTCCCTGAGCCCCAGGCTCGGTGCTGGGGTGACCCTGGGTATGCGGCACCCTCTGCCATGGGGTCTGTTACCGATGTGGGGGAGGGGTCTCTGCTGCGACCCCCCCTGCAGACAGCAGCCTGCGGCTCATGGGGTGCCCAGCGGCTCCCGGGGACGTGGGTGGGGAGCTCTGCGCTGACTCGGTGGCTCTGGCTGGGAGGTTTGAAGGGCTGCGTCTGAGCTAGAGGCTAATGGTTGCCCAGCACCTGGGCTATGCCCTTTGCTTTCGGGGGCCGTGACGGGGCACAACCTTGCATGGCTGGCTGCTGGGGCCACAGGCTGGACAAGACCCTTTGCCTTGGGCTGGGCCGGTGTCGTGATTAGCCAGGACTCCCCAGCTGCCCTGGGTCTGGGGCGTGCGGGAGGAGAACAAGGAACAGAGGAGACCTGGGACTCGGGGCTCCCTCCCTCTCTTGGGGCTCCGCAGAGCGGCTGGCGTCCCCGGCTGCCCCGTGGGTCCCTTTGCTGCCCTGGCTGCAGAACTTGGGAAGGGCTGGGGGCGACTTTCCAAAGCAACCAGGGAGTGTGGGGGGCCCTTAAACAGGGAGTGTGGGGGGCCCTTAAACTGAGGCCCAGCCTCAGTGCTGTCCGGAAAGTCGTCAGGGCCCTGCAATGGGGTCTCAAATTGGGGCTCTGCCAGCCCCTGGAGCCATCTCCAGTCTAGGGCCTGGCCTGAGGGTCGGGCCCCTGCACTGGGCTCTCCCGGCTCGGCTGAGTTGGCCGCGCTCTCCACTTCTTCCTGCTCTCCCCCTGAGATCGGCAGTTTGATTTCCCTTAAGTGACTCCGGGCAAGACCCAAGTGCCGCCCAGTCAGGCCTGGGCCAGGTGCCGGCGTGTGGGTGTGTGAAACGCGAGTCTCTCCGGCCTGTTTCCCCCCGTGACTGACTGAATTCCTAGTGTGGCAGCACACGGGGCACCAGTGCTTGTGCAGAACGCCTGGCCCGGGCTGCCCGCTCTGGGCTGCCCCAACGCTGCAATGGCACTAGCTGGGGGGCTGGTTTGCAGTCCGCACGTGCCTCCCCGCCCCAGCTGACCTGGGCTCCCACCTCTGCCTTCCTCTGGGGCTAGGATTAGCCGATTTCTGCCGAGCTCTGGTCGGGCCCTCGTGGAGAGAGGCTGAAGTTGGCTCTGTCTCTGCTGGGGTCGTTCAGCGTGTCGGGCTGCGTGCGCCGGGGCTTCTGCCAAGCGGAGCAGATCTCTGGGGAAGAGCAGCCGCGTCTCGCGCTTCAGAATATTGGGCCTGATTCTCTGCTGTCCTGCACCCAACGCGGACACCAGAACCCGGGCCAAATGCCCCCGCTCGGCTCTGTGCGGGCGGACGTGGCTGCCCAAGGAAGTGCAGAATCGGGGCCAAGCCCCCGAGCCCTGAAATGCACCTTGCTGCTGCTCTTTAATGTCGCCTTCTGTGGCCAAACCCTAAAGCACTTTCGCCCCCGCCCGGCTGGCCGGCCTGGGGAACCTGCAGCAGGAAGTGCTGCGAGTCAGGAATCTCCAGCTATAAAAATAGGAGACTTTCTCCTTTGCTTCAACCCTTCCATGAAAGGAGAGAGCGGCTGGCACGGGCGGCCTGGAGAGCTCCAGCTGCGTTTCCCTCCCAGGCGAAGGGAGATCGCCGCTCTCGCCCAGGGCTCTTCTCGCACCGAGGGAGCTGCACGTGCCTGGTGCCGATGAGCCGTGCACTGGTGCAGCCTTGTCACGCTGCGCCAGAGCAGCGTCTGCCCCACTGCAGCGTAGAACAGGCCTTGGAGAAGGTGGCTGTTAACACGGCTGCCTGGGGTGTGAGGGGGCCAGCAGGCGAGACCAGGCCATTCCCTAGAACTCACCCCTGCTTCATGCCAGGGCTCTGAGGAAACCAGCCCCCAGCATGGGATCCCTAAGGCAGCTCCATGGCGCTGGGGGAACCGGCCCTCGGAGCTGTTTGGAAGGGAGTCGAGCGAGGCTCCGCTCCGGATGTGAGCTGTGACAGCGGGCCCGCTCCTGGCTCGCCCTGGCCGGGCGCCCTGCAGATGCACATGGGGCCTGGTGCTGCCCAGCCTGCGAGGAGCTGGCCCCTGGCACTCCGGCTGGGTGCCGGCTTGGGGGGAAATGGCCACAAACCTGCAGCAGGGGAAAGCCGTGGGGACTCCACAGAGACCCCCGTCAGGTCAGGGGAGCCCGTCCAGCTCTCAAGCTCTCGGGGCCGGCAGGCAGAGGCGACCCGGCAGCTGGCTCCCCCGCGGATGCCGGGCTGGGCAAGGCCGCAGGTGCTCTGGGCTGGGCTCGCTGCGGCAGGAAGCAGAACCGTGGGTGGCCTGCGGCTGGCAGCATGGCTCAGACTTCCCCAGCCGCCTCCACGTTCACATCCTTTGCTCGGGAGGGGGAAGGGGGGCTGGCCCCCAAAGTGGGAGAGGCGACACACTCTGCCCACTGGGGATGTGCCCCCCCCGGTGCCCTGTGGAGTTTGGGGGAGGTCCCCTGCTCTGCGGGGGGCTTGACATGTTCCAGCCGCACCCGTGCCCAGCCCTCTCTGCTCCCGGGGCCCTGGCCTCCTGCTGCAATCGGCTCACATCCAGGGTCTCCTCTGGGAGTTGTGCGCTTTGCTCTCCCGCTAACCCTGCCCTGGCTGCGGAGCTGGTAACGCGGGGGTCCAATGAGCCCATGGCCCAGCACCTGGCCCAGCTCTCGGGCAGATGCCATAAAACCCAGGGCTGGAGCCAGCCCCACGTATCCCCCGTAAACCCGGGTGCAACGCCCAGCCCCTTCCCTAGAGCCACGGCCCAGTTTTCTCTGACTGCCCATAGCCTCTGCGTAGGCCTGGACCCAGCTTGGAGAGCAGGGCAGGGGGGGAGGGCTGCATTGGGGGGCGGAGGGGGTCGTTGTGCCTTGATCCCATTGGCTGTAAGTGGGGGGGGGGGAAATCCTGGTTTAACCCTTCGCATTCGCGGCTCAGGGCCATCCCTCCCCAGCCTCCCTTTCTCCAGGCCAGATGGGGTGGGACTGGGAACAGCTGTTCCATTGTCAGGAATTGTTCCCCTCCCCCTGGGGGCTGATTGCTGGTGGGGGATGGGAGCTTCTTTCCTTCCCTCCTCCAGAAACACAGGACCTGGACACTGGCTCTGGCGAGGGGGGACCAGCAGGTCCCTGCAGAGCCGCCCCCAAGCCGCAGGCTGGTCAGTCCGAACTGCGTATGGCCCAGAAGGAGCGGAGTGGGGGAGGGGCCTGCAGCCCATCTGGTGACTGGTAGGGCCAGGGGGTGCTGGGCACGGGGTTTACAGCCTGGCAGCGCTGGGCACCAGCAGGACAATGGGGCTCTGTACCAGGCGTATCCGGAGCAGCCTGGCCCTGGACCCGAGGGAGGGGGAAGCTGCCAGCTGGGGTGCAGGGCTGGCCCCTGGGGTGCGTGGCTCCGGCAGGTCTGCAGGGACCCCAGGCCAGGAGAGCACGGGGGTGGGGGGACTCTGCCTCAGCCAGGCTGGGGGGGGGGGGGGAGCCGAGCCTCTGCCCTCACCCACTGGGCTGGGCTCGGCACCTGCGGGCGCTGTTGGGTCAGGCCCTGTCCTGTGGCACTGGGCGTGAGGACGGACCTGCTGACGTGGGCCCTGGGGCCTGGCCCGGCTCCCTTCGCCAGACCGGGGCCAGCTGCTCCTGTATCGGGCTCTGGCAGGAAGCAGCCTGCATGCCCCAGGCTGATTGCTGGCGTTTCCTGGTGCTGAATGAGCAGATGGGCCAGGAGGGAGGAGATCCCATGTGACAACAGGGCCCTGCCTGGGGTCACATTGTCACGGAGTGTGGGGGAGTCAGGGCCCTGCATCCCCAATTCCTGCGATTTACCGGGACTCTCAGCCAGCCAGTGAAACGGAAGGTTTATTAGACAGGCACACCGTCCAAACGGCGCTCGTAGGTACAACCAGGACCCCTCAATCAGGTCCCCAGGGGGGTAGGGAGCTTATCCCTCAGCTTTGGGGCTCCCTCCGCTTCCCCAGCCAGCTCTAAACCGAAACCCCTCCAGCCGTCTCCTCCAGCCACCGCCCCCGGCTCCTCCCCCAGCCTTTGTCCGGTTTCCTGGGGAAAAGGTGTCACCTGGCCCCAACCCCCCTCCTGGGCTCAGGTTACATGCTCAGGTATCGTTGCCCTGGTATCCCATCACCAATGCCGGCAGTCTCAATAAAACTCCCGCGCAACATTCCCAGGTCAATCCGCCTCACTCCCTGCTCTGTCACACACATGCAGGGCACCATGTGGCGTGAGAGGCAAAGCCCCCCGTGAATGTGTGTAGTGAATGTGTGTAGGGCACGGCTTCGCCTGCCAGAGGGGCTGGAGCCTGGCGCTCCGGGGCTGGGTGGCGCTGGCTTTAACTGTCTCTGGGGATGTCCAGCGCTTCTGCAGATCTGGGTCTGGAGCCCGAATTCCTGCCACCTGCTCCAACCCACGACCGCTGCTGGGGTCCTGCATCCCGCTCGGGAGCCCACAACTCACGGAGGAGGTGGGTCAATTAGAGGGGGTCTGAGAAGAGAGGCGAGAACCAGCAAAGGGTTTGAACGAGCGCCGTGTAGCGTCACACAGAGAAGGTTGGGGGTGACTGGAGCCCAGGCGATCAGCAGCTATGGGCCCCGGGGCACAAATACTTGAAGATCTGACGAGCCACATGAAGCGAGACAGAGTTCGACTCTTAAACGTTTGCACCTTATTTCCGATGAGCGAAATCTCCCCCCCCCCCCCCCCTGGAACAATTCACCCGGGATGGGTGGGTGGGGGGAATCTCCATTGCTCCCCAGTTCAGAGCGAGAGGGGCTGGTTTGCAGCCGCTCTGCCCTAGGAGTTACTGGGGGGGCTGGGCTCTGGGCTCTGGGCTCTGGCCTGGGCCGTGCAGGGGGTCGGCCGAGATGAGCACAAGGTCCCTTCCGGCCTCGGGAGCTAGGAACCCTCTGGCCTGAGCTACCCTGAGCTGGCAAGGGCGGCTTTGTCACTGGGAGACCCTGCTGGGGGGGGAGCCCCAGGGTGAGGCTGGGGCCCCTTGCACATGGCTCTCCTGTGGGGACTAGGCAGGGCTGGCATGGGATCCGCTCCCCAGCACAGAGCAGCTGGGAGGGGATTACAGCAGAGGCCTGTGGGGGGCCTGTCCAGGCTGCTCAGACCCCAGGCCACCCCCCAAGGCCGCATCCCCCCCACCCCGCTCCTGAGCCCCGTCTCATTGCAGGAGGCAGAGATGCCGGATGAAGTGAACATTGATGAACTCCTGGAGCTGGACGCAGACGAGGCGCGGGCCGCACAGCTGCAGGTACGTGCCGGGGTCCGGCCAGCCCCATCCCCTCTCAGCAGCTCGGGGCCCTGGCCTGGGGCCGGTCTGTCCAGGGGGTGCTGGCCCTGTGCTCTGCCCGCAGGACCGTGGGGCATGGCCCGGGCTCTGTCCTGCCACGGAGGTGGTGCGCAGGCGGCGCTGGCCATGGGGAGCGGCTGCTGTCAGAGGCTTGTTCCGTGGCTTCTCTTCCGAGCTGTGTGGGACTTTGACCGGCGGGGCCCCCCGGGGCTGCATGATTCAGGCAGAGAATCAGCCGGCGCTGACGGGGCCAGGGAGAGACTTTCTCCTGGGGGCCGATGGGCTGTGCTTCCGCCACTGGGCCCCGAGCGCAGCTAGGCAGCCTGGCCTCCTGCGGCACCTGCTGTGGGTCAGGCCCCCTACCCCAGATTCGCTCCAGATCACAGGGACGGGGGAAGCTGCTCCACTCAAGTGAGAGGAGGGCTCTGCCCCGGGAGGCCGGCTGGGTGTGCCAGGCTCCCGCCGGAGTCCAGGGGAGGATCGAGCCCCCGGCTGTAGGGCACCTGCCAGCTGGGGGGCAGGTCCTGGGGCGGGCTGTCCCATGGCTGCTGGGGCCGGGGGAGCAGGCTGGGGGGCCTGGAGCTGGCAGGTCCCATCATCCCTTGTGGGCCGGGGCGTGGATCTGCGCCGGAGACCCCGGGCACTGCGCTCAAGTCTGTCTGTCTCTGTTTCCAGGGCATCCTGAAGTCATGTCACAACAACACGCAGGTGAGTGGCGGTTGCCGAGACCCCAACCGCGTCACTGCTCCGGTCCTGGCGGGGGCCCCAGCGCCTGTATCTTCATTCACAGCCCACGGGGGCCCTGCAGCCACCGGCTCCCTCTGCCTCGGGGAGAGCCCACAGCTCCCAGTCCCGCCCCAGCAAAGGGACCCAGGGCTGCTGCCGGCGCTGGGCTGGCCCCTGAATCTACTCCCCGCCCAGCTCCGGCCAAGGGCTTGGTCGCCAGCCAGCCGAAGGGAGCAGGCTGGAGCCCCCTGCCCAGTGCCAGCTCCAGCCGCAGCGTTCCAAGCCCTGACCCCGGGCAGCGATTCCCACGGGACCAGGCTGCTCTGGAGCATCACGGCCCCACTGCAGCCGCCGATCAGAGCTTTAAAAGGGAAAAACATTCGTCCCTCTGCTTCCTCCCCCACTCCCACTTATCTCCGGCTCGGCCAGCTGCCCCATCCCCCAGGCTCTGGCCCCTCTAGCGCCTTGGGTGTGGGGCAGGCAGCTCCAGGGACCAGGGGGTGCAAGGCCCAGCGCTGGTATCCTGCCCTGCCCCCAACCGTCCCTGCACCAAACCCTGTTCAGGGCTCCCCGTTCAGACCCAGCAGTGGCCTGCGGCCCCCTTGCTGCACATCTGGGCCATCTGGCCTTGTGGCTAAGAGCTTGGGGGAGCTGGGCCGTATTCCGGGCTCTGCAGCACCAGGGGGGTCGGTGCTGTGTCTGCCGCGAACAGGCCCCTCCCCCTGTGGGGCTGCAGCTCTCTTAGGGAATCCCTCCCCTACAGCAGCCTGAGCCCCAGTGCCCTCCGGCACTGACCTCCACGCCTGGTACCCAGACGCCCCGGTGATGGGCACGCTGGGGCTCCCGGGAGCTGGCATCCCAGGGTTTCCCAGGCAGCGAGGGGCTGGGTGGCGTGAGAGCTGCTGGCTGGGGGCAGGGCTGTGTCAGCTCCTCCAGCTGTTGGACACAGCTGGGAAGCCTCGGGCAGGAGCGATGATGTGGGAACAGCTGGAGCGAGCGTCTCTGCTCTGGTGGGCACCCGCCCTTCCCCCAGGGGGCTAACGGGGAAGGATGCTCGGCGCTCGCTCGGCAGCTTCCAGCCTCTGTCTCCCGCAGGCCTTCGTGCAGGAGCTACTCCTCAAGCTGCGGGGGCTCCAGAAGCAGCAGGTCCTGCAGCGGCGGCCCAGCCCGGAGCTCCAGGAGCGAGCGTGACCCCTGCCCAGGGAGGGGCCCCCTGCGGCCCTTGGCGGCGGCAGCTTCCTCCGGACGAGTGGGACCAGCAAATCCAGCCTGGGGCCGGGGGTTGCTCAGCGGAGCCTTCTGACGCGACCGCTTGTGCCCCTGCACCTGGGGATGGCACAGGCCTGGCCCGCCGCCCCCCAGCAGCCCCCTGGACAGTATCCCCCTGCCCCAGCCTGTGACTGGCCTGTGTGAATCTCTGGCCAGCCGAGGGGTTGGGGCTCAGCGCGTGCCTTTCGGTCTGTAATAAAGCCTTGCTTTGGAGCGCTGGCCTCGGTCTGGTTCCTGCCGTAGGCGCCGGGCTCTGCTGGCCCTGGCTAGACACGCAGCCAGGCCCGGGGCTGGGCTGACCTGGCCGGGACTCGGCCCTGGGCCTGGGGCACGCTCAGCTGCACCTTCTGTTCCTCTCTCTGGCTGCAGGCAGGATCCCCCAGCCGGCAGGTCTGGGCTGCAGTGGGGGCAGTTTGGGGGGCAGAGCCCCACCCCTCTGACTCGGGGGCAGGGTGGGGAACCCCTCTTGCTGCAATATGGCACCTTGTCTCTGCATCCCAGGGCGGGACGCTGGCCCTGTTCTCCTCGCCCTGCCCTGGGTGGGCTGCTCCCCACCGGGCTGTGCCCATGGCACTGGGCTGTGGCAGGGGGAAATCCCCCTTCCGGGGGACGGGGCAGCTGCTGCAGCTCCCTGCACTGGGCAGCGCCCGCTGGTGGGGGGCAGAGCGGCTCTCTGGCCTGGGTCTCAGGCTCGTGCCTTGGCGTGGAGGCGGCTGGGTCGTGCACTGGTACCGGGGTCACTGTGCAGCCAGCCAGCTGCTTCCTCCTCTTCGCTTGACACCCAGCCCTGGTGCCCTCTGGGGTTCAGCTGGGCCGGTGAGCGCTGGGTCAGGCCAGCCCTGCTCGGCTCCATATTTGGCCATGTGCTGGGCATTCCCTGTGGTCCTATCCATCCTGCAGACGGCTTGCTGGGGGAGAGCGCTGGGCTCGTGCCAGCCCTTCCTGGGCGGGGCCGGAGCCAAGCTCCTGCAGGGACAGTCCGTAGGAGAGGGCCAGTGCAGGGCCCCCTGACAGAGGCAGGGGCATATCTGAGCCGTTTGCCTCCCTCTCGGCTTCGTGCAGCCGCCATGCTGCGCCCTGGCGTGGCTGCTGGGCACTTGGCGCAACTGGACGCTCCCCCTTCTGCCTCCCGTGCTGGAAAAGTTGGGCCGTCCCCTGGGAGCCCCCTGGGTGCAATTCACTCGGGCGGGTGGGCCTGGCCCCCAGAGCCACTGGCTAAGGTAGGACTCCAGCCCCAAGGTCACAGCTGGGCCCCTCACTGCCAGATGGAGCCTGGCTCCGTCACTGAGATGGTGCCGCCTCTGGGCCGTAACGTGGCAGCTGGTCGAGCAGCTGCACCGTGACGAAGCAGGGCCAGCGGTGAAGGCGAATGCTGGGGCGCAGCTGGGGGTGCCTGAGTGGAACGGACGCTGTCGTTGCTCTGATGCGCCCCCTGCCCTGGGGGTGAAAGCAGCCGGGGGAGCAGGTCCTGCCGTGCGCTGCTCGGGGTCCCTGCTTCGTCCTGAGCAGCTCTGGCTGGGGGCGGGCGGGGCTGGGGATCAGGCAGTCGTCCTCCATCCGGTGTTTATACCTCCCTGTAAACACTGGCAGCAAATCGCTCTTGTGGGGCTGCTGGCTCTGGACTGTCCGACACGTCTCGGCGCTTTCCTGGCAGCCGAGCATGAGCCAGGCCCTTGCTGGATCCCTGGGGTGCCGCGAGCCAGGCGCTGCTGGGTGCAGTCACGGGGTGGGGGGTGTCCTGCTCTCTGGGGTCCTATCAGGCAGCCGAGGGGGGGGAAAGCTCCCTGCTCCAGCAGGGTCACCTAGTGCTGGAAACCCACCTGGGGGCTTGTCTTTGGGGTTGGGGGGGGCGTTAGCCCCATGGGCCCAGGCCCTCAGCTGGCACAAATCAGCCATTTACAGGGACTCCCGGTGTTGGGAGCTTCTGGGCAGGACTCGTCCTTCCCCTGCTCTCGCCGCCTTGGTAGAAGGCAGCTGCGGGGTCTGTCTACAGGGAGACAAAGTCCTGGTGCCCGGGGTCCTTGCAGCTGGGAGTGGGGCTGGGGGATGTGTGTGAGGGGGTTCTGGCGCAACGGGACCCTGATCTCGGCCGGGGTCTGGGCAGCGCCTGGCCCGACGGGGCCCTGATCTTGGCCTTGACTGGTAGGTGCTACTGTCCCACACAGGATAATAAGCTCCCTGGTGTAGTCTGACCCCCGGCCGTGCTGAGTGCTAGGGTCTGTGTGGATGGAAAGGGGCTTGGTCCGTGTCCCGGCAGCAGTTAGGCTGAGAACCCCCCGTCCCGCAGGGGGAAGGAGCCCTCTTCTGCCAAGCAATCCTGTCTAGCTGCAGGCTGGAGACAGCTGCAGCAGGAGTCCCAAATCCCCAGAGCGTCTAAACCCACATCTGTAAGCCCCAGGGCACCAGCCTGCAGCCAGGTCTGGGGTCAGCACGGGGCCAGGGGAGGCACCCATCTGTCATGTCTGCTGTGAGGGGGTGGGGAGGGGGAATGTAGATCAGAACTGGGGTACTGCTTCCCCTTCACCCCTGGAAACTGCTAATAGAGGAAGGGGGCTGAAAGAAATGACTTAAAATAATAAAGTGTCACTGGGAAATAGAGTCTGGTATGGGCAGGGGAACCACTAGACCCCACTCCTCTCCCCAAGCCAGGGAGAGAACCCAGGAGTCCTGGCTCCCAGCCCCTCCTGCTCTAACCACCAGCCCCCACTCCCCTCCCAGAGCTGGGATAGAACCCAGGCATCCTGGCTCCCAGGCCCCACTCCCCTCTCAGAGCTGGGATAGAACCCAGGCATCCTGGCTCCCAGGCCCCCCGCTCTAACCCCAAGGCCCAGTGAAGGGGGGACAGTGGGGGGCGTGTTCTCCTGGGCCTCAGCCCTCCCTCATTGTTATGTTCTGGGGTCTGCCCCAGCCGCCCGGCGTGACCCTGGCGAGGCCCAGCGTCCCCACTGTGCTGTGGGGAGAGGGCTGCTGGGTCCCGTCCCCAAGGCGGTTCCCACGCCCGGCATCCCCACACAGCATTGGGCAAGCCGCTGTCCGGGAGCCCGGCAGCCAGTCGAGGGGGCACCTGCCCCCTGGCGGCCAGGCCGGGTCTCTGCCAAGCCCCAGGAGTTTGTACGGGGGGGACGGGTCTGTGGGTGCGGATGGAGCAGGCAGGAATGGGCCTTTCTGGAGCTTTGGGTCCCAGCGGGTTTGTTAAATCGTCCCAGGGTTAAACAGCGGCCTGGGTGACCCTCGCCCCCTCGGCCACAGGGCCAACATGAGGGAGACCGAGCAGAAAGTCCCACTTCAGCCCAAAGCATGCACTGGTTAGAGCAGGGGGCTGGGAGCCAGGACTCCTGGGTTCTCTCCCAGTTCTGGGCGGGGAGTGGGGCCTAGTGGGTTGGACCGGGGGGCAGGTAGTGGCAGGGGCAGGGCTGCTGTTACTCTCTGTAAGGGGCAAGAAGGCAAGTCTGGCGCTGTTTGTGTACCTCCTGGGGAGCCCCCTCCCCACACAGTCGCTGGGAAGCAGCCAGCAGCTTCCTCGGCTGGGTCAGAGCCAGCGCCAAGCACCGGGGGGGCTGGGTTGCTGAGGGAGAACCCCAGCCCCACACGGCTCTGCTCAGAATAACAGCCCCGGGCCTGCAGCCCAGACAAATGGGAGCCCATATATTGTTCCACTCACCTCCAGAGCCCCCCTTGGCACAGCAGCGTCCTCACCTCCAGCACCCCCCCGCCAGCCGGTCTCTGTTCACACGTCCCGCGGCTCAGCCGGGTCAGGGGCAGCCCCAGGAGAACAAACGTCCAACTGACGGAGCCACAAGGCCCCCCCCCAGCCGACACTGCCGGTCCCTGCTCGTCACCCCACCCCTGGGGGCTGCAGGGCTCCCGCTTTGCTCCCCGGTGGGGTACAGCTCCCCAGGGCCCTGCCTGCCAGCCGGCTGCCCCACGGCCTCCCTGCTGCTCACAGGCTGCCCCACGGCCTCCCCGGCGGCCTGGCCTACGGCCTGCGGCTCCTTCCCCAGGCCCTTCCTTCGCCCCTTCCCCTCGTTCGCCTCCCTCCCGACAGAACCTGCCGCAGCTGGGCTCGTTACTGCTAATTACTGCTCAGCGCAGGATCAGCTGGGGGCCAGCTGCCCCCTCACAGGCCAGGCTGAGCCCCACTCCCCGGAAAGGGTCACCAGCCTGGAACAGTCCCCACAACAACAGCCCCGTGTGCGCAGCCCGGGGGGGGGCGGGGGGGGAGAACGGGAGACCCTACAATAACAGCCCTGTGTGCGCAGCCCGGGGGGGGGGTGGGAACGGGAGACCCTACAATAACAGCCCTGTGTGCGCAGCCCGGGGGGCACGGGAGACCCTATGATAACAGCCCTGTGTGCGCAGCCCGGGGGGGGGGGGGGGAACGGGAGACCCTACAATAACAGCCCCGTGTGCGCAGCCCGGGGGGGGGCACGGGAGACCCTACAATAACAGCCCCGTGTGCGCAGCCCGGGGAGCATGGGAGACCCTACGATAACAGCCCAGGCTCTTTGGGGGGTGTCAGCCCTCCAGCGCATGGCCTGTGGCTGTGGTGAGCTGCGCACGGCTCTCATGCCATCACCGTGCACGATTGCACGTCTGAGTGCGTCAGAGCCTGGGACGCTGGAGTGGCCAGACTCATTCACACGGTCACAAGGAGGTGGCCCCCCCCTCAGCGAATGCAGCGCACAGAAAGGGCCGGATTGTGCGCTGGGCAGCGAGGAATGCCAGGCCGGGCGCCCTGTCAAACCCGCTGCATGCCAGGGCCCCGGTCATCCAGGGCAAACAGCCACCCACAGTGACACTCACCGCCCTCTCTGGAACGGAGTGGGTCAAATTCCCAGGGGTGGGGCCAGGAGCCAGGACTCCTGGATTCTCTCCCTGGCTCTGGGAGGGGAGTGGGGGCTGATGGTTAGAGCGGGGGCGGGCTGGGAGCCAGGATTCCTGGGTTCTCTCCCAGCTCTGGGTGAGGAGTGGGATCTAGTGGTTAGAGCAGGGGGCTGGGAGCCAGGACTCCTGGGTTCTCTCCCAGCTCTGGGAGGGTAGTGGGATCTAGTGGTTAGAGCAGGGGGGTCTGGGAGCCAGGACTCCTGGGTTCTGTTCTCCGCTGTAGAAGAATCAGTGTCGGTGAACCTGGTGTGTCTTTGGGGCTAGCCCAGGCCTGGGAGTTTGGTGCCAAATGGGCCTGATTCCCTGTCCCCAGCCCCCCATGCTGGCATCTCCCCGGGCGCAAGCCCTGCCCCTCGGGCTCAGCGGTGTCATTAGACTGCATGACCGCCCAGGAGCTATGACGGGGACCAAGGCCTGGTCCTGAGACTCAACCCTCCGCAGATCAGGTTGGGCGCGCTCCGCGGAGCGGACAGGCAGGGTGGCCCAGTGGTTAGGGCTCTGCCCCGGGACTCTGGAGACCTGGGCCAAGTCCCGGTTCCGTGGAGCTGTGTGGCCCTGCCTCACACGGCACTGTGAGGGCAAAGCGATGGGGGCCCAGAGATGAACCAGAGAGCAGGACAGAGTCCCGGGAAACCGCCCCTTCCGACGGGGAGGGGGGCTGTTTCGAGCCCCGCTCAGGCTGAGGGACTCTCCCCTTCCCAGGCACCTCTGGGGGGGGCTCTGGCCTGTTTCGCTCCTGAGGAGGCAGAGCCGTGGGGCTGGGGCACACTCGGGGCAGAGCCCACGCCGGCGGTTGCCCTGCATCCCACCCGTTCGGGCGCAGCCGGTCGGGAGCCCGGGTCACTCGCTGGCTGTCCGGCGCCCATGGGGGCCGGGCTCCATCACAGGACGCAGGCGCCGGGGACTAAACACTTTTATTGCTGACACACGACTCCAGGTGGCAGGAGAGCGAGGGGTTCAGAGGCCACGGTGATGGGCGCAGGGGGATGCGCTGCAGGGGGCTCACGAGGGGAGGACGGGAGCCGTTCTCCAAGGGGCAGGAGCTGCTGAAGGGCCAGAACTAGACGCAAGCCAGACGATCCCACGTGAAGCCACGGGCGTCACCAGCTGGGATTTGCCAAGGATGCTGCAGGGGCCCAGGGCAGAACCTGGGGGACCCGGCTGTGGCTGTGGGGCAGCCCCCTCCCAAGGGGGCAGGAAGGTTTGGTGCCAGATCCCCAGGTGTGCTACCCCGGACCGCTCAGTCCTTCAGCCTGGCCACCCCGGAGGGGCCGCAGCCTCTGCTGGCTGAGATGCGGGAGCGGCTGGGTGCTGGCAACAAACAAGCCCAAGAACGGTATGAGTGAGTGTGTGTAGGGGCAGGGCCGACGAGAGGGGGGGAAGCCGGTACAAATTACCGGGGCCTGGCGGTCCGGAAGGGGACCCGGCTTCCCCCCCTCTTGTTGCCTTATCGGAGCCCGGCTTCCCCCCACCTCTCGTCGGCCCTGTTTAGCCGGTCCACCCTTGCTGGGGGGCCCGAATTTTTTTTTCACCGGGGCCCAAACCCGCTCTCGGCAGCCCTGTGTAGGGGGGGGTGTGAGTTTGTGTGTAGGGGTGTGTGAGTATGGGTGTGGGGGGGGCAGGGAGTGTACGAGTGTGTGTGTGCGCGCGTGTGCGTTCTCCCCAGTCCCCTTCCCGGCCACCAAACCTCCCCATCCTTTCCCACCACACCCCCTGGCAGTCCCCAGTCCTCGTGCGCAGGGACGTGGGGGAGGGCGCTGGACAGGGGCAGCCCCTCCCGGCGGGAGCGGGGTCAGATGTAAGGATGCTGCCGCAGTGACTGGGGGAGGGGGACATGCCCAGATCTTCCTGCTGTGGAGAATCACACGGGGTCTCCCTGGCCCTAGAGCGTACGGGAGCCCCCCACCAGGGTCAGCGGCCAGCCAAGGCCCATGGCAGGAGGCAGGGACATGGGGGGGGAGGGGTCTGCGGTTACGCTGGGGGGTGGGGTGTTAGTGTTTAAATATGGGCTCTGTGCCCAGTGGGGCAGGAGCCCAGGCCAGGGCTGGATCCGGGCCGGCGCAGCAGCAAAGTGCCAGGAGCGTCCCCGCTGGTGCAGCCCGTTCCACGGGGCCCGCGAGTCTCCGGCTGCCGCAGAACGAGGAGCCAGGGGCGAGGCCCACAGCTCGGCGCACAGCTCAGCCCATATCCTCGCCGGCCCTGAGCCCAGCCCGCCCGGGGGCAGAGCTGGGCAGGGAGCGCTGAAGGCCTGAAACTTCCTGAAGTCGAGCTGCTGTTGCTGGACAGGCAGAGCTGGAGAGAGCGTCCATGCGCCGTGTTCTCCTCCGCCAGGCGACGCCCGAGGCCAGTTCCTGAGCCGCGCTGGGTCAGGGGCTAAGCCGTGCCCCAGTCCCAGCAGGCTCCCCACAGAGCCCAGGCGGCCAGAGCCGCGGTGCCCCTCGTGGGCCCAGGGCGGGAGCGTGGGCCGGTGGGCGGCACAGAGGTCAGGGCGTTCTCTGAGTGGGCAGCACACCCTCGCATGGGGGGGCTGCCGGGTCGGCTCTACAGGGCCTTGGCGCTGGGCAGCTTGTACTCCTCCATGATCCGCAACACGTCGTCCAGGATGGAGGGGCCCAGGTCCAGGTCCAGCCCGAGCAGGGACTCGGAGCGCGGGACAGAGGCCCCGGGGGAGTACGGGGGCTCCTGGGTGTCCGTGCCGGCCTGGCCGCCGTAGACCAGCCCCCAGGGGCCTGGGAAGGAGCCCTCAGAGGAGGCGGCGGAGAAGGAGACGGAGGAGGGCAGCTGGTCGTAGTGGGAGATGGAGGAGAAGGCCAGGCCCTGGCCGCTGTGGAAACAGCCCTCGCCGCAGCTCACGGACATGGAGCGCTGGCTGCTGGGCAGCTCCTCCAGGTGCAGCCGGGGCGGCTTGGGGGGCGCCTGCTCCGGGCTGGGCGCCCCGCTGAAGACGGGCAGGGAGACGGCGCTCTTGAGCAGGCTGCGGTAGCCGCTGGCGGCGGGGCCCCGGGCCGGCTCGTGGCCCACGGCCTGGGCGCTCTGCGAGGCCAGGCGGCGGCCCAGGCTGGGCAGCAGGTCGTACTTGCCCTGCAGGAAGGAGAGTTCCCCGAACATGTCGCCCTCGCCCTCCGGCCCGATGTGGGCGCTGTGCCGGAAGTCCCCCAGCGGCGGGCTGATCATGTCGCTCGACAGCACGTCCCGTAGCCGCAGCTTCCGGCCCCGCTTCGGCGTCGAGGTCTTCAGGTAGATGGGGGTCTTGGCTGGCATGGTGGGGCCCCTGCTCCCTTAGGGGCTCTGAGGCCTGGCAGGTGCTCCTGGGGACCAGTCTCCCCGGCCCGGCGGGTGCTCCCTGGTGCCCGGCTGGGAGCTAAGTCGCCCGCAGGGCCGGCCCGGGACGTCCCCTTCCTCTGGGGTTTAGCAAACAGCCACTGCCTCCCTGCAGCTGTGCGCAGGCACCCCCGGTCGGCACGGCAACTCAGAATCCCGGTGTCGGGGCGACCGGCCGCGCTCTCCGCCCCCTCAGCCGGCCGCGGGGGGCAGCATCTCCACCTGTAACAGCCAGAGCAGGGAGCGTCACCGGGGGGCCACGGCGCTGTCCTAGGGTGACCAGATGTCCTGTTTTTAAAGGGACAGTCCTGTTTTTGGGGACTTTTTCTTATATAGGCACCTATTACCCCCCACCCCCGCCCCATTTTTTCACAGTTGCTGTCTGGTCACCCTACACTGTCCACACACCCCCTGGGGTCTGGGGCACCCAGCCTGGGGGTGGGGTGCTTGCGAACCGCACGGCAGGGAGTGCAGGGCGGGGGCTGAGGCTGGATTCCCCCAGGGACGGGCAAAGGCAGGAGGAGGGGCTGGGACTTGCAGAGCCGAGACCTGACGTTGTGGGGTCTCAGGGACAGGACTACGGCGCAACCCCAGCCCCAACGAGAAATTCCTGTGCCCTCGGTGGGAGGGGTTAGCAGCAGCTTCGCTGTGCAAACACCCACACACACCGCAATGATGTACACACAACACCCACGTGTGCGCATGCACACACATGACAGTGACGTGTACACAACCACGCATGTGGACACGTGCACACACACACACACAAGTGCACACACAACCACCACATGCATATGCACACCCAGGCCTAACCACCACGGGCCTGCACCCAGACAGGTACACCACACATACGTGACAGCCCGGCACCATGCGTACCCTCCCCCCCATCCCACCAGCCGCTCCCTGCCCTGCCTGGGAACATGCAGCACTGGCCACAGGGGGTCAGGCCCTGTTCCAGTTCTGCGGCGCGGCACGAGGCTCCGGCTGGCGTCGCCAAGGGGCCAGGAGCGACCAGGAAACGCTGGGCAGTGGGGCTGCCGGGAGAGCTGGGCTCTGCTCAGGGCTCTGACCACCCCCAGCGCCTGCTTCTGGACCCAAGTCCGGTCTCTGAAGGGACCTCCCAGCCCCGGGCAGAGGCGGACGGTGAACCCCAGGCCAGGAGGACAGAGACATGTTCTGGGGGCTGTAAGCAGGGGGAGCTTTGCTCAGCCCAAGGTTACTGTTCGGCCCCCAGGGCAGGGCAACTGGAGCCCCCCCAGCCCGGGAACCCCAATGTCAGGGCGCTGGGCAGCCAGCGGGATCCTTCCCACGGGCACCTGGACCAATCCACGGGCATCACTTCAACCCGGGCCCCACAGGGCTCCCTGGAGCAGCTTTCCAAGAGCCTTCAACTGGGGTGTGTATGTGTGAGTGTGAGTGCACACGTGTGCACGTGAGTGTGTGCGTGTGAGTGCATGCATGTGAGTGTGCCTGTGTGTGTGTGAGTGCGTGTGCACATGTGCGTGTGTGTTCATGCATGTGAGTGTGCCTGTGTCTGTGTGAGTGCGTGTGCACATGTGCGAGTGTGCACACACATCTCCCCGGGGGCCTGGCCGCCCTGCTGCCGGGCTCCTTCCATCCTGCTCTCACTCCCGAGCCAGTCCCTAGTTTTGTTACCATAAATGGCCGCGCTGCCTCCACTTCCTGCCAGGAATGGACCCAGCGGGACAGATTAATGGGGAGGAAATGGCCCTGCCCCCCCCCAATCTCTGCGCTGACCTCGGGGGACAGCAGGGCAGCCACGGGGCACCAGCTCTTCCTCTCACTCCTGCCTAAACACAGGGGCTTGGGGCAGAGCTCAGGGCTGGTGCCTGGGACTGGCCCAGCCCGCTCCCTCCCAGCCTTTGTGTAGTAGGGCTGGGGACGGCACAGCGGGGGCTAGTGGTTAGAGCAGGGGGGACAGACTGGGAGCCAGGACTCCTGGGTTCTCTCCCCGGCTCTGGGAGGGCAGTGGGGGCTAGCGGTTAGACTCACTGACTGTGCCATCTAACGGGCGGTGACTGAGCGGCAGGAAACACCCCTGTGCAGACAGCACACTGACTCGTCGAGCTGCAACAGGCACCAGCAGAGCAGCGGATTCATTCAGCGACACGTCCTGCCCAGGGCTGCCCTCGCCCGTCCCCAGGTCAAATCGAGGCCAGACCTGGACCCCGGGGGTGGGGCTGATGGTGGGCAGATGGGACCAGATTCACCAGGGGGCCCTTCCCTGAAGCCGACGACTCTGAGACCTACTGGACCTGCCTGGTGCAAGAACTGCGTCCACACAGCCCAGCATCAGCCTGCAGCAGGGGCCCGGAGCAGCCCCTTGGCTTTCCAAGGGCCAGAGATCCCTGCGCACAAGAACCAGCCAGTATCCTGCCTCCAACCGCGGCCAGTCCCAGCTGCTCCAAAGGAAAGTGCCAGGAACCCGGCCATGGGCAGCCACAGGACAGCAAAGCGCTGCCTGGTGAGAGCTGCATTCCCTGAGCCATGGCCTGTTATGCTCCAGACCATGTCACCTGGACCATCATCCCAGCAAAGCCCCAGGGCCCCATCGGGCCGGGTACCGCCCAGACCCCGGCCGAGATCGGGGCCCCGTCGGGCCAGGCGCCGCCCAGACCCCGGCCGAGATCGGGGCCCCGTCGGGCCGGGCGCCGCCCAGACCCCGGCCGAGATCAGGGCCCCGTTGGGCCAGGCAATGCACAGACCCTGGCCGAGATCGGGGCCCCATTGGGCCAGGCAATGCCCAGACACAGACTGTCTCTACTGAAGAGCTCACAACCACCCTCACAGACAAGGCAGACTCATTACCCCTGTTTTATGGGCAGGGAACAAAGGCCCAGAGAGATTCCCAGGTTCCAAGGCCAGAAGGTTCCACTGTGACCAGCTGGTCTGGCACCCCTTGACCCGGGTATAACACAAGCCAGAGACCTGCCCCAGGGGATCTCTAGAGCGGCGCTCTTAGAAAACAGCCTCCCTTGATTTCCAAATGGCCAGTGCTGGAGAATCCCCCACACCCCTGGTAAGTTGCTCCAGTGGTTAATTACCCTAAACCTACCCCGTACTTCCTGGCTGAATGTATCTCGCTTCAAATTCCAGCCAGCGGCTCATCCGACCTCCCTCTGGGACGTTTGTTCCCCTGTGGGCAGCGACAGGCTGGGATCAAGTCACCCCTGAACCGTCTTTGTGCTCAGCTAAGCAGCCGGAGCTCCTGCCGTCTGTCGCTCCCAGGACCTTTCGAACCCGGCGGTCATTCTCCTGGCTCTTCTCTGACCCCCCAATCCACCAGCGGGCCCCAGAACCGGCCCCAGGCTCCCAGCAGCGTCGCACCAGGGCCAAACAGGGGGGAAATCACCTCTCTGCTCCTGCGGGAGATTCCCATTTCTGCATCCTAGGGTCACATGCACTGGGAGCTCGTGTCCAGCTGATTACTCACCACGACCCCTAAACCTTTGTCAGGGTCCCTGCTCGCCAGGCAGCATCCCCTCCCCTGTCAGGGCAGGCGTTCGGCGGCCGTCCTCTGTTCCTAGCCATCTACGTTTGCGTTCAGCGGCATTAAAACGCAGAGTTCACCTGGGCGCACTTGCCAGGAGATCCGCATCGCTCTGTGCCAGTCACCCGGGCTCTGCCTTGTTTCTCTCTCCCCTAGTTTTTGTGCCATCGGCAGTGACTGGCCCGGGAAGGGTCTGCAGCAGAATCCAGGTCGCCTGCATCCCTGACTGACCCTTCACCACCCTGTGCGAGGACCCCACGTCCCTGGCCCACTCCTCCCTCCCTGGCCCAGCCTGCAGCTGCCATGAAAAGCCCCAGGGCTCAGGACCCCCAGCCCTGAGGTTCAGGGACCTGGGAAACTCCTGGCCCACTTTCCCTCATAACCAATATATGGGGAGGGGCCACTGCCGGCCGAGACCCACCTGGCTCCCCCCTCGGCCCAGCCTCCTCAGGGGCGTATGTTCCTGGCTGAGAGGGGTGGGGGTACGTGGTGGGGGGTCGGTACAGGGGTGGGGAGGGGTGCATGCCGTGCCCAGCCCAGCGGGCCCAGGAATGGCAGTGGCATGGCAGGGGGGCACCAAACCAGCCGAGCAGAGCAAGGAAGCACAGCCCCTGCCCTTCCCGGGGGCACCAGGCGGAGACGCTGCCTGGGAGCCAGGCCCCCAGGTGTCTCGAGCTGGGCACCCGCTCCCACCGTCCGACACGGCGTTCGCCCCGCCCCGCCGAGCTCTCCTTGCCCCGGGCCCATTCCCCCCTGGGCCGCCCTGGCCCTGCTCTCCACTCGCGGCGAACTGAGCCAGGCCCAGCGCCTCCCACGAGCCTCCGGGCGTGACCTACCCCCCAGCCAGGCAGCAGGGTCCCCGCCGAGCACTGGGTCACGCCAGGCGCGCCGCTCCGGTCGCTCCCAGGGCAGCCGAGCCCCAGGACGCCTCCGGGTGGTGCCTCCGGGTGGTGCCTCCGTGCCCGTCCACCCTTCGGGCGGAGAAGAGCCAGCGCTCGGCGCCCCCCCCCACCCCCGCCGGGCGGCGTAACACTGCGAATGCCCCCTGCCCCCGGGGAGGATGTGACACACGGGGAGCTGCTGGGTTATAAATAAACCGCACACCCGGGAGCGGATGGGGGGGGGGCAGCGTGGGGGGCAGAGTCTGGATTAGGGACTAATCCTGCCCCCAGGGCAAACCTCCCCCCCCCCCCCCGTTCTGGGCTCTGGGGCGTGAAGGGAGCAAACAGAGACGTGGGCCCTGAGAGACGGCGCGAGAAAGGGGTTCGTGGGCATGAGCCCAGCGGGGGGACACAGGCCAACACCCCCAGCCACCCCCCCCAACACACCAACACACATATCCACAAACACAAACACACTAATACACCACACGCCCACACACACCCACCAACATACAAATATACATATCCACAAACAAACACACCACACTAATACACCACACGACCACAAACTCTAACACAAACACACACCCCAACACACAAACACACATATCCACAACCAAACCCGGCTCACACACACAACACACTAATACACCCCACGCCCACAAACTCTAACTCACACGCACTTTAACACCATCACACACGCATATTCACACACACACCCTGACCCATCCCCACCCACCAACACACAAATACACATATTCACAAACCCGACTCACACACACACAGCGCAACACACTAATACAGCACATGCCCACAAACTCTAACACAAACACACACACGCACTATTGCATATTCACAAACTAAGTCCCCGCCGTGTTAACACACAAGCACTAATGCACATGCAGAGCACACACATGCACACACACTGACATGAAATGACACACTCATGCACACACTGAAACACACACAAACGCACACCCTCACACACACACACACCCTGACACACACCCTGCTCAGTGCAAAGGCGGCGGCCGGACCCGCTCCCCACCAGCCCCGGGTCGCTCCGCTCGGGGGTCCCGCGGCCCGGCGCAGACCCGGGCTGGCCCCGTTCCGCCCCCGGCAATCAGCCGCCCCTGCCCGGACCCGCGCTGGGTCCCCGCCGGCCGAGGCCCCGCAGCTCCCGGCCCCCCGCGGCACCCATGGGTGCTCGGCCCGGCGCTGCGGGGTGCGGGCTGGAGCCGGACTTGCCTGGTGCCGCCGGGCGCTGCCCCGGATCCGGCTGCTGGCGCGTCCTGCGCGGGGCTGGCTCCGGAGCCGGGCGGGACTCGGGGGCGGGGGCCGGGAGCAGCCCCCGCCCGCCCGGGATCGCCAAGCCACTGACGTAACGCCCCAAGCCCGGCTTAAGTCCGCGCCCAGCTGCCCCCCCAAATCCCGGGCCTGGGGCTCAGTCCCCGAGAGTGACCCAGCCTGGATGTGCGCGTGCAAATACGTGCGTGTAACCGCGCAACGGTGCAACTGCGTGTGCACAACGACAGTGCAAACTTGTGAGTGCAAGCATGTGTGCAAACGCGAGTATGCAAAATCGGCCATGCAAGCACGTGTATGTGTGTGCACACGTCTGTGTGGTCAAACGTGTGTGTGTGCAAACGTTTGTGCGTGTGTGTGCAGATGGGAGAGTGTGCCCCCGCGAGTGTGCAAATGAATGAGCGTGTGATGTGTGCACACCTGTGAGTGTGCAGGCGTGTGTGAGTGTGCATGATTAGCTGTTGTGGGCCATGTTTAGGCAGGACTTGGGAGGGACAGGCCGCAGGTGGGGGGGCTGTGAGGGTCACAGGCAGGTTCGGGAGGGATCTGGGGGGGGCACAGACAGAGTGGGGGGCTGTGTCTATGGGGGGGGTCACACAGACCCATTTATCTGCAGAACTGCCCCATGAGTCAGGGCTTCCTCGTCCCCTTTGCAGGGAGCGAGGGTGAGTCAGGGACTGTGACTGTCTCACACATGGATACCCCCCCCCAGCCCCCATAGACGGACAGACACCCTGTCAGCACGCAGCTAATAATGGGCTAATGAGGCAGGGCACATGGTCTAGTGTTGGGGCTGGGGCTGGGGCTGGGGTGGGGAGGCTGGGAGCCAGGACTCCTGGGTTCTCTCCCTGGCTCTGGGAGGGGAGTGGGGTCTAGTGGTTAGAGCAGGGGGGGCTGGAAGTCAGGACTCCTGGGTTCTGTCCCTGGCTCTGGGAGGGGAGTGGGAGCTAGTGGTTAGAGCAGGGGGGGGGCTGGGAGCCAGGACTCCTGGGTTCTCTCCCCGGCTCTGGGAGGGGAGTGGGGTCTAATGTATGGGGGGGGCTGGGAGCCCAGAATTCTGGGTTCTCTCCCCCGCTGTCACTCACTCGGTGGGCAATGATGAATCATTCCTCCGCACCTCAGTTTCCCCATCTCCATGGAGTGCCGTGCCCGCCCCACGTGGGTTGGGGGGGATGTGTGGGGCGTGTTGCTGGGGCAGGGCAGGGTGCGGAGTCGCATGCAGCTCTCAGCCTCGCAGTCCCTGTGGCACCTTCAAATCCTGTGGAAGAGGCACCAAGCCCCCCCCCCCCCCGGCTCCATCAGAGTTTGGATAGAGTGTGAGGCCCTGGCACTGGAGCGGGGGGGGGGGGCAGGGCTGTCTGGACCCCCAGCGCAGAACAGGCCCTGGGGTGACCCTGGGCCCCAGCGAGTTCTGACTGGCAGTCACCTGCGAGCTGTTGAGTGGGGTGCCCTATGGGAAGAGTTTGGTGTGGTGCTATGGGGTGGGGGGGCGGGGGGGTGTTACTCTGTTTGTGAGGGGAGAGATTTGTTCTGGGAACTGCAGGAATTTCCCTTTGCCTCCTGCAGAGGAATCCCAGGGACGGATGGGAAGTGCCCCACCCCCCTCACCCCATGGGGACCGAAGGGGGAGGGGGCGGTTTCCTGACAAAATAAAACAGGAAATTTCACAGGAAATTAAATTGCAACTAAACAAAAAACCCTGATCCCAGCTCCCGGCACTGGTCAGACCCATCCCCCTGTTCCATTCAAACCCAACCCCTGTGGGTTTGGCAGTGCCCCTCAGTCCCGACCCTCAGCCCTCTGCTAGCCCAGCCCAGGGCCCCCCCACACCCAGCTCTGCCAGTGCCCCTCACTCCCGACCCGCAGCCCCTGCCCCCCACACCCAGCTCTGCCAGTGCCCCTCAGTCCCGACCCTCAGCCCTCTGCTAGCCCAGCCCAGGGCCCCCCCACACCCAGCTCTGCCAGTGCCCCTCACTCCGGACCCACAGCCCCTGCTAGCCCAGCCCTGGGCCCCCCACACCCAGCTCTGCCAGTGCTCCTCACTCCGGACCCGCAGACCCTGCCAGCCCAGCCCTGGTACGACCCCCACACCCATAGCTGCCCACGTTCCAATCTCAGCTGGCTGCAAAGAGCTTTTATGATTCCCAGCATCTCTCGCTGCCCCCTGCCATGAGCCCTGTAGAGTCACGGGGGTCCACGCAACACATGGCCTGCACAGCCGCCCTGCGCGACGCTCGATGCCCGGCCAGGGTGGGCGCCTGCCCACGGCACACAGCAGCCCCGCTCACAACAGAGCTGCTTCCCCCAGACAGGCCTGTGCCTTTGACTCCAACCCCACACGCCAAACAGCACGATCCAGGCCCCTGACATCACGGGACTGGCTTGAATCGTAACCAGCACTGGCACCTGCCTCTTTGCCTCCTGGTGACCGTTGGGGGTCCCCTTTCCCGGCTTCTCTCCCCAACCAGCAGGGACGGAAACAAGCCCTGTCCAGTTAAAACCGAGATTCTTGCCTCATCCCAGGACTCCAGGAGCTGGGGCTTTCACAAAACACCAAACACGGTGAGAGTTGGCAGCGTTGCGGAGGGAGCAGCTACTAGAGCCCAGCCTGGGGTGAGCTGCATTGCAGCGGCTGTTGTTCAGCGTCCTGATCCCAGCCCGGGGACAGTGCGGGGTATGGGGGGCGGCCTGGAGCTCTATTCCCGGGGCAACACCTGCGGAAGTGACAGACACCCTCTGCATCCGGCGTCCTCTCTGGCCCCCTCCCCAGTCCAGGGGTTAACCTGCTGCCCAGGGGAAGGACGCATCAGCCTCCAGCCTGAGCCAGGGCACCCCCTACACACACCTGCCCCAAGCGCTGCTCCCAGCCCAATCTGCCCAGGAGTCCTGGGTCATGCTGGCATGGGCGTGGGCACCGCTGCCCTAGCACGATGGCTGAGTGGACAGGGACTGAGCTGTGTGCTGGGGTGATTCAGAGGGCACTGGGGCCAGGGCTGCGTCCCCCAGCAGCCTGGGCCCCCAGCACTCCCTGGCCGTTGTGGGCTTGCACATCCTGGCTGTGGAGTGGCATGTTCCCAGCCTCCCCTGCAGTTAGAAAGATGGTTCTGGGCTGGTCCTGGCATCGTCCGCCCAGTACTGCCCCTCACCTGCCATTCCCACGCGGCTGAGCCCAGGACGAAGGGCCGTGGGGCCCAGTGAGATTACCCAGCGCTAGCTGCCGAGGCACTAATCCACCACAGGTTTGGAGCTTCATTAGGTCCCTGACCCATTTTCCCTGTAAGAGGATGAGCGTCTATAGATAGCAGTCCCTCAGGCGGGGGCTGCATTAGCTCCCCGATGGGTCGATTTGTCTAATGAGATCGCCCACAAAGACCCTGATCCCAGCACGCCACCGGCCCTGGCACCACTTCCCAGAATGAGATTAATTTCCCAGGGGGAGGGCAGACCATAGCCATCTCCAGTGCAGATTGCAGATCGACCCGGGGCTGAACGACCAGGGACATTCGGGGTGGGGGTGTCAGAGAACTTGGCAGCCCCATGCTCTGAGCTCCAGGGCCCCCGTGTGCTGGTCTGTTACATAATCGTCCCTCTGCAGCGCTGACGGTGGCCTTGGACCGACGTAACCAGGAAGGACTGTCTGTGCAGCAAAGGGCTCCGTGACCTTGGGGGAGCCTTTGCCGTGGGAGCGCGGCCCGGCTGGGTCAGACCCCGTCCATGCCCTGCACCCTAATGCACGATTGGTCCCTTTGCACCTGCTCCTGCAAATACCCCCTACGCGGGGCCCTGACCCAGGCCTGATGGGGCACGCTTGCCAGCCCTTTGCTTGATCTCGCCCCATCCCCCCAGGCTGCATTAGGCTCTGAAGCACTCGGGCAGATGCCATCGAATGAAGGAAGTGAGGTGGGTCTAACTACATCACTCAGGGTATGAACAATCCACCCCCTGAGCGACGCCCCCGGTGCAGCCAGCACTAGTCTCCTGCCGACCCGGCTACCCCTCTCGGGGAGGTGGATTAGCTGTGCCGACGGACGGGAGCAGGCCTAGGCCGTGTCTCCCCTGAAGCGCTGCAGCTGTGGTGTTGTAAGTGTAGACGAGCCCCAAGTGACGGTCACAAAGCCCTGTCCAGTTCCTCCTCTCCGCAGGCCCCAGGCCCCTATGGCCACTAGCCGGGCGTGCGCACGTCCGGGAGCTCCTGTTCCCTCTCCCACCCAAGTCTAGGAGTAACTTAGGGCACATCTACGCTTGAAACACTGGAGCGCCACCATAGTGCGTCAGCGTGACCCTGCCTACACGCCCAGTGAGCTGTTCTCACGCCCCTTCGCCCTGCTGCTGCCTGCACGGTCTGGGCCCCCCATTCTGGCCGCACACGGCGCTGTGGGTCGGATCCTGCTCGGCTATGGGAACGTTAATGCCCCAAGCGCCGGCCGGTGGTAGGGAGGTGTCGCGGCACCACCTAGAGGGAGCTGGGGTTAGAAGCAATACGCAGACAGCAAAGGAACCCGTCATGCAAAAGACTCTCTGGGCGTCCCACACCTTGCAGCTAACGGTGGGTGTAAAAAGTTTCTGGGTCTGATTTCCTATTAGCTGAGACAAGATGGGACCAACTTCTGACGGTGAGAGACAAGCTCTGGGGCTTACACCGAGCTCTTCTTCAGATCTGGGAAACGTACTCAGCGTCACAGCTCAATTCCTCCGAGCTAGGCTGTTAGAGGCGTGTTTCAAACTCCGCATCGGCAGGGATTAGATCGCCTGCCAGCTCAGGAGAAATCCCAATTCCCTGCGCAAGGCTCCTGGGCCCTGTTCTCTGCTTATCTACAGCGAGCGGGATTTTCAAGTGAAAGGAGTCTGATGGCACTGGCCGCTTTCGTGGGCACCCTCGACGGAGGAGAGAGCCACAACCCTGCCTGAAGTATTTGGCAGTAGTCAAAGATGCGAATGACCATCAGGGCCCATCTAACCCTGCAGGAGGGGCCAGCGAAGGGCCGCTCCCTACAGGCCATTCCCCATCCCTTGTCCAGTTCTCTCTCAAATGTCTCATGCATTGGAGTTTCCACACAGTCCCTAAGAAAACGGCCCCACAGCTTCATTGTCTGGAGTGGGCTCCCGATATTAGCCATGGAGTCTTGATCCTACCCCGCACAGCGATAGCCCTGTCACGGAGTGTGGGGGGAGACCAGGCCCTGCATCCCCGGCTTCCCGCAATTCACCGTGTCCCTCAGCCAGCCAGTAAAACAGAAAGTTTATTTCGATGACAGGAACACAGTCCAAAACAGGTCTTGCCGACACAGACAATAGGACCCTCTTTAGTTAGGTCCATCTGGGGGCCCCAGGGAAGCCACAGCCCTGTTGGTCGGGGCACCCCTCTTTATTTCCCAGCCAGCTTCAAAAACTGAAACTCCCTTCTCCCTTTTTCGGCTCCTCCCCCAGCCTTTGTGTCCTTTGTCCAGTTTCCCGGGCAGAGGTGTTACCTGGCCTCCAACCCCACTCCTGGATTCTCAGGTTACATACTCAGGTATGCTCCCTTCCCCAATGCAGGCCGTCCCAGCAAAACTCCCTTGCAACCTTCCCAGGTCAATACTCCCTACTCAGCATTCAAACAACACATCAAGAACAGTCCCACTTCGTCACAAGCCCCTCTGTAGCACCCTCAATCTCCACCCACCCTTCCAGTGGGCAGTGCCAACCTGCCTCTCACATCCCCTTCTGGCCACATCTAGGCTTCCCGATTACCCCCAAATTTCTCCCAACTGCCACCATCCGTTCAGTACCACCAAGGCTTGCCCTCAGGTGGTCTCAGCCATGCTTAAGGAAGAGGAAGGACAGGCTAGGGTGCTGGACTGGGGCTCAGGACACTGGGTTCAATTCCTCACTCCGCCACAGATGTCACGTCACTGAATCCAACTGGTGAGGCAATTCCCTGATCGCGTGGAGATGATACTCAGCGGGAGGGGTGTGAAGATAAAGTGCCCGGTTGTGAGGTGCTCAGGGCAGAGAGACATACACGTGCTTGGACAGACAGCAAAGCCACCTTCTCTTAACAACTCTTTCCTGAGAACACAATCAATCCCTTTAACTCTGTGGTTATTTCTGTACCGTCAGCACTCCGATATTCACACCCAGGATTACTGCTGTTCTCTAAACAATGTTACAGGCCTGAACAGGATTGGGTTAAAAATAGACTGGAAACACGTCTACAAAGCGCGTCCCCCCACCCCAACCAACACAGAAACAGCGAGCTGGGTTTAAACTCTCTCCCCCATTCTTCACACTGTCGAACAGTCCTGCCCAAAAGAGTGTTGCAATGAGACGAGAAGGGATTTTTTAACTCCCCCATGAAAATGAAGGCTATAATTTGTAAAGAGCTATCAGGTAGGATTGCTAAACAAACACAAATGTAGTTAACCCACGCTTGAGCCAAATGAACCAGAAACCTTTAAAATAACTGCATCCTTTAATGGCAGTAATACAATTATAGAGGATTAAAGAGCTGACAGGAGAAATATAGATGACATTTTTGGAAGACAAATGTGCAATAAAAAAAAGGAAAAAAACACAAAGCCATGCAACGAAACAGTCATTGTAAAAATACCAATACAGTATATACATATTTGCATCAATAACTTCAATTCTGAAATAGTATTTACAGTTTATTACAATCTCGGTTAGAGCATTATTTTTTTCTCTTAAAGCTCTGGCAGATGGAAAAATATTAATGGATTAAAGACTGGTGATGTTTTACGTTATGGTGAATATATTCCAAAGTAGAGCGTCATCACTTTTCATATTCTGGACAGGGTTCAATATGTTTTTTTTATTTATGTTACAAATGTTTAGGGTTATGGTACAAATGCCACTGATTTTACATCCCTCTCCCTAAAAGCAATCTCACATGGCAGAACATGACACAAATGATTTAGTTCACTTCTCTTTTTTTTGTGACAGTGATACCAGCCAAACTCCAAAGCCATGAGTTCATATGTCACACTTCACTGCAGGTTAAGAGCTGAGGCAACACCAAGAGAAGGCATGAGGTAAACCACTTCAACAGTGCGCTAACTACTACCCACACAGATGCCACACTGATTCATTGAAAACTAGCAAACAATTTCAGGGAGAGATGCAAGCAGAAATTGTAATAGATTAGATCTCCATTGGACATCCACTTATTGAACAGATCAGCACAATCCATTGGCATCTGAGTTTTCTGGAATCCAGCTGGGTTGAGCGACATTGTTTAGAGTAAGTTTGCCTCAAATTAAAGCAGGGTGCAGGAGGAAGTAAAACAAATAGCGTCCAAAGGGAAGAAGACAAGTAAATTAACACCAAACATAAATGTAACAAAACTTCAGAGTCCAGACTGGGTTTTTTTAATTGAAAAGAGTTATTTTGGCATTATTAATATTAATCTCACATGCACCAAAACCAAAGAACACCCATTAGCTGTAGAACTTTTTCAAAACAAATTATAACGCTTACAGCAAAACTGAATGGGTTTTTAAGCAGCTGTCCCACTGTTGGACAATTCATCCTAAACCAGATTCAATGACGGTAGCCAGCGTCCTGAGAAATGTTTTTCCTCTCACACTACTCCTTATGCAAACACCAGCCCGATGACAAGCCACTGTGACATGATGCAATGGATGAATTCTCAAGCCAGAGAGGTACAGCCCCTTGGGATATATTCTGCAACAAAACAGGAACCTCTCTGCGGGGGAAGGTGGGTCGGCTGGGATAGCCTGGCACCAGATCCTCATCTAAGCTGGTGCAGCACTCCCCGGTGGGAGGCCCTGGGGAAGGAGAGTTACGACACGCACACTGTGCCTTTAAAACACTCACCATCACCAGCTATTTGGGGTCTCTGACAAAAGTTCTGGCTTGTGCCTCAGTCAGAAGAAAGCACGATACTCAGTTCACACGCCACAGACATTTTCCTGATAGTGCCACAGACACTGGCCTGGCTGAAAGTGTAACGAAGAACCCACCTGGCTCAGCCATGTTTATAAAACTGTGTTTAAAATATTTAACTTTGTTTCCATTATTTCACAGGAATTGATACTGCATTTTGGTCATGTACATTGTACAGATCCATGTCTCCACATATGGCTTAAAAGGTGCAAGCATTTTAGCTTTTCCTTGGTGCAGTTTATGCTTTAAAGACACTTTGCATAAAATGTTTTTATCTTCCAATACTTGTGAGCATGTTTGCTACAGGCTTTGCCAGCCAAATACTTGTGAGCGTGGGGTACTACCAATATTCACGTGACGGACGGCGGAATCCAGTTAGCTCCACAGCGATACCGCTATCGAAATACCAAGAAGTAGGGGGTAGGACACACCTTGACATTGAGTAACCAGAGGCTACCAAGGGGAGCATGGGAAGGAGAAAAAAAAAGTATTAGTACAAAGATCTAGCACGTTTGAGACAAGTGCGGGGCAGAGGGATGATCAGGAAACAGTAAACTACAGACTTGTCTCGTCTGTCGGAAAGGTTTATAAACCTGTTACCCCCTTTACTCACTGAAACAGCTTGTAGCTAGAACACTGAGCCACAGAAAGGAGTCACCCCAGATCTTCCTTCCCTCAACAACCATTTTCATAACCACAGACTCTACTGTATCCCGTTCATCTGTTGAAAATCTGGATTATCTGTCACTCACGTCCCTTCCCCTGTAGCTGCTTTTCCCTGCACACCCTGAAAGCACAGCTCATTGTACTCAACACTTCCATCTCCACATTTGTTTCTAAACACACAATGAATCAGAAAAAGTATTCAGCACCTAACATCGCTTTTCTCTCTTTTCTAAAGAACAGCCTCTCTTTGTAGTGTGGCACTATTGGACAAAACTCTGCCTCCTGAAATGCACAGCATGCAGAGTTCCCCCCTCCCATCTGGATGGAGATGGGTTTTACCCCTGGGGGGGTAGGGTGGGGATCATCTACTGAAAATCTTAGAACACAGATTTGTGTTTATGGAAAAACCCTCCATACGCAAAATACATACAAGTGAAATCTGATTGAGATTAATAATTTAATTTCAATAATACAACCTTTTTTTTTTTGGTAGACTGCACAACTTTTTGGGATGCAAATATTCCATGGCCATCCATGGAAGGTCTCGAGAATGCGAGTCCTGTTACAACCCAGCTGGGTCTTACAATCAAACAACCTCCAGGAAATGGCATAAAATATTTACTTAAAACAAAAGCAAACAAAACCCCCACAATTACAAAAATAATCCCACATGGTTATGTTTCCATGGTAATTCTGTTCACTGTACTAGAATTTTAAAAAAGACTATGATACAAATACTTTAGTTAGTTACATTTTAGAAGTGAACACATTCTACTAATCCGCATGGCTCACAGCTTTAATCTGCTAAGCAACACGTATGAACCACATTTCTCTGCCATCCAGTCTGTCACTACCCTTGTCCTGAATGTAGTACCGGGGAGATGCTCGGCTACTGCAAAGAGGGAGGACAAAAGGGTGGCGTGACAGATCAGCCACAGCTTCCCAAGGACATTTCAGACAATTCATTATTTTCCGAAAATGATTTCAATTGCATTTTGAAAGAAAGCTCTAAAACAAACTATTGGGGAAGTCAAACAAAATGCTGGTTATTACTGCACAAGGATACTTTGATTATTCATTTAAAATGCATCTTTGAGACTATATGTTACAGCACTGACCAGAACCAAAACGATTTATATACATGTTATATGGCTAAAGTGAGCACTAATGGAATAAAAAAAAAGTTACCAACACTGCGCGCTGTTATTCAATACATGGACGCAAGGTCAGTCCTTTAATACTACTGGCAGAACGGTGAAGCTGTGGGATCAAAGCCCTTAAAAACATCTTTCAGAGACCCAGCATCCTGCTGCTCACTGTCCTGGGCAGGACTGTTCCCTGCAAAGGGGCTGCCTGACCCAGGCTTTGTGGTCTGCTTAACCATGCCATAGACGGAGGGCACAGGGAGGTTATGAACCCCTGGCTGAGGTGCAGTCTCCTGGGCAGGTGTGGAGGAGGCGGCGGGGGCGGTGGAGGAGGCCTTGGGACGCGGCCTGTTATAACTATTGTATCTGTCTGTTGCAAGCTCAGCGCTTGCCTTCTCGGCCTCGGGCTGATCCAGCGCAGACCTGCGCACAAACAGAGGCTCCTTGGCCTTGTTAGCGCTCTTGCTGGCCTCTGGGCCTTTCAACGATGCATTCCCTTCGCTGGGCGACTCTGCGGCTTTGCCACCTGAACTCGGAGTCCTGGGGTCATACAGACTAATCCCACTGAGCACACTGCTTTGGCTGCTGCCTTTGCTTAGTCCACCGGCTGTCAGCAGCCTGGGGTCGTAGGGAGCAATGGTGGGAGCTGTCTCGCTGCTGGGCGTGAGAGCAGCTGTTGGCTGAGCTGGCTCCGCAGGTTTAGCGGCTCTGACAGCTGCTGGCTCTGCTGGTTTCTGTAACCTGGGATCGGCTGATGCTTTGCGCATCCGAGGGTCACTCGGTTTCTCGCTCTGCCCAGGCCCTGGACTGCCAGACGCATTCACAGTCTTTAATATTCTTGACAACAGCTCGAAGTCAGGGATGTTGGTGCCAGAACCGGTGGCAGGCTCTGCTTGGGCTGCTGCCCCTCGTTGTCTGGGGTCAGAAAGGCCTGTGTTTTGGGGCCTGTTGAGTCGTGGGTCAAGGGCAGGTAATGACTGGAGAGCAGCTGGGACAGGAACAAATTCTTGCTTTGGGACAGGCAGTGGAATCAGATCCTCTGGGCTCCACAGGACCATTCGGGCAAAGTTTGGCTTGTTTAGGATCACGTCTTTCTTTATGTGGCTGAACTGCTGCAGCTGAGACCTGGGGTCTCGCAGAGCGTGGGCTGGCAGTGCGTCTAAGGGGATATTGACCGGTTTGTCCCTTAGTGCTCTTTCCCCTTCCTCCTCCTCAGGAACCACGGCAGCCTTCTGATTGGCAGCAGCGCTGGAATGAGGAGCGTCCGGTTTCAGGGCAGGCGTGGGAATGTGTCGTGCTAGTCTCGGGTCAGTGGGCCCTGCGTCTCCAGTGCTAGATGGACTACAAGTATCGGCATTTCGAGACAGCCTGGGATCCCGCAGCACACGCGGATCCGCAGGCCGACTGCTCCCTGCTGGCTGGGCCTTCTGCAGGCGAGGGTCACTCACACCTGAGGATGGGCAGATGCTGCCACTGATTTCTCCATGGGATGCCTGGGCATGAGGCCTGCTTGAACTTTGCTGCCTTAGCGTTTTCAGTATGGAAGTGACGCTACTTCCACCATCATCCTCATCACTGGAATACCAGTTGCCAGGATCACCTAGGAACAAGGAGAAGAGAGTAAGCAAATACCACAGTGCGCGCAACCATAGCTAACCACACGGTAACTGGTTCTGTTAGGGTCTGCAGCAACTGGTCTCACACTAACAAGCAGCTCCCTCAACCCCTTGGCAGCTCACGATGCTGCAATGCTAGAAAGGGGGATCCACAAACATTTAGCAGGCATCCAGCCTCACCAAACTACATTAGCTTTTCTGGATCTTTCAGCCAGCTGCTCTTATTTCTGTAGCGTACTCTTGCCATTCTTCCTCTCACCTATTTCTTCCTTCATGACTTTCGGTGCTCACCCCAGCCCCTCCTTACGAAGGGAGTTTCTGAATCAGTGCTTGGGAGATTTATTGGGAAAAGACCCGAGTGCATGTTCTTCAGAAACCTCCAGTGCCCTTCACTACAAAACCAAGATGGCCATCTGCAGAGAATATCTCCCCAGCTCCCAGGCGGGGCCCATGCTGGCACCAGGCGCTGTCTGTTGAGATCACAATCTCTATAGCGCCTCTTTTTGTTTTAAGATTTGTCATTTGTAAAATAAAAGCACAAACCCCACTGCCAGCCTGAGCTGTCGAGTATGTTCAAAGAGGAGCTGGGGACGGAAGCAATGGGACGCAGAATGACATTCCCACAGGGCTGCCCATTTGGAAAACAGGGAGAATGTCTGTCCCCCAAGACATCTTAGCCCTGGGCAAAGACAGATCTGGGATAGCATTCGGTCTCTGTCACTGAGAGACCTGCAAGCATAGGAATGTTGCAAGCACAGCATGGAAATGCAGATGTGCCAGTGCCCACAGCCCACATGGAGGGGGAAGGCAGCAACCAGAAATGGTGCCACTGGACTCTGGGAGGAAACAGGCCAAGGGCCTAGGCCAGGCTAGCAGGTTAGTCTGGTGTGGAGCCCCTGGGGGATAGGGTAGCTTGTGCAGGGGCATCCTTCATGGACACATCTTTGAACAAGTCCGGTGCTCTGCCACTTGCCTTCCTCATTCTCCCGCTCCTGCTTACTGCTCTCGGCCAGTCTCCGAGCCCTCTCCTCCTCTTCCTGCTGCTTCTGCTGGATCCTCAGGTACAGGGCTCTCTGGGCTGATGGCAGGAAGTCAGGGATGTTGGCTGATGGTTTGTGTAACCCTGGAGCCCCTCCTTCACACAAGGAGTCGGGTTCCAAGGACTGGTCAGGGAAAAGATGCTCTCCCAGCGGCTCGTCCATATCCTCATAATTCCCATAGTCCTCTGCCATGGAAGGAACAGGGCAAACATTCACAATCACAGGACACTGACGTTATTTCTCATACAGCTGAATATATCAGACGACACTCAAGAAAGCAGTAAAGAGAGACTTATGCCCATGAAACCAGCCAACGTTTGAGTCTTGTCTGGTGCGAGTTCTGCCCAGCCACCCAGAGCAGCACGTTAAGTGCTCACAGGCAGCTAAAAAGAGACCAGGCCAACATCGCATGTCCAGCCCTCCCTGCCCAAGACCAACTCCTGTCATTCTTGATAAACAGAGACAACCCAGGGACAGCTAGTAAGAGGAACATACCTGGATCACCCATCAAGCCAGGGTCCATGTCCAGGCCCTCTTGCTGTTGGTAGAAATTATCGTAGAAGCTTTGTGCAGGTGGGCCAGGAGGCATCATTCCGGAGTGTGGAGAATCGTCCGGGCCATATGGCATCATTGGGGGCCTGGGACCCATTGGAGGCCCAGGATTCATCCCAGGGCCCATAGGCATATCCGGGTGCATGTCGGGGTGCATATCTGGATGCATATCAGGATGCATGTCCGGGTGCATGTCGGGGTGCATGTCCGGGTGCATGTCCAGATGCATGTCAGGATGCATATCCGGGTGCATGTCAGGGTGCATATCCGGGTGCATGTCAGGGTGCATATCCGGGTGCATGGGTCCTGGCATAGGCCCAGGTGGTCCACCAGGCCCAGGGAAGCGGGGAGGTGGTGGAACTGGGTGCCTGAAAGAGAACAGAGGGAAATTTAACTTTTAAAATGCAAACTTGAGATCAGTCTCATTTCCCTACAAAGAGCAGGGCTTGCAGCAGTGTCCCCATCAGAACTAGAAGGACAGGCATGGTGCTGCAGGGAATGCCCGTTGCTGCATGCTCTGCTTCCTGCAGGAATAGACCATGTTGTTTTAATGCACCCACCGGCAGGAGCTGCCAGAAAAGCCTCATTTCCACACAAAAGGCGCCTAGTCCACATCTCTCAACTTCAGCAGCCAGCTCTTTACTGTCGAGTTTCAGTAGCAGCAGGACTGCGTCCCCAGCCCTTCTGTACACTGCTATGAAATGGCAGCAGGATGTTGAATTCACACTGTGCAACCCCCTCCTGCCTAGACCACCATGCCATGGCACAGAGGTCTCTGGGCGAGGAAGACAGGCTAACCTTGTAGCAAACCAGATGTCAGGAGCAGAACCTTGGCTGGCCTATTTCCGAGCCTACTCCACAGAGAGAGAACAGGAAATACATAATGTTCAGATTACACGGTCTCAGTGACTGCACTAAGGGGTCAGTACCACCCCGTGTGCAGTGAAACAACACACAGGTTCCTAAACACCCTGTACCGTGTCTAAAGGATCCACAGAGCTTCCGAGACGCATGTAGGGAGAATTTTACTACTATGCAAATAACACAAAGAAATTCCATATATTAGCTACATTAAATAACAACTAGGCTACAAGTGGGAATGTTTTGCTTGTGACTGAGAGAGGCTGTGGATGAATTTCATCCTGTAAAATTACTTTAAGACCCTCAGAGAGAAGGGTATGAATAATGACCTCTCAACAGCACACATAACCCCCCCTTCCTATTCCTGACTCTCCCACTGAGCGTTATTCCTTTAATGCATCCATAAGTAGTTGGAAGGGAGGGTCATGCTTACCGCACGCCTAGTTTCTCCGCCAGCTGCCCAGTGGGCCGTACCACAATCTCAAACAGAGATGGGATCTTCTTATACATGTCCTGCTGCTGCTGAAGCTGCTGTGGTGAGAGAGGCTCATGCGGCGGTGGTGGCAGCTGGGGTGGCCCTGGCGGTGGAAGGGGGGGAGGCGGAGGAGGCGGGGGTCCTCCAGGAATTGGCCTGCCGTTGGGAGACGTTGGTGCTGGCGGGCCAGGAGGGCGAGGGGGTGTGGGCAGCAGGCCCACTCCAGGTGGAGGTTTCGGTAATGGATTGATGCCCTGTTTCTTTAGCTCTTCAACTTCCTTCTCATCTTCTGCACCTGCTTCTGCATCATCAGCCAGCATCTGAGGGAGAGAGAGAAATGAGAGGCAGTTAAAAGCAACGCCCTAAACAGCCCATGTTGGTATGAGTTTGCCAGGTCTCGGCGCAGCTGGTCAGACCACGGCCTGGGCCCGTGTTTCTCCAGCGCTGAGGTTGCATATGAGAGTCTGCCAGCACAGGCTTGTCTCCTACTGTTCTAGCAAGCTGAAAGTGTCCCAAATGATGGGGCTCCTGCTCTGCAGAGTCAGACCAGGCTCCTTGCACTTCCCTTTTCATAATTCAATCTCGGGACTCCAAATGACACCCTTGTTACCCCATCTTACAAACTCCTCTTTCCTTGCTGTGAAAGTCTCACATGGGCAGCAAAATCAGCCAAGGCAAGAGAGCCACTCGGAAAGGAACCCACATTAACATTCCCTTTTACCTTGTCCAGCAGCTCCCGTGTTTCGTCTGTGAGCGGCTCATGGGAAAACATGCAGTCGTCCCCATTGATACAGTTCCCAGTGGTGTGGAACAGTTTACAAGGAAAGTCTCGTACAAAGTGTTAAGGAAAATAAAACTCCTTTGAGTAATTAATAAAAAATCTGTCAATGGGCAGACAGGTTATTTTTAACAATGCTGCACCAATGGTACATTTTTACTAAGCACGTGAATCTCTGCAGTCCCAACACTGAAAATAAAACACAACTGCCCCACACCCCACATTTTCCTTTTCTAAAACTCCTGCAAACCCACCTGCTCTGTGCAGCTCTGTGGCCTAAAGACCCCATTCCCTTGTGCTTACTCCATACTGTATTGTTCCCAAGCTGAGCCTGCCTTCACCAACATGAAGCCACTCGTGTCCCTGCAGCTGTCATACACTGTTAAAAGCCTACACATCTTAAGGTATACGTCTTCCACACTCCCATGGCTAGTCCTAGCCTCCCTCCCCCTGGGGAAACATTAGTGCAGGTCTTCATCATGGGACCCTTCCCTTCCTTTCTGACATGCTCCGGTGAGCAGTGAAATAATGAACATGCCATCGCTGGCATCTGAGTCAGCACCCACTGAAATGAATGGGGCTGTTCACACCTCAACATTCAGGCTCTCTGCAGGCTCAGGCAGGCATAGGTTACACTCAGGGTAGTCTCTCCCCCCGTTATTGTTTCAGGCTCTCTGCAAACTTAGGCAGACGTCTCTGCATCAGTTAACTCAGATCACAACGTGAAGGATTTGTCTGCAATTCTAACAGCTAGAGATTGACTTTTTTTAAAACGAAAGCTGAGACTGAAGAACAAATGAGAGGTCTGTCTACACCTTCAGCTAGCCCTTCACGGCCCCCTCCCACAAGTGGGTGCACCCCACATTCTGGGAACCAATATCATACAGGCACTTGCCTGTAGATCGTACGCTGCTTAGTGCAGGGACCTAACGCTTCTGGCCCATTTTTCCCTGTTGCACAGGGCTGCACACGACTGACTTAGCCACTGATCTCCGTGGTGACTGGGAACACAGTGAACGAGAGGAAAGGATATCATGCATGTAAGGGCAATTCTCCGCCCTCGCACAGTAACCAGTGATGTAAAACTTGCACAGTTCCCGCTTCTTTGGTAGCTCGATGTCATGGCTGAAATTGCAATGCTCCCCCTGTATAGAAAAAGTACAACACCCGCACTGTTAATGAAACAATAAAGCATACACAATAACAGGGGGCAGCAAACACCTATAAGGCACTTGTTATGGAACTGATTCTCTGCTGGGGTTCTGGCCCTAAAATCCTTGAAAACTGGGCTCTGTGTACCACGGTTATCTTGTGTTTTTAAAATCGGAGAATCAGGAAGTAGAAAGTAAAGCGTTTGTCTCAGATTGGTGTTTGCACGCTTGATTTTCCTTACACTTGGTGTAACACTCCTAGCACTCAGCATGTTATCACTTTCAACATGTATTCTAGACTCTATGTTCTAGACCACGTACGTCTCAGTCTATATCTTGTACAGATCTGGATGCATTTTAAGTACTACAGAAATGCTTAACAGTAAAGTCAAGGCCACCATTAATTATCTCCTTACCCAGGTACACCTGCCTTCCACAAAGTATTTGCAGATAACTTTTCCTTTTTTATCTGACTGCTGGTGGGGTTTATCATGGTCATTCCGCCTGTAATTTCCACCTCCTCCTCCGTCCTGCAGGAATTGTAAGGGTGTAGTTAACAAGCACGAAGAGGCAAACCCTAGCCATGGAAAGAAATGAACCGACAATAACCTCCCTACAATATGCATTTCAAAGTGCACATGAAGGGAGCATGTGACTCGCAGCCTGACCGACTGTAGCTAGATGGAGACAGATTTCAACTTGGTTTGTCAATCAATCCATCCGAATCTGAAACATCCATCCTGCCTAGACAAGGGATTATTGTCATGAAGCCTGGGCCGGTCCCATTTTTACACTGCTGGGAAATACACAAATATGAAGTCTAGACTTTGGGCTCATTTCAAGGTATTTCAGAGATCATCTTTTTTGGTGGATGGGGAATGGGGGTCATTTTTCTGACTGTAAGGTCAGTGCATACACTTGGTGACATGAACCCTAATGAGGGCTCCCCGAGATGCCTCCCTCTTTTTAGCATTACTTGGTGCCAGTCAAACAGTGCCTGAGAGCACTTCTCACCCCAGACAAAAACAGGCAGAGGAGCCCCTTGACAGAAGGGAGAAAATCGATGCCCGGGGTTCAAAAATTGGGCTGCTTGGAAGCTTGACTGCCAAGCACAGGAGTACATGACCGATCAGCAGCCTCCTGCCGTTGAAGTGCAGCTTGGATGAGAAAAGTGACTAGATAAAAGGAGCCCTGTCCTGGTGGCAGGTCTGCTCTCTGTGCCGGTTCAGTGTCACTTTACTGAGCAAGATCAACAGTTACTGGCTTTACTCCTAGGAGCCCTGCAGAGCCAAACCCGGTGGGAAAAGGAGCTGGGGTGTGCTCTGCTCTGTGCCTCATCATCAGGACTGTTCATTATTTCCCAAGTTCTGTACTCCAATAGGGTTGCAGAAGCCCGAGGGCTGGATCTTTACTCTCAGCGATGATGAATGAGATAGAAGGAGTTCAACTTGTGGCTCTCAGCTTAGGGCAGTATGCAGCGCTGGCGGGCAGAAAAAAGCCATCTTTATGTGCAAACTGACCAAGTTTGTTCTGAGTGCAGAGAGCCCTGGGCAGGCTCAGAAAGTTCCATATTTCAGAATTCAATACATCCAAGTGAAATTATTTCTGGGGAAGCCTGTCTGGTATGTTGGAGAGAAACCCCCTGGGCATCTTTCCACAGGTGACCCAAGTGCAGCAAGACCCCCAAGGAGACAAGGCAGAGCTGCTTACCCCCATGTCTTCATCATAGTAATCGTCATCCTCGTTCATTCCGCCACCTTTTCCCATTCCACTTCTGCTCCCACCTCTTCCTCTTCCCCTGCCCATCCCTTTGCTTCCTCTCCCTCTGGGGCCACGCCCACGCCCCCGATTTAAACCTGAAATAGAGTAAAACAACATCATTATTTATACTTTTCCCCTCAAATAAAAGCTGACCATTACGATACCAGTGGCTGGCTCTACTCTCCGGATTGCGCAGAGCCCACGAGCACCATCTAATTCACTCGGCTCTGGGCTCAGTCACGTACCTCGCCCTCTGCCCTCTTTGCTCCTCCGGTACTGGTTGAGCTCTTTCGAATAGTCGTCGTACTCCTCGTCACCCATTGGCTCTTCATTGTCACCATACTGCAATTCAGAAAGAACAGAGCGCTCAGGGCACCGGACTCTTGGCCCAAAACTGATGCTCACCCCACCACTTCTAATTCCAGAAAGGAATGTTCTCCCCCTTAACGCTCCCCATCTCTGGAGGACTCGTATACAGCTCAGTAACGGGCCTTACTTCCATTTCTTCCTCATACATCTCCTCCTCCTCTTCCGGATGTTCGCCTCTCCCTCTCCCACGGCCTCCTCGGCCCATGCCTCGCCCTCTCATTCCACCTCTGCCTCCACGCCCTCGGTATCCTCGGCCTCGGCCTCGACTGCCTGTAAAGCAAGCAAACAAGCGTCAGTCTGCTACCACAGTACTTGAACACTCAGACAGCCGCGTGGCTCCATGCCTGACAACTGGCTGTCTTTGGAGCAGGTACCAAGTCAGTTCACAGGAGTAACATGTTGTCTCTCACTTCCAGAGGACAATCAGATCAGCTTATGACAGCAAATGATCTCTTAGTTACTGCTAGTGAGATCAATGAGTTTGCGAGGGTGTGCTGGGGCTTTTTAAGCCTACTAATACAACATAGGGTCACTTTCTTAAGGAACACAAACGTAAGTGCATACCTAATTGAAAGGAAAGTCAATGGCATTCCAGTAAGGGTTACCCATCACATTTAAATAGTGAAGAATATGGCAAAGACAATACACGCCGGGTACAATATCTGTACCATGCTTCTGCTTCAGGCTCTATCAACCTGTAACCAAAATCCATCAATCTGTGGTACTTACCTGCCCCCCATTACCACAGTATCTGAACGCATCACAATCTCTAATGTATTTATCCTCACCACACCACTATGAGGGAGGGCAGGGCTACTCTCCCCACGTTACAGACAGGAAAACAGAGCTTCAGAGAGACACGGTAACCTGCCCAAGGTCCCACAAGAGCTCTGTGGAAAAGCAGGGAACTGAACTCAGATCCTCCAAGCCCCAGGTTATCACCTCTACCACTCAGCGATCCTTCTAACAGAATGTATCTATATATGTATATATTACATACCTGGTTAGTGAAGACATCAGAACACTTGCCTCCTCCTTATAAGAGCAGGTTCTGTGTATTTTAGACTTTTGATAGAATAAATCTTGGTGCTATTTGGCTTTAAGTGGGTTAATGCTTTTTAATATTCTGAAGCAATTACTCTTAAAGTGGCTAAGACGTAAACATTTTAAAGCAGCCATTGTGAATGCAGGGCAATTACCGCACATAAAGTTTCATCCTTCCTGCAGGATCAGCAACATGCTACGCTTCAGAGTTTACTCTGAATATACTTTAACAGGATGAAATCGGACTTGCCACGTTATTCTGACTTTGTTTTCTTTGCACATAAAGGACACACTATTTTTTTCTACCTCACCTGTATTTTTAAATCTCTCTAGACATAAGAGAAAGAATGTGCCTTTAAATATAAAGCTACAAAACTGGGATCTGGCCTTTGCCCTGGCAGAATAAAAGATGTCAAGAAATGGCTGTCTCTGGGTCTCGCTATGCAGCACTAATGAGTTATTTAGGCCCTGCCATTGCAACTGAAGCTGACCTCTGCTGTACCAGGGGCTCAGAGTGGGCACAGCAGTCCACCTGCATGCCGCCAACTACAAGATCAGAGCCTTACGTGGTGACTGAGCATCAACCTTCATAAGCAAACTGTTGTAACATGTTGATTAGAAAAGTGGCTTGGCCTGGGAAGCGTGTTGGCAATGGCAGCCATACCTCGCCCCCGATGTGTCCCCTCCTTAGCTCGCCGGTACTGGTTCAGCTCTTTTGTGAAGTCGTCATACTCTTCTTTCCCCATGTCTTCATCTTCATCCCCCTCGTATTCGCCATAGGCCTCATTCTCGTAATCCTCGTACATGCTGTAATTCTTGCTCTCCATTTTGGAGTAGCTCTTCTTTGGCAAAGGGGCACTGTGAGAGGACTGATACTGCTGGTGAGACTGAAAAAAGTAGACAGACAGGAAGGGTTAACAATGAAGCAAAGATCAATCTGAAACAGCATGGTGATGGCTGATGCACAGCAGGTCCCTGGGGCATGCCCTCTTTCCAGACTTGCCAAGGAATTGTGGAAGTAGAGCAGTCTTTATCCCCAAACCTGCAAAGCCGCAGCCCCCTCATGGTTTCATTTACTACCCACCATGCATCCCTTCCCTGGCAGCTTTCTCCCAGGGCCTTCAGAACTCTGCAGAGACAGACAAGCTCCTCATCAAGATTGTGCGGTTAGAAGGGGTGTAATGGAGCCATCAGACAGAACTAGAAAGGTGAACTCATGTCATCTCCCCTGCATGCAGCAAGACAGGTCTCTATGTGCAAAGCCTGCAGCATTTCCAACCCAGTGCAAGAGAGAGCAGCTTTTTCCACAACTGGTTGATCGCAGATACTTACAAGAGGGTAAGGAGGGCTGTATTCCCGGTACTTTCTGTGCCCCTTCTCACTGGGGCTGAAATCAGAGTCCTCGCTGTAGTCAGAGAAGTCTTCACTGGAAGATGCATGGCGCTGCAAGGCATGGCAAACATATTGTATGATTTTAGTACAGAGGCTCTTACGCTCTAAGCTTGAATTCCAACTCTGTGGCCAGGCATCTGGACTGCCACACACAATATAAACGAGTCTTTCTTAAGGTAACTCAGATTCTGGCTTGCAAAAATCTTGACAGTGTTCCTTGAATTGAACATTTATGATGCAAAAGACTTCTAGTGTATTTCAAACTTCACTGTAGATTCCATCCGAATTGGGAACGTTACCAGTTTGTTTCATCAGATTCTAATGAAAGCAATTCATATTACACTGTCTGTTAGCTTGAGGGTCTCATAAACATCTTTGACTTTACAAGCCAGATATTTTAATTTACCATATACTAGTCTTCTTGCAAGCACAGGTGTTCACACAAAAAAAAATTAGTTTCCCAAATGAAACTGTTTTTCCTTTTCATTCTACCCACAGATATATGCAAACACAGAAAAAGAAGAGAGATTCCTTACTAGGGTATCTTCTACCTCCCCACCATTTGTTTACTTGTTACCTCTTGCTGGATTATGTCTAATTTAAACAGTAAGCTCATATTTCTTTGTAAGTGAGGTACAATGCACCACATGGTGCCATAAGGATGGGCTACGTCCATACGGCAAGGCCTAAGGCAGGGAGATTCTGCCTAGGATACTACAGTTAATAAGTTCTCTACAACAGTGGTTCTCAACCAGGAGTCCGGGGTCCCCTGAGGGCCCACGAGCAGGTTTCAGGGGGTCTGTCACACAGGGCCAGCATCCGACTCACTGGGACCCTGGGCAGAAAGCTGAAGCCCCACTGCATGGAGCTGAAACCCGAGGCCCTGGGTTGAAGCCGAAGCCCGAGCAGTTTAGCTTAATGGGGCTCCCTGTGGCATGGGGCCCCACGCAATTGCCGTTTGCTACCCCCTAACGCTGGCCCTGACTTTTATATGCAGAAAAGCAGTTGTTGTGACACAGGTGGGCTGTGGAGGTTTTATAGCATTCGGGGTGGGGGATGGGGGGGTGTTTGAGAACCCCAGCTCTACAAGGTAAGTATGTAAACGTAGCCATAGGAATCACTAGATATGTAGCCTCTTGGAGGAGTGGAGTTGGGATCCCTATTACCATACCTGGCAGGAATAAGAGGACCCTGGAGGTTTGTTTACTCACTTTGTGCTTGGATTTCCTTTTCTTTTTGGCTCTTCTTTTCTCTTTCTCTCTCTCTCTCTCTTTCCTCCTCTTGCGCTTCATCCGCCGATGAGCCTTTTCTTCATCCGAGTCGCTTCTGTGCTTCTCTCCCTTCTCTTTCCGGCCCCTCTCATGGGACTCAGAGGCATTCTGGGGCTCCTCTCCCCCATCGTCCTCCAGCTCGCCTTCTTCCAGCTCCCCATCCTCCCTGCAAAGCAAACACCCACATTGGCATTTCACTCCTGACAAAATCACTCAAGGGACTCAAGCCAGCTGGACATCTTGGGGTTTCCTAAATCTAAAGGTAACACTAGTCCCAAATACCTTGGTTTGAGACATCTGTAACATTTGACTTTATCAATCTGTGTCACTGGAACATACAAATAGAGCCTATTCAAATCTCGCTCACTCTCTCTCTCTCTCACACACACACACGCGCCTCAGACCAAAGTTCCCAGTTAAATAAAGACAAGAGAGCTCTGCTATTTAACTGATTACATCTATGCACATTTAAAAAAAATGAAAGCCTATACAATAATTCTACTGAACAACGTACGATAGCAGAGACTGCAAAATTACAGCTTCAAATCTTAGAGAACATTATCACAAATTCAATCAGCCTTAGAATTAAAGTCAATATACAACAAACCATGTGGTCCTACAGAAGCTAAAAATAAAACAAATTATCACAGAAACCCCATTATTCCTATTGTCTATCCTAATTATTATAGGAAATCCGGCAAATCATGTACTGAAGAAGCATCTAGCTCCTCTTCCAGGGGTTTTAGACAAGCAACTTCTTCTTATCTAAAAAGCATGTGTGTGTGTGTGTGTGTAAATTTAAATAAATAAATAAACATTTGGTTTCATCTATAATTATCTGGACTTTTGCCTGGAAAGAATAGCTGTTTGAGTCCTCATTTCTGAGTGAGAATGCTGCCTTAAGAAAATTTAATGTGTCTCTTAATTTTGGATTGGTGAGACAAATCTGGAAACACGCACTGCTGCTTCCTGATCTTTATACCACATTAGTAAAAAGCGACAGAGGGTCCTGTGGCACCTTTAAGACTAACAGAAGTATTGGAGCATAAGCTTTCGTGGGTGAATGCCCACTTCATCAGACGCAAGTAATGGAAATTTCCAGAGGCAGGTATAAATCAGTAGGGAGATAACGAGGTTAGTTCAATCAGGGAGGGTGAGGTGCTCTGCTAGCAGTTGAGGTGTGAACACCAAGGGAGGAGAAACTGCTTCTGTAGTTGGATAGCCATTCACAGTCTTTGTTTAATCCTGATCTGATGGTGTCAAATTTGCAAATGAACTGGAGCTCAGCAGTTTCTCTTTGGAGTCTGGTCCTGAAGTTTTTTTGCTGTAAGATAGCTATCTTAACATCTGCTATTGTGTGGCCAGGGAGGTTGAAGTGTTCTCCTACAGGTTTTTGTATATTGCCGTTCCTGATATCTGACTTGTGTCCATTTATCCTCTTGCGTAGTGACTGTCCAGTTTGGCCAATGTACATAGCAGAGGGGCATTGCTGGCACATGATGGCATATATAACATTGGTGGACGTCCAGGTGAATGAGCCGGTGATGTTGTAGATGATCTGGTTAGGTCCTGTGATGGTGTTGCTGGTGTAGATATGTGGGAAGAGTTGGCATCGAGGTTTGTTGCATGGGTTGGTTCCTGAGTTAGAGTCGTTATGGTGCGGTGCGTGGTTGCTGGTGATAATATGCTTAAGTTTGGTGGGTTGTCTGTGGGCGAGGACTGGCCTGTCTCCCAAGGTCTGTGAAAGTGAGGGATCATTGTCCAGGATGGGTTGTAGATCACTGATGATGCGTTGGAGAGGTTTAAGCTGAGGACTGTAGGTGATGGCCAGTGGAGTTCTGTTGGTTTCTTTTTTCGGCCTGTCTTGTAGCAGAAGGCTTCTGGGTACACGTCTGGCTCTGTTGATTTGTTTCTTTATTTCTTTGTGTGGGTATCGTAGTTTTGAGAATGCTTGGTGAAGATCTTGTAGGTGTTGGTAGATACTTGACACCACATTAGGGTTCACACATAACTATGGTCATCATGAGATGAAATAAAACAAACCAAGATCTGAAATATCCTCAGAGGATTTTCCAGTCACATTCAGTTTAAGAATTACTGGGGTTTGGTTAAGTGAAGCTTTCTCCAAGCTCACAATAAATCAAATTTACAAATCAAGTAAGGGTGCAAGCAGTACTTGAATGCTCTTTTTATACTGCTCACCCCTTCCTGAATCCTACAAATTCTCACATTCTTAATCTTGCTCTAATTTTCCATCTCTTCTATGCTCTGACCAAAGCAGTACATATTTATCACTGTTCAATTCTTTATTTAAAATGATGATTTTGAGTACGATGAATGGATGGAATTTTATCCCTGAGTTTGGAGAACAGGGTGTATATGCCACCAATTTAAGGGTAACCCTTTCCTCAAATGCCTTAGTAGCATGCAGTACCGCAGTGAAGGGAAACTTCCGAGGGAGGTTCCCCTTCTAACCCATCCCTTGTTGGGAACTCTATATGGGGTACTGGGTACAGTGGCAATGCTGTCCCTCAAGTAGCTATCAGCATGTCTGCTTTCACAGGGATCTTTCTATGTTGTCTTCATTGTTATTTATTTGGCAGACGTGCCCAAGATTAGCTTGGTGCTGTGCAGACATCTTGGAAGGCACTGTCCCCACCCCAGCGAGCATACAGTCTAAAACCCATTACAAGATCTCCCGCTCCTTTTCTGTTAAAGGCAAAGAACCACAATAATGGTGCCGTTACTACTTTTCAGTGGCAAGAATTCAAACAGAAACAGCATTTACGACAATAATCTTTGGCCCCTCTACAAAAACATCTCCTATTAATTTCACTGCTGTTGAAAGATGCTAAGATGGACAGCCCTAGAAACTGAAACCGAAACAGTGCCTTTAGCTGCAGATCAGGTACAGCAGCAATGGTACAAAGTTCCACTCTCTACACGGCCCTCTGCTACTGTGTCTCACCCCTTCCACGGAGAGACGTGCTCTGGGGAAAGAAGGGACTTCAATCATTCGACCTCCCTGCTGAAACTCTGCCACCAAGGGGCCCGGTCTGTTTGTGGTTTTGGGGAATGATTTATCTGGATTTTACAAATGGTAAAAGGGCATCCCCCCACCCCCCTCCAGGACTCTGGATGCCCTTGGTAATCTCTACATTACATAAATGAACAGAGTAATCAATACCACCAGATTAAATCAAATAACCCACTGATCATGTAAACAGAAATTAATCGACCCCCATGCCAGAGTCCCCTGTCACCACAAGCCCTGCTCAACACCACTCTCCCCGCAAGGCCAGAGAGGACAGACAGTAGGGTGACCATATTTACCAAAGGGAAAATGGGACACCGCACGGGGCTGGCCCGAGCCCTCTCCCCACCCCAGCACGGAGCTGGCCTGAGTACCCCTCCCCCGCACAGGGATAGCCCGAGCTGCTCGCCCAAGTCCCCTCCCTAGCCCCCCCCCCCCCGATGAGGCTGGGGTCGCTGGTACCCCTGTCTGCCCTCCCCCCCCACGTGAGGCTGGGGTTGCTAGAACCCTGCCTGCCACCTGCACAATCAATGCCCCCCTGCAAGGGGCTGGCATCTCTGCTCATTCCCCCGCATGTTCCCCCCCACAGCACGCCACTTCTTTGACGAAAGCGGGCATCTGTCCAGTTTTCTCTTGCCAACTGATCAAGTCGGTAAAAGCAAACGGGACAAATGCCCACTTTTGCCAAAAACGTCGGGCCGGCCGGGACAAGGTTTAAAAAAGGGACTGTCCTGGCCAAACGGGATTTATGGTCATCCTAACAAACAGACACTGTAATACACCGGTAGGTTAACAGGGACCTGGGGAGGATGCGAGTTCCAAAGTCCCAGGGCCTTAATAAAAAACAATCTGCCAACAAACCCCTCTAGCCTATACTGATGGGACTCCAGCTCAGGTGCCTCCTTTGACTGCAGCTATGACAGTGTCATGGGGCAGAGGCATTTCTTAGACAGGGAGATCCCAGACTATTTACAGCCATATAAGTCAAAACCAACATCTTAAAATCAATCCAGAATTCAGCATGCAGCTAGGGCAGGTCATGCATCACAGGTCTAATGTGCTCACAGAAATAAACACTGATTAACAAGCAAGCCGACAAATTCTGCACCAGCTGCAGTTTCCAAATAGATTTAAGAAGTATCCGCATGTAGAGCACATGTCGGTATCTAATTTCAAAGGCAGAGATGACAGTGGCAGAGTCTACATCTGAAAGCAACGGGAACAACTTCCTAGCTGCCAGTGGATGGAAAAAGGCCAAAGCGGCTGTAGCTGCTACCTGTCTTCTAGCAGCAGGTAGGAATCTCATTAGACACCGCCATCCCCAGGTCAGGAACCAGGTCAACCACAGGCAGTCGCACACCTTGAAGGGACAGAAATAATCCCTGCAATCTCCTCTGGTAAACTCACCAATCTGACCAACATCACCAAAGTCTTATCTGGTTGAGTCTCGGCCAGCTAGCCCTCATCCACACCCCAATGTATCCCGGACAGTGAGCAATGCAGTTAACACTTCTGAAGTTATTTTGAATGGACTAAGGCCCTGCAACTCATTACACAGACAGCTGAACAGACATTAGAAGACAAAATTTGGTCATCATCCGCTTGGACTGGATGGAAACCAGCTCTAGCCCCTTAGAGATCAAACACTCCAGATCCCACTGTTGCCAATTTCCCTGAGCCATCCATTCCCACTATAATTCAAAATTCCAAACCTGTTTTAGTTTGTATTTGCAACATCTGAATAACAGATTTGTTCAATCCAAGATCAGGCTTGCTGCAGGACTACCTGTTCCTGCAAGCATGTGGAATTTTGAAAGGCAAGCACCAGTTGAATAAACTTCAACTAGTCACTGAAAGTACTCAGTGCCCATCAAAGGTTCATGTTCCACACATCCAAATGGCACAAAGTGAGAGTGCCTGGAACAATATCTGGTGAATTCAGACCCTATACACATTTCTGACAGAGTCAAATAATAAATGTATAAAGCCAATGAGAAAAAAAAGGTTAAATAACTGTAATTTCCCCTTCCAGTAGCCATTTCCCTTTGTCCCCACAACAATTACCTCAGACACTCCAGAATCTCAAAATAATGGTTCAGTACAATACCAGGTGCCTGACAACCCTTTCTCCATCCCCCAACAAATTATGCTTCGCTACTAGTTCAAAACAAAAGCCCCTCTAAGGTCACCAAATCTCAGCAAGTTATGATTTCCAAGGAAACACTTCCAAAGTCTAACGCACACATGACAAATCGAAAACATATGAGACACTAGGAGTACACATAACATGAAAGATTTTCCTCCCTTTAGAGCAGTCAGAGAGAAGGCAAGAATCCCTGAGTTCTAACATTATATTTGCCTTGGGAGTGGCTAGTTGGTTTTCATCTTCCTCTGTAGCACTGAGAAGGCACTATGTTAAGATCAGCCAGGAGAATCCTCCATGACTGATTCTCTGCAATCACAAAGGACCCAGGACACTGATGAATCTGACTCCTTCTAGAAAATAGGAAAATCAACTCTGGACTAGATGAACCAACATTTTTCATGGGGTTGGAGCTAATTTAAAATGGCAGCTTCACAAAGGAAAAAAAAACAGTGTTTAAACTTTTATACTAGCATCCCAGAAACAATGGAAACCCCATTATTTCAGACATTTACAATCAGATGGGAGAATGATGTAGAAAAAAAAATACTAACAGGAAGAATCGTGCACTGGCCACAAAGGATTGGGCTTCAAGAGACTCAGGGTATATCTACACTAGAAATGTACCAATGTAGTGTAGACCCTTACTAAAGTGCCGTAGTAAATCCATCTTATCAATAGGTGGTAGCTAGATTGACGGAATTCTTCCATCAACCTAGCAGTGTCCAGTGTGTAGCTGGATATAGTATCAAAAAAAACCCCCAAACCCCCCCGCAGACACTGTTGTGAGAAAAAACAAACTGGGCAGGCTATTTAAGAGTATTAATATTCTCCTATGGCAATTGCTGATCAGCCACTATTTTAAAGGCCTGCTGTGGTATGGTAAATTCATTCAACGACGTATGTTTTGGCATGCATGCTGTTATCCACGGGGAAAAAAGACTATTCCCATTAGCACTGCTCTGCTTAAATCAGCATTACCTTCCCCGAAGCACCTGCCAACTGGGCATTGCAAGGCTGCTCTTAATTTCCTACCTTCCCTGTTGGCTTTAAATAGGAACAAGTGCTCCCGTCAATATCAGGTTGCAATCACCCTAATTGCAATTCCCAGCAGTCAGAACAACTGTCATTTTTGTTGAGTAAAGTACACAGTTCTTCAGCTCTGCTTTGAATTACTCTGGCCTATGTACAGTTTGGAGAAAAGAATTTATCAGCCTGTTCTATCATGGCATTTGTGAATAACAAATGCCATGAAGAACAAGAGGACAATCTGGAAGTAAGTGTAAAAGCCTGTGGCTACTGCGAGGCAATTTGTGAAACAGTTGCTGGGACTCTAAACAGAACTAATTCTGGTGATACAAGTTACTTCATCATTGTACAAATCTTCCATAGAATAAGAGAGAGTCTAATACATCGCTTTTATACAAATGTTTAGATATCAAGCAAAAACTTGGGAGAAATGGCACAGCGTAGCACCCACCATGGGGCATGGAGCCATATATTCCTGAATTCCTTAACTCAGGTTCTGCCACCGACTCATTTTAGTAGCTTTGGTCCCATTATTTAATCTCTCAACCTCAATTTCCCAGTCTGTAAAATGGAGATTATAATACCTACCTCAGAGCGAGCGTGTGAGGGTTAATTCATTAGTGTTTGGGAAAGTACTTTGAGCTCTTTGGACAGAAGGACTCTAGAGGGCTTAATATTATTTCATCATTAACTTTGGTTTTCACACAAACAAAATAGAAAATAACACCAGAATCTGAAATCTGGCAAATGATAGTGGCATCTGAAAGTTAGGGTGAGTAAAACTATGAATTAAAAAGTTTGAATAAAAATGATTATAAAGTGACAAGGCTGTGCCAATTTCATAAGCTAGCTCACCATTTGCATTCACTGTGGTTATACAGTAAAGAAGCCAAGTTGGTAAAGTGGCTAACGTATTTGTAGAGAAGAATGCTGACTGTGGGAAAATCCTTAGCTAAGTGTGTACCCATCTTGTGGCCTTCCTATAGTCCCGTCACACTTTTTCTATCAAGGGCCGTCTCCAGTACAGAGCACGCTGCTATCTTAGCAGAATGCTGAACTTTATCCATAGCACTACATCTATGACATCACAATCATAGTAATGACCTAAACACAGTACTATGAACCAGCTGCCATCTCAAGCAGACACGGTGTCATAAAGGTGAACTCTCTCATATGACAGCAGCAGAGAAAACAAAAATATTATTCACACCAGCATAAATCTGAAAAAAATAGGGAAAAGTGTGGCCTTTTGGAAAACAATTTCAAGTTTTCTGTTTTCTTCTCTTTTAACCATTATATTGTAATCAATTCTAAAATGGGACACCAGGTGTTTAGAAAGATTTTTTAAATCAAAGAAATAAGTAGCAAAAATAATACATGGTTTTTATGTAAAAATAGGAAATTTGGTGTATGCTCAAGGTCTTTCACTACCACACACTGTTAGAATTTACAGAAATTAGAACGTCACATTTATCCAAACTATTTCAGAACTTTGATTGACATTTTTTCTGATGAACTGAAGTTGAACAGGTGTACATATGCACATATGGAATGTTAAGTCATCCATTGGGATTATGGGGATTAAAGCGCTATAAAGCAATATTATGCACAAAAGAGAGGTAAGAAAGAATTTTGCTCAGAATAATCTTGCACTTGTGAGTTTAATAATTCCCCTGCCCTTAAATATTAATTTTTTGCCCTCTGTTTTCTTTTAAAAATAACATCTGTTTCATGTGAAAACAGGAAACAACCACAAGTTTTATGTAATAATAGCATTTTTACTGTGCAAAAGTGTCTATTAAAAACAATTAAAGTGCTTTTTAAAAATAATTCAAAATGGCTTAGAAAAATTAAGGGCTAAATATTTACAAAGTTCTATTTCATATAACTAAACAATACTTGGTTGAACTTGGAAAAACTCTTATGAAACTGAAAAATTATGAGAACATTTTGCACAGTGGACATAACTGACAGCTGTAACTGAGATAATTTACTAGTTATGCTAAAGATTTTATAATTATTTTCCTCATCACAGCTACAAAAGTTGGTCCAGAATAACATGCTCTCCCTCATCTGCCAACTTCATATGGAAACAAGTGGTTTTACTATCTATGGAAGCTGGAAAGGGAAGAGAAGGAAGTTTGTCTGACTCAAGGGAAAGAAAACATTGCTCTATAAACCCATTTGTTACAAAACATGGGAGTATCTTATTTACAGTTATAAAAAACAGCTTTATCCAAAGTGTCAGTCACAGTGGAGGAGAATTAGGATGGTGATTAATATCTGGTCTGCCAGACTACTGCAGAAAACCTTCCTTTTTACAACAGTTGTTTGCACAACAGGTGCAGTTGAGCATGAAATCCCATGTACAGTGCGATCTGTTTTAGTGGAGTGGATCCACAGACTACAAAACCTGAACGTTAACATACAAAGAAAAATGGCTACAAGGTAACTGAGGTCAGCATAAAAGAACGCAAAAAATGTGGCGAAAATGCATCTTTTCAAAGCAATAGAAGGGGTGGCTCTGTTAGAAAATGAACCACAAACACATTTTAACAGGAAGTTTACTGGACTGAAAAGCCTGCAAGATCTAATCTCACAATCATGAAATATTAACTTCTAATCTTGCGTGAATTTAAGCAAAATATATGAAACCCTAGCTAGACTGTATAGCACATTTCCCTATTCTTGGGATAAATGTCTCTCTTCTACCTCAAGAAAGGTATGATCCAGAGGGTTTAAGATGAATTCTGTTTTCTATTAATAATCTGATTTTTTTACAGCACATTCCATAGGGGAGGAAAAAAACTACACAACAAAATCAGCAAAAAGAAGAAGAAAAGATGAAAACTAGCAAGAAAGCCATTAAACTAGCTGAACATGCAGGAAATGAAGAAAACTTCATGTCGGAGTGGGAAGAGACTATTCTAGTTGAGAACAAGTTTCCAGTCATGCAATGGTGCATCCATAGCATCTTTCTGAACAAGGTTTAAAAGGCTTTTTCCTGGTTTTGCAGTATGTACAGCAGGGTGGAGAGCTTGTGTTGTTTTACGGTGCTTTGTGGCTCTTTTTAATGTAGGCAGTGGCACACTGTCTTAGGTTATTACTTGAGTTCTGTAAAGGCCGTCAAAGGCCTGGATGGACAGGACATCTCTGCATTAAAGATGGGATTTTCAAAGGAACCTAAGAGAATTACGTGTCTATCTCAATACGATTTGAAGTCCTACCTCCCTCAATACAAATATTGGTTAATTCACTAAAACCCTGAGAAACTCGGTACAATCCTGAAGCAAAAACAGAACTGGCCAGAACCTGCCTCTTTTCTGCTCCTTCAGAGTGTTGCCATCTTGGATTTTTACCTCAAGATGGTAACAGCGTGAATAATGTCAACTGAGAAACCAGGAGAATATTCACTTTGCAAACTGGTGTGGCCTCAAGAATGCAGTGTACTGTGTTACCTACAGAACCATTCAGGTTGAAGCAGAAATTCCATCCCAAGTTTCTCAGCCTTTCTGCAAGCTACCTTCCATTCAATGCCTTTCTTCAATCTGGGACATCAACTGTGGGCTCTCCACAGGGAATTCTACAAGACATTCCTCTCAACCCAAGGTAAAACACTAATGTCATTCCTGAACTGGGGTCTCGCTCACTGCCTCTCAGTTTGTAACCAAGTTACAAACTACTGCTTTTCTTTTCTATTTTGAAGGGACTTTTATACCGGGGAAAACTTTCACACACTGCTTTAAAACATAATCCAGCTCTCACTTGGCATGTTTTTGCCCTGATTGTTAACTACTGAAGTCACTGAGTTTAGACAGTTGGCTCCTTCCCACCCGTTACTCGATCCTGCAGTGAAGTAATAATGTTGTTTTGATATTCTAGACACTGCTACAGCACTAGATGATGTCACAAACCCAGGAGTATAGCAAGGCTATTGAAAAGGACACTGTTCTGGGGTTTGGGATTTGCTTTAATCACTTCTCAACCAGTGCCATAAAGTACTGCTAGACCGAAGGACCAACACTAGATTTTGCAAGGGCTGGTATCTTGTGAAGCAGCGGTTGAAAAATAAAATACCGTATACCCAAGCTTTCAACTTTCCAAAGGGGTACACTCTTCACTTCTAGTCCAACAGGTCACAGGATACCAGGTGATAAGACTAAATCATTCCGAATACCATCTTGCTTCATCTATCTGCACTTCAATTCTCACCTGACATTATTAGTGGCTAATTCAAGAACTTTTATGACTAGAAATCTTTGCCTTAAACCATCTGGAAGAAACCAAGTAATCAAAAATATTAACAAACATTTAGGCATGTGTTGAATTTACTACGAAAAGCAATTCCATTGATTTCCATGGGCCTACTCAAAGCAGTAAAGTTAAACCCATGCCTGTACGTGTGATTGGGGCCGGAGTCTTGAGTGCTGGATTACGGTCATTACAGAAAATGCAGGATTGTAATCAGAAGAAAACGTTAAAAGATTGAGTGTCACTTCATTTACTCACATTTAAAAAACTCCAAAATTTGAATGTTCATTTTGTGAAATCTCTCAACAATTCCACAGAACTTGGCAGTTTAAGATTCTACTGCTTCTGATTTTACAACAACTCCTATTTCCATGAAGAAGTGGCACTACATTAGCCCAATAAAGCGGAAATTAGTATAAGATTCTCCTCCACCAAATATCTAGTTTCTCATCTGCATTTGGCCATTCGAGTTCCAACGACAGTGGATTCAGAAACTCCTGATGACATCAGTCAATAGTAGATTAAGACTCAAAAAGCCTTTCAGATGTTGCTTGGAAAATGATCTACTATGGAGGTATAAAAATTAACTTTTATTTAAATTTTGTGGAACAACTGAGAGGTTTAACATGAGGATTTTATAAAAAATAATAATATGGCTTTAACAAATTAGGAGAAATCCATTCTGTCAGGTCCCACTCCTCATCTAGAAACACTAGCCAGGTACGTAAACATTTTCCAGCTCTGACCCTGGCCCACTGATCAAAGAGACATTTCAATCCCTATGACTTCATAGCAAAAGTGAGCTGCCAGAGGTAGGATGTTAGGGAGAAAGGTCCCATTATAAAATACATCTAAAATAATAGCAAAGGGAATAATACAAGTAAATTGCATTTTTTACACCCCCCCCATTTTACTCAATTGTGAAAGTCCCCTTTACAATGCACCAACATTTGCAACAAAAATCCTCCACTAGTCTTCGACAATGGATTACGAGTGTTTGTGCTGTTTTATAATTGACGTTTTCTAACAAATGTATACAAGTTTCTAATTTTTTTTTTTTTTTGCAGTGGAAGAAGAGTAAACAAGGGGGAAACGAAACAACACAATTCCTCATAAATATACTTGTGCGTGCTTTTAAGAAACCAATTTTGTCTTTTCCACATAAGAAAAACATAAACTGAATGGAATACTCCAGGACAATATGTGTGGTTTTGTTCAATATGAAAGACAGAAGGAATGACTGAGGATTTTTTTTTTGGGGGGGGGGCAGTATATTGTACACTGAGGGGATACATGAGCTAATTTATTTCATGTAAGTATTGTGAGGAACAAACTTATATGAACTTTTCATAATACATTGGATAAACAAAGGGACCATGGAAACACAGGCAGAAGAGAATTTGGACATTGTAAAACAGATTCCTATAAACGGTGTGCTTATACTGTACATCACTACTTGTCCTGCTTAAACTTCTCCAGGTATCAACTATAACACTCTAAAAGGGGATTGGGGCGGGGGGAGAGAATGTGTGATGACATTTGGGAAACAGTGATTTCTTTTGCCACAATTTTTTTTTGCACACTTGTGAGTTGGTCACCAAATATTTTTAACAGGACAGTCTGCCTGCTTTCAACATAATGGAATGAGGATGGAGTTTGCAAACAAAGTAATGGATCCACATCCTGTTTCTAGATGGAATCAAGGGGTTTGAGCTAGCTGACCTTTCACTCTGGTACCCGTGCCGTTTAAACGTCACAGCAGACCTATTTTGGGAGAAAACTGTGTGCTTTTGTGACTTTTTTTAGTTCACGTCTGTGGGGTGCATGAATCTAAAAGTCAAGTCAACACAAAGGGGCAGAATCCCGCTTGGTTTGTATACATACTGTATTAACTCATTCCTTACATGAAATGTATAAAAGGATGGTCTCCGGACTTTTTTTTTTGGTGGTGGGGAAAAGAAAGGAAAACGTATAATTGAATTATTCAATAAAAGAGAATACTTACCACCCCAACCCCTGCATCACATGAAATACAGAACTCCTTAGAGAGGAAGACACACTAATACATACAAGCAGCTCTCTGTACTACACAACTGCCTTCATAGGGGAGTGGGAAGGGGAGCATCTCTCTCTCTCTCTCTCTCTCTCTCACAAACATACATGATTAAGCTGTTTATTTTTGTGCACTGCATACAATAATCTCTGGCTCTACCTTTTCAAATGACAGCAAGTGCTAATACTAACAAAGGGAACAGTTGCACTTATGTTTCTTTGGCAGGGGAAAGGTGCTTCACATACATCTCTGAGGATAAAAGGAGAGAGGGTTTTCCTGGGGGACTATAAACCTTTCAGTACCTTGATAGACTGGGATCACTTGAGATTCCAGCTGTGGAAGGGAGTCTCTCTATATAAAGGGGGGAGGGGAACCAAGGGGTATTACTGCTCAACACATCCCATACCACTACACACTCCTCATTACACCCCAGGTGCCTTTCTGCCCACACTGCTCTCCCTAAAGCCCCCCTGTGGCCTGCAGGGGTCCATGAAGCCACTGAGAACAAAGGGGACATTAATGAGGCCAGTACTGCCCAGCTGGGCTATGGGGTCCATGGCCTCATTAAGGAGTCCACAAAGCCTTCCCTTAACCCCTCCAAAAGCTGGAAGCCCAGAAGAGCCCCCCCTTGGAGCCTCTCACTCCCCCTAGTGCCAGTAGCTCAGCTCCCTGCCAAGCCTCCACAGCTACCGCCCCCCTGCCCCTAACTCTGCACCCCTCCCCCCAACCCCTGATGCTCCCCGGCTGATCCCAGGCCCTGTCCCCCAGGTCTCCCCTTTTCCTATGACCCCTGATGCTCCGCCCAAGGGCTGCCCCAGATACCCCCCCCCCCAAGAGAATGCCCCTGGCTGATCTCAGGCCCTGTCCCCCAGGACCCCCCCCCCAAGGGCCCTACCCCCCTATGCAGGTCCCGGGCACCCCCTGCTTCTGACCCCCCCCGATCGCAGGCCCTACCCCCCAAGCTGCCCCCTTCCCCTGAGGCTCCCCCCCCCCGGGCCCTGCCCCAGATGCTCCCTCCCCTCCCCGGATCTTGCCCCCCTTGCCCTGCCTCAGGCCCTGCCCCCCCCCCCCCGGGCGCCCCCTGCCCTGCCTCAGGCCCTGCCCCCCCCCTGCCCTGCCTCAGGCCCTGCCCCCCCCCTGCCCTGCCTCAGGCCCTGCCCCCCGGGCGCCCCCCTGCCCTGCCTCAGGCCCTGCCCCCCCCCCCCCCCCGGGCGCCCCCTGCCCTGCCTCAGGCCCTGCCCCCCCCCCCCCGGGCGCCCCCTGCCCTGCCTCAGGCCCTGCCCTGCCTCAGGCCCTGCCCCCCCCGGGCGCCCCCTGCCCTGCCTCAGGCCCTGCCCCCCCCGGGCGCCCCCTGCCCTGCCTCAGGCCCTGCCCCCGTCTCCCAGGTGACCGCAGCTGGCTGCCCGCGGGGGCCCCTGGCTCCGTGTCCCCCCCGGCGGCCCAGCCCCCCCCAAACCTGGTCCGGCGGGCCGGACGGACACACGGACAGACAGAGGCGCTCGGGAGAGGCGGTTACTGGACCTTTCGTCCGGGCCGTGGTGGTGGAGTTGTGGCGGCGGCCGGGGGAGGCCGCAGCTGCCGCTGTCGTGGTGGTGGCAGGACGGAGATGGGGGGGCGGAGTGCGGGCTGGGGGGGGAGGCGGCGGCGGCGGGGGGGACACTCGGGCTCTCCACGGCCATGGGGGGGCACACGGGGCACAGTCACTGTACGGGGGGGCTCACTCGGCGCGGCCCCGCGCTCCGCGGCGAAGCACACAAAATGGCGCCCGCCGGGCACGCAGCCGCGCCGAGGCAGCGCCCCGCGCGGCCGGCGGAAACGGGCGGAGATGGCCGAAGCGGAGCCGAGCGGGGCCGGAGATGGCCGAAGGGGAGCCGAGCGGCGGCGGAAAGAGCCGAGCCCGAGCGGGCGCAGGCGGAGATTGCCGAAGAAGGGGGAAGCCGGATGAAGCCAAGCGAAGGGAGCGGCTGCCAGGGAGAACTGGCTCCGGCGGGGTGGGGGTGTGACTTGTTCAGCCGCGGCCCCCGTGTTGGGTCACTGCCCAACCCCCCGGTACCCTCCCATCTCTGGGCCACTGACACCCCCCCCCCATGCACCTGGTGCCCCCTTGCTGAGCTCCCTGCTCTCCACCCCCCATCTCTGGGCCACTGACCCCCCCCCATGCACCTGGTGCCCCCTTGCTGAGCTCCCTTCTCTGCACCCAGCACCCCCCATCTCTGGGTCACTGACCCCCCCCCATGCACCTGGTGCCCCCTTGCTGAGCTCCCTCCTCTCCACCCCCCATCTCTGGGCCACTGACCCCCCCCCCATGCACCTGGTGCCCCCTTGCTGAGCTCCCTGCTCTCCACCCCCCATCTCTGGGCCACTGACCCCCCGCCATGCACCTGGTGCCCCCTTGCTGAGCTCCCTCCTCTCCACCCCCCATCTCTGGGTCACTGACCCCCTGTTACCTGGTGCCCCCCTGCTGAGCACCCTTCTCTGCACCCCACCCAGGCCTCCTGAGCTCTCCACCCTGATTCCCCATCCCACCGGGCTGCTTTGCCAGTACCCAGGCCTGGAGGGCAAGCAGAAGCCTGGGGCAGGGTATTGTTTAGCAGATGATGGGCGTAGCTGTGTCAGACGCATCCCTGGAGGTCCGTGGACCTGTGCCCGGGTGACAGGACTGATTCCATCTGGAAGCACTGAAATACATGTGCTACTCGACACCAGCCTCCTCTTGCCCCCATCTGTAATGGGCCCAACACTACACAGGCCAGGTCAGGACGCGAAGGGGACTCCATTCCTGTTGCAGGGTTGGGGCAAGGCTGCCCCGGGCAATCGGGCATTGCGATGTGCTTACATGAGAGGCAAGGGTTACTTAAGGAGCTGCTGTATGCGCTCAGTCACTGGGCTATTTTCTATGGGGCAGGTGTGGGCATAGTCCCTGGGAGTCAGAGCCAGGGGTCAGGGGCTTCCCTGTGCGCTCGGTCCCAGGCTCAGAGCATCGGCGGGGGGGGGCCTTCCCTGTGCGCTCAGTCCCTGGGGGTCAGAGCCAGGGGGCGGGGGCTGCCCTGTGCGCTCAGCCCCTGGGAGTCGCGGGGGGGCTTCCCTGTGCGCTCAGTCCCTGGGAGTCAGAGCTAGGGGGCGGGGGCTGCCCTGTGCGCTCAGCCCCTGGGGTTCAGAACCAGGGGGCAGGGGCTGCCCTGTGCGCTCAGCCCCTGGGAGTCGGGGGGGGGGCTGCCCTGTGCGCTCAGCCCCTGGGAGTCGGGGGGGGGGGGCTGCCCTGTGCGCTCAGCCCCTGGGAGTCGGGGGGGGGCTGCCCTGTGCGCTCAGCCCCTGGGAGTTGGGGGGGGGGCTGCCCTGTGCGCTCAGCCCATGAGGGTCAGAGCCAAGGGGCAGGGGCTGCCCTGTGCGCTCGGTCCCAGGGTCAGAGCATCGGGGGGGGGGCTTCCCTGTGCGCTCAGTCCCTGGGGGTCAGAGCCAGGGGGCGGGGGCTGCCTGTGCGCTCAGCCCCTGGGAGTCGGGGGGGGGGGCTGCCCTGTGCGCTCAGCCCCTGGGAGTGGGGGGCTGCCCTGTGCGCTCAGTCCTTCGGGTGGAAGCCGCCCTCGCGCACCAGTGCGCACGTGGGACCCCGAGGTTCTCAGCTGGGGGGCGGGGCCTGACCTGCCCTTTGCCCGGCCGGGCTGAGCGCATGCCCAGCAGCAGACGCAGTGCTGTGACGCGAGTGGGCGGGGCGCAGCCCCGTGTCACGTGACGCAGGAGCAGGCGGGGAACGCTGCCCCTGTCACGTGCTGGGGGCGGCGCGCGGGCCCGGCCGGTGGTCACGTGGCGGGTGGCGCCGGCGTCACGTGGCCGGGCCGGCGGGCGGGAGGAGGGTGCGCGCGCGGCGGCGGCGGGATGGTGGAGCAGGAGGGCGGCGGCTCGGGCGGCATCAGCGAGGAGGAGGCGGCGCAGTATGACCGGCAGATCCGGCTGTGGGGGCTGGAGGCGCAGCGCCGGTACGGGCCGGGGGGGGGGGCGGGGGGTGAAGGGGTCACGAGCTGGGGGCGGGGCAGGTGGGGAGATGGGATGGAGATGGGGGCGGGGCAGGTGGTGGGAGGGGATGGAGGGGCGGGGGTGAAGGGGTCACGGGCTGGGGGCGGGGCAGGTGGGGGGGTGGGATGGAGATGGGGGTGGGGCAGGTGGGGGATGGGATGGAGCTGGGGAGGGGGGCGAAGGGGCTGGGGGCGGGGCAGGTGGGGGGATGGAGCTGGGGGCGGGGCAGGTGGGGAGATGGGATGGAGCTGGGGGCGGGGCAGGTGGGGGGAGGGGATGGAGGGGCGGGGGTGAAGGGGTCACGGGCTGGGGGCGGGGCAGGTGGGGGGGTGGGATGGAGATGGGGGCGGGGCAGGTGGGGGGGTGGGATGGAGATGGGGAGGGGGGCGAAGGGGCTGGGGGCGGGGCAGGTGGGGGGATGGAGCTGGGGGTGGGGCAGGTGGGATGGGATGGAGGTGCGGGGAGGGGGGTTAATGGAGAAGGGGGGAGTAGAGGGGATCATAGGGATGAGGGGGGAAGGGGCAGGTGGGGGGAAGGAGGTGAGAGGGGAGGGGAGTAGTGGGGCAGAGGGCAGCGCAGGAAGTGGGGACGAGAAGGGAAGGGGATGGTGGGGGAGGGGGGAAGGGTTAGTATGATGGAGGTGGGGAAGTTGGGAATGGGGAGCGGGCAGTATGGGGGTGGGGCGGGGTGGGGTAAGGGGGAGGGGGAGCGGGCGGGGTGGGGCAGGTGGGGAGTGGGCCGGGTGGGGATGGGGGGAAGGGAGAGCGGGCAGTGTGGGGGTGGAGTAGGTGGGGGGAAGGAGGTGAGAGGGGAGGGGAGTAGTGGGGCAGAGGGCAGCGCAGGAAGTGGGGACGAGAAGGGAAGGGGATGGTGGGGGAGGGGGGAAGGTTTAGTATGATGGAGGTGGGGAAGTTGGGAATGGGGAGCGGGCAGTATGGGGGTGGGGCGGGGGAGCGGGCGGGGTGGGGCAGGTGGGGAGTGGGCCGGGTGGGGATGGGGGGAAGGGAGAGCAGGCAGTGTGGGGGTGGAGTAGGTGGGGGGAAGGAGGTGACCACAGAGAGGAGGCGACGGCCCAGTTCAAGCTGCTCCCCCCCATTTAACGGCACAGTTTGAATTAGTGCTGCCCAACAGCCACGGAGCCATCTGGATCCAGTGTCTGGGTCTCTGCTGTGTAGCGGTGTCACCCTGGAAGTCCTCGCTGCTCAGTGTAACTGCTTCCCCCCTCAAGCGCCGTGGAACCGTCTGGCTCTGCTGCTGCAGGTTCCAGTGAGCCTCCCAGACCGGCGCTTTCCAACTGGCACTGGACGTTAATGCGCTCTGCCCCTACCCACGTGGCTGGATTCAGCCAGCCCACCTGGCAGCAATCTCACTTCCCAGCCGCAGTCCTCGCCCCTGCAGAGGGCGGGGTGGCTCGTACAGTGGAACCTCAGAGTTCTGAACCCCCTAGTTCCAAACTGACCGCTCACCCACACACCTCGTTACGCAATCAGGCAGCAGCAGAGACCAAACAAACAAACAAACAAAACAAATACAGTGTGGTGCTGTACACAAGTGCAGTGTTAAACGTAAACTACTTTTAAAAAAAAATAAAGGGAAGGCAGCATTTTTCTCCTGCATAGGAACGTTTCAAAGCTGTGTTAAGTTAATGTTCAGTTGTAAACTTTTGAAAGAGCCGTAACGTTTTGTTCAGCCTTAAGAACAACCTCCATTCCCGAGGCGTTCGCAGCTCTGAGATTCTACTGTAGTTGAAGGCGTTCCTAGGCAGCAACTCCTCTGACACGTTCGCTGTGTCCCCAGTCATTGGCGTGGCATTGTAACCCCAGAGCCCACTTCACGGAGCAGGGTTAGGGGGTGGCTTGCAGATCCTAGGTTTGGGCCTCCCTTGCCTGGAGGACGTCCCTGGTCGATTGGGGCAGTGCTAACTGCCTTTCCTCGTGTCGTTGGCCCTGTGAGATGTTGGTTATCGGTATGTATTTCTCTCCTTGCCATCATGTGGCTGCGAACACAGAACTGTTCCCCTCACCCTCCAAGCTCACTGACTCTCAGCTGCTGCAGTCCATCCGTTAACACTGCCCGTGCATCTCATTGCAGGCTGCGAGCATCCCGGGTGCTGCTGGTTGGCATGAAGGGCCTGGGAGCAGAAGTGGCGAAGAACCTCATCTTGGCAGGGGTCAAAGGCCTGACCATGCTAGACCATCAGCAGGTAGGAGCTCTTGGCTTGTCTCGTCTGGGATTTCTGAGCACACAAGTCCCTGCAGACTGCCCCCCCGAGGCACGACTGTGCTGGAGCGAGCGGAGGGGGAGGGTTTGGTTCTCACAGGTCCATTAGGACAGGCTCATTGCAGGATGGGGCAAGGAGTGCCTGTCTGGGTGCTTCTCTAACCCCCGTCCCGGAGCGTCTTAGAGCCTCACGAACACGCATGGATTCTATCCCCACCCACTCCTATATGCGCCTGGATCTCCGTTTGGGGAGCCATGGGGCAGAGATAAGTGACTCCCCAAGGTCACACAGGAAGTGCGTGGCGGGCCTGGGAATTGAACCAAGGTCTTCTCCAGCCAGCACCCGATTCCCCGACCCTCCCTCTCGAACTGTCCCTTGGACACCCTGCTGCTCGGCCAGCAGGGGCCATGCTTCTTTGTTGCTGCATCATGCTTGCATCCTCCCATGTTTGTTACTGCTCGGGGGGCTCTTTCTCCGACCCCTTCCCTCTGGCCTGGTCCCTGTCGCCCTTATCAGCGCTCTGAGGTGCGCAAGGTATGGAACAGGGCAGTTCTGGAAGTGCTGATAGCCTAGGGGCTTGCCACTTCCTCTTTAGCTGGGATGGAAGGTGGGTCATGTTAAGTAACTGCCTTAGTTGAGTATTTGCATTCCTGGCCCCTCTCACCACCCCTGGCGTGTAGCACCCTGAGGAGCTGACTTTCCTTCTGGGGCTGGAGCTCGCAGAGGGGACAGGACCCATTGTTCTCACCCGGAGCTGCCCACTTTAGAAGTGCCAGAGGTTAAGCACCCCAGGTTCACAGAGGTGGCTGCCGTGCCCACAGCTGCCCTCTTCGACAGGCTGGCAAAAAGAGACCAGGGTGCCCCTGCGTGGTGTGTCAAGAATACAGGCAGCATGGCCTGGTGGCTAAGGGAGCACTCGCCCACAGCGGTGACGTCGGCACCGAGAAGTGTCTGTAAGGCACGCGGAGACCGCTGTCCATGTGAGTTCGGCGAGGCCTGGCGCGGCCATGTCTGAGTTCTCTCTGCCCCCGTGTGTGTAGCAGGATCATTCCCCTGGTCAGAATAGCAGCCGGAGTCCTCCCTTGCTGCTCCTCGCTTGGCTTGCGATTCCTAGTGCAGGCGCTAGGCCGCAGTGCTGGGCCGTGCAGTGTGGCTGTGACTCCACATCGGGCACCAGGTGGAGCTCTTGGCTTTAGAGCCGCTCGCTGGCTAAGGCACAGAGCGCCCGAGGAAGGTGACTGGAGGGAGAGCAGCGAAAGTTGCTGCGTCAGGGAAGCTTCCCCTTCTACCTGCTGCGTGTGCCCTAGTGGGGCTGTCTTGGAGGGCACTGCAGTGGGGCTGAGCACAGCCGGGGTTCCGTGGTACGACTGGGGGCGCTGACTGGTAGGACGTGACACCCCCAGCTCTTGCTGTTTGACAGCTCCCGCTCAGGCTGGCTGGAATTGTACCATTTAACCCCCAAACTAGCCCCCTTCTTCTGCCCCATAACTGCCACTCTTCTCCCTAGTGGCTTTGGATGAGTGGTTTAGTTCCTGTCTGACGAGAACTGTGCCCGGCTAGCCGGGAAGCTGGCCCCTTGCAGGCCCATGTCTCCCGTGTTCCCACTGGTGATTAATGGCTCGTGGTGACGCTGCCTCTCGGGGTCCTGCCACTCGCCAACCAGTCAGGGATGGGTTGGTTTTATTTCCCTCTGCCCCAGGTATCGCAGGAGGACACAAGAGCTCAGTTCCTGATTCCCGTGGGCTCGCTGGGCCGCAACAGAGCCGAAGCCTCTTTGGAACGGGCTCAGAACCTCAACCCCATGGTAGACGTGAAAGCTGACCCGGAGAATATCGAAAACAAAGCCGAAGATTTCTTTACTCAGTTTGATGCTGTAAGTGGCAGGTGGGGTGTGAGTGGGGTGGGGGGCATTGGGCAGAGGTGTCGTTGGGTGGTTAATTAAAGCTGGTTTAAAAATGGATGTAGTTAAACTAGTATGAATCCCTGTGTAGATGCTTTGAACTCAATCTAAAGTTGGTTATGTCTGTTTAGCTTTCACCTGTGCATTTCCAGGCAGAAGCTAAACCAACAGGCCAGGTTTAAACCGATTTAAGCACAACCCTCCTGGGATCACACCTGTTTAACTAAACTGGTTTAAAATAGGATCTTTAATTAACCTGATGTACCTTTGTGTGTAGCCAGGGCTGTGAGTTGGCATGGATGGGGGAGGATCTTTATACCGTTTCCTGTTTGCGTATCCTCTGTTTTGGACGGGTTTGCTTCATTTTCTGGCTCCCCTGGGCTGGCATCTTGTGGGGCCATTGAGTTTCCAGCACTGCTGGAAAATTTTCAGATAAAAACTCTTTCAATGAAATCCTGAAAATGCAAATCTGTTACCATCATGCAGTTAAGCATTGTGACTGGGGCTTCTTTAGTCCATTTCCCTGATTTTATATTATTTCCTTCAAACCCCCCCCCCCCCAAAAAAAAAAATAAACAACAACAACAACAGTAAAATCAATTCCTGCCCAACCTAACTTTTCGGCATAAGCTAACGGAGAGTGTCCCTGTGTCACCTGGCTTCTGCAGAATGACTGGGTTGGTCTGTGGGTGCTTTGCCTAAGGGTTGTCACTACACGACTGGTTTGGCAAGCTGAATATCTGTTTGTAAACAGCACCTGATTCCCGTTCTGGCCTGTCTCAAGTCTCCAAAGCTGGAAGGTGGGGAGGAGAGAATAAGGCCCTTACTTAGCCAGGAGACTTGACCGGAGCGGCTAGTATGGCACACGCCAGACGCTAACTACTCTGGAATGTGTCTCCACACAGGGAGTGACTCCAGAGTAGCCATGCTGGTCCGTTGCCCTGGGTGGACAAGCCCTGTGTTTAAATTAAATGAAAAGTGTCTGTCTTTGGCTTTGTTACCGGGAGCCAGCTGGGCTCTGCCACCTCCAAACTCCTGATTCTCCCTGGAGAGGAGCCTGTTGGAATTAGCAGCCACCACAACTGAGTGTTCTGCTGCCAGGAGGGATAATTGATAGTAGCTGCATGTAAAGCACCATTCTTTGTCTGGCTGTGAATGGAGGGCTGCCCTGCCCAAGACCCCTGCCATTGCCCAGGAGGGGCGGGGGGGTTCACACCCTCCTGGGGAACAGTGATCTGTCCGGGGCCTGTTTATCTAACCCTAGTCTCAGAAAAGGGGGGGGGGGAGGGGGAAGGCAGGTTTGTAAATGTGCAGCCTCTGCTGCTCCTGCCCATGGTGGGGAGAGAATGACTCTGGTGCTTCTGCTTCCTCCCAGGTGTGCCTGACATGCTGCTCCCGCTGCGTCATGGTGAAGGTCGATCAGATCTGCCACAAAAACGGCATCAAGTTCTTCACCGGGGACATCTTTGGCTACTATGGCTACATGTTCGCCAACCTGGGGGCGCATGAGTTTGTGGAGTAAGTCTGGCTGTGGGGGAGGAGAGCGGCCATCCCCCGAACGCCCCCACGCTCGGGTGCACTGACATCTGTGGTACTAGCACAAGCATGTTGGTAACGCGCCAGGCAGCACCCGGTATGTACAAAAGGGAGCAGCCCATGAAGCTACAGGCCACGGTGTGCAGCTGGCAGCTCTGCATTCTGGGACCTCACCCTTGTTGGCCATCCTTCCATTTTAGGGAATTCATCGTGAAGGCCTAACAGGCGGGGGAAGCTGAGTTACCAAAGGGGGGCGGTCTATGCCCAGTGCTGGGGGGCGGGGGGAGATGTGCTGTAAATGGGTGTCATTGTGGCCACGGTGTTTTGTGTGACAGTTCAGGCATTGAGGCTCTTCTGTGAGCCAGGGGATTCTCTTGCACAGATCATCTGCTTCAGGGCGGGTGGGTTTTGCCCCATAGCCTTTCTTCCCCTCAGCACACAGCTATGCACGGAAGCCCCCCGCCGACAGGCTCGGCGCGTCCTAAAGCTGAGACCTAGCATGCCATGTCTGGGACTCACAGGTGCTGGGCCTGCCGTCTTTCTCGTGATAACGTGAAATACGATGGGTTCCGATTCTGGCCTCCCTCAGCCAGGGACTGCGGTGGTAAATCTCTCTCTGTCTCTCTGCAGAGAGAAGACCAAGGTCACCAAAGCCAGCCAGGGAGTGGAAGACGGGCCCGACACCAAAAAAGCCAAGCTTGATTCAACAGAGACAACCATGGTGAAAAAGGTGTGTGTCAGCGCCCCTGTCGGCCACCAAAGAGCACCCATGTTACGGGGAAACGTCAAGTCTATGTCTAGGTAGATCCACCCAGCAGAGGCGCTGGGTCTGTCTGGTGGCGTGTGGTACACGGGATGCAGTTCTTAAGACAGCTTCAGGGTATGCATGGAGAGCCATGGGTGGGATGATCGCTGTCTTACACTCCTCTTGGGAAGGTGTCATGGAGTTCCTGGCTTTGCTTCTGTCTGCTGCTGGTGAGCCATGTGGCCTGGGTCTGCACCCCCTGCCTCCTTTAACTGTGTGAGCTCAGTGTCATGAGAACATGTCTCCCTCTCCCTTTGCAATGAGGGGCTCTGATGGCGGATTACCTATCCCGGTTTGACAGTGCGTTGTCTGTAACGGGATTTGAATGACGGACCTGTTGTCTGCAGGAACATCTCCTTGTCCTGAGATCTCTGCTGTCATTCAGAACTCTGGTCCTTTCTTTATAGCCAGAGCCTAGGTCCTCTGGGGGGCGCTATAGGGGCCAGTGATCACGTAAGGCAGCCCCAGTTGGCCAGAGCCAAGGGTGGACGCCATGGGTAATGTCAGTGCAGATGATCTTGGGAGGTGCTGAGTGAGTGAAGGAAGTGTAAGGTGGCTGCAGAGTTTTCTTCCCCACGAGAATCTCCTTGAATGGCTCCGAGCCAGAAACTTGCTGTGGAATTTCCCAGCTGTGTGTTCGTGTTCGTTCTGTCAGGCTGGGCTATTGAGAAGCCGGTCTCAGCGTGCGATAAATGAGTCTCGTTGGCCTCGGCCCGGGTCAGCGGCTGCGCGGGTTGAATGGCGGGGTCCCTGAGTTGGTGCTGTCTAAAATGCAGCTTCTGGACCCAGCCTCCTGTGAATAGCTTGGTGGGTGAGCTAGGCCCCCCCCCCCCACTTCGGTTGGGGAGGGATTCTCACTGGTATACTTGCACGGGAACAGTCCCTAGCATGGACACCGCTGTACTGCAATTGATCGTTCCCCTTCCTGTCTGGGAACAGCTGTGCTGGTGGAAGGCACGACCGACCGGTACACCAAGCCCTCCGCTCCCCACCCAAACGCCAGGGCCAGAAGCTGCCTTGTTGCTGCTGTCAGCCGATTGCTAAGCCCCTGTGTAAGCGGGAGGGTGGCTTGAGGGTGAAGGGAGATGGGGGAGGGCAGAGCCTTTCACATTTAAAAGCCTGGGGCCTGGCCATTGTTAGGGTCTCGAAGTGGAAATCCCCTGGCTTTATCTGGCTATGGGGAGAATGCGAGCAGCTTAATGACCTTTTGTGTCCCTTTCTCTCGGCTTGTCAGGCTTGTCAATCAGGGGGCGTTTAGTGCACTTCGCCCGGGGCTGGGCCAGATCGGAAGATATGGGAGTATTCCCCAGATGCTGCTGCTAGCCAGCTGTCGCCCTCCCCCGATCGGGGCTGGGATTCCGATCCGTGTCAGATCAGGTTTAGGATGCAGCGGATTCCGATAGAGAGTTTCCAGCATGCCGATGCCTGGGACGAGTCCCCTCTGGGGAATATGGATCTAAAGGCCTTGGGGGGACAGAGTGCTTCCTGCACCTTCTCTGGTGGCTTTGCTGCAAATTCCCAAGCCCGCAGTGCGCTGGCAGCAGCCTGGTGGGTGACTGCGGGGGCAGCTTCCCCAAGTGACACAACGCAGCGAGCGGGGTTTAGCACTGCTTGGCGAGGCGCGGCAAGGCCTCCGCTCTTGTTCAGAGGCTCGTCTGTCCTCGGCGTTTCTTGTGACCTGGCTGGTGTTGCTTTGAGGGTCATGTGCCCTCCAGTGGAGCGGGGATGGGGTCACCTCGCAGTCACTCCACCGCCCGTTTCTCTCCCCTGCCGCAAGTCTGAATGCAGCCAGGGCCTGGGAGAGTGGCAATCTGCAGTGCTGCGCTCTGCCGCTGGGGTGCCAGAGAAACGGGAGCTCCTTGGCATCGCGTTTCCTTTGTGTAACCAGACGTGCTGCGCAGGGAGGCTGCTCAAGGCAGCTTGTACGTGTGTTCTCCTGCAGGGAGGTGGGGAATCAAGTGTGGGAACCAGTGTTCTGGGGGCGTGGGGGCCCTTTGAGCCCGTACACCAAGACTGGGCGTCTGTCTGGAAGACCCTCTCTGGCTCAGCCAGATGTTCTGGGTGGGACGCAGAAGCCTCTGGCCTGTTTGCAGGAGCTCAGACTCGATGATCACAACGGTCCCCTAGAATCTATGAAGAAGGATGATGATAAAATTCCTCAGTAACTACCAGCCTCCCTTGAGCTCTGAGGGCGGGGCTGAATACCCCTGCCCTCTCCTTCCAGGCATGAGCTGTTATCCTGACAATTAATCCGACCGCCTGAGGCGGATGCTCTCTGGGACAGTAGTGGCCTGAGCCCTGGGGCTCGGCTCTGCTTCCCGGTTGTACTCTGCGTCCCAGGAGCTGAGCGCAGTGGGTGGGATTTTCCGGAGCTCTTAGCACTGGCCTAACTCTGTGGACTGGGAGTTTGTCCAGTGGTTCTAGCGGGAGCAGAGCCGTGAGCCCTCTACAAAGCGCTCTGAGCGCAGACCGGCATTAACACTCTACTCCCAAGGCTCGGATTGCAACCTCAACATACTGCCCAGTCCCTGGGCTCTGGGGGCTACTGGGGGTGGTGGTATCTTGCAGCATTGTGCTGAGGCCTGAGAGCCGCAGAGAGAGACTGCCCGGGAGGCTGCCCTGCAAGTGACTCATCGCGTTCCTGGGGTCGGAGCTAATTCCTGGACAGCATCCCTCCCCTGGGCTAGGCGGTGCATTCAATCCAGCTGTGGGTAGTAGCTCGGCCGGTAACACTGAGTGCTGCGTCTTGCATCCAGCTGTGAGGAGCGGTGGTGGTTCCTCCGGTGCTCAGTGCTGCATGTAGCCCCTGGCGCTTCTCTGGTCCGCTTCCCGTGCGGGGCTGCGGTCTGCGTCACATGGGCGCGTGCATGAGACCGGCGAGCTGTTCTGGCTGGGGCAGATTGCGCGCTGCAGCTGGCAGGAGTTAAAGGTTTGAATTTCGGAGACCCCGAGAGGTCTCTAGCCAGGTTCCCGTCCGGCTGTGTTCCTGCTCTCTGGAACTGGGGCGAGAGAGCGCCCCTGAGTGGGGCTCTTAGAATCCCGGACGTGTGTGCAGTTTGGGAATCAGGGAGTGGTGGTGATCGGCAGAAGCCCCTGCAGACTTTACTCCTTCATAGCTCTTCCCCATCTCTTGCCCCTACAGCAAGCTTTGGACCAGGCACTCGGCTCCTTGAGCTGGGTGGCTAGCTCACTTCTGCCTCCACCTCCTGATCTTCTGTTGGTCCCTGGCCACCTCACACTGAGCCCGGGGCTGACATCGCCGGGCCAGTTGCCGAGCCCGGGCGGGAAGCTCAGGGGTCGGGCCGCCCTGCTGGCCAGGCAGTGACAGCCCAGCACAAACCAGCAGCAGCATCTCCTCCACTGCGCTGCCCTTCGCCAGGGTTCGATTTGCTGTCTCTGTGAGCCCCATAGGCCGAGCGTCCGCGTGGCGAGATCCAGGCCCAACAGCGCTGCCAAAATCATTGCCCCCACCCTGGGGCTCCTTCCTAGCAACAGTCGGTCGGGTAGCCCTGGCCCAGCACGGTGTCCTGCTGCAGAGCACCTGCGCACCATGCTCGTCCTGCCTGGTGGCTCCTCGCTCCCACCCTGGGGCCTGCGGGGAGGCAGAGGGGAATGGGGCTCTGCTAGGTGACCTGCAGTCTGGGTGACAGGGCCGGATCCTGTGGTGTGCACTCCCCCCACCGCAGTGGGGCTGCGCGGGCGAACGCCGGCGCGGATCTGGCCCGGTGTTCGTTCCGCTCTCCGTAGGCAGGACGCCCCCCAGCCGTGGGGGGAACGTTGCAGGGGGGCTCCCTGCCCCTCTCACGCTGGCTTTCCCATTGCAGCGGGTGGTTTTCTGCCAGCTGAAGGAAGCGCTGGCAGTCGACTGGAGCAGTGAGAAGGCGAAGGCAGCCCTGAAGCGTACCGCCCCGGACTACTTCCTGCTCCAGGGTAAGGGACGCCTGGGAGAGGGGTGGGGTTGGGGAGCAGGCCGCTTCCCCACTCCGTGCCTCAATTTCCACATCCTTGCCGTGAGGAGCCCACAGACCCAGCTCCCACGGGGTGCATGGTGGGGGAGGCGCTGAGGCTTTATTCTCACACACACACACACACACACATACCCCCAGTGTTGGCTGGGCTGGTGTGAGCTCTCTGAATGCGGCGCTCTCCTCCTGGGGAGACGGCTGTTCCCAGAGAGAGCTGCTCCTCTCCTGCTCTTGGCTTGCTTGGGCCTCTGCCCCCAGCTGGGAGTGGGATCTGCCCTGCGGGGGCGTGTCTGCTCGTCTCTGCCCATCACAGGCCTGGCAAGCGCGCCTGTCAGCGCCAGAGTCTGCCTAGGAAGCGCCGGGCCCCGCTCAGCCGAGCGAGCATGCGGCACTTCCTGTGGCAGGAGCTGGCTTTGATTTGTTGGCTTTGAGGTTAATGCAAGTTTACCATAACAGCAGTGAGCTAAAAATACCCGGGCGAGTGTGGAAACAGCCACGCTCCCCAGAGCGGAAGCGCCCTGCCAGCTGGGAGGGACCGGCCCGGCCCAGGCGTGTGGTTTGCCCGCTGCCCTCTCCCTCCAGCGCGCCGCGCTCAGGCGCCGGTGCCCACACGGGCTGCAATCTCGGTGAAGCCACAGCCCCAGGCGGGGTTTTCCAGTGACGTGAGCCAGCGCTGGCTCCCAGATTAATAGCCTGCACCACTTCTGCCCCAGAGCCGGGGCTGTGAGCTCCTGCCCACGCCTGGCAGCGCCTGTCTCCCCCCCCGCACAGCAGGGGTCCAGAGGGTAAAGACAGGGCTACGGCTCGGGGCTCACTGCAGGCATAGGACACGCCTGCCTCTCCTGGCTGCTCCTCAGAGGTATCCAGGCCTCCCCTCCCCTCCCCGCTGCCTGGCCAGGATTCCTCCTGCTGAGTCAGGCTCTGGGGGAGGAGGTTTTGGAGTTGCAGGGCTCCAAGCCCCATGCTGTCCCCACGCTGGCCCGTTCCCTCCAGAGCTGCATTGGGTGCTGCTGTGGCTGAAGAGCCAGCGCTGCCTGCCTGTCTGTCCGACGCTGGGCGATCGGCTCAGGCTGCCGCTGGGTCTGGGAGGGGACTTGACCCTGCCCGTCGCAGGAGACTGTTTTCCTGCTGGCTGTCAGGCAGCACTCGGCATCTGACTGGTGCTGCTCGCCCGTGTTCGGACCCCAGCAATGCGGGACTTTCCCCAGCAATGGGACGCCAAACACCTTAGACAATAGGAGAACATGGCTGTCAATTGGCAAATTGTCCCGGGGCTCGCAGGCAGGGGTAGGACGGGAATGGATTCAAAGCCACCCTTTGAAATTAACACCGTATTCATAGTCCTTTGTTCTGGCAGTGCCCAGGGGCCCAGACTGAGAGGGGCACCATGGGGTCAGGGGCTGCACAGGCAGAGAGTGACTGAGAGTTCCTGCCCCAGAGAGCTCGGTCTGAGCCCACAAGGGAGACAGTGGAGGGGATTGAGGCACTGAGAGGGGCAGTGACCAAGGTTAGCCAGCTGGTCAGTGGCAGAGCTGAGAATAGACTCTTGGATCCCTGAGTTCCAGTCCCATCACTCTCCCCACTAGGCCACGCTGCCTGGTACACGTTGGTGCCTCTGTATTGGCCTCTGCATTGGCGTAGGTATTCAGCAGTCGCTGGAGCTGTTCCCGGCTCTGCCGGGGCGCTGGGTCCCGGTGAGGGGTTAGTGGTGGCCGGGGCCCCTGTTCCCGGCTCTGCCGGGGCGCTGGCTCCCGGTGAGGGGTTAGTGGTGGCCGGGCACTGGCTCCTGGTTAGTGGTGGCCGGGCGCTGGCTCCTCGTGGGGGGTTAGTGGTGGCCAGGGCCCCTGTTCCCGGCTCTGCCGGGGCGCTGGGTCCCGGTGAGGGGTTAGTGGTGGCCGGGGCCCCTGTTCCTGGCTCTGCTGGGGCGCTGGGTCCCGGTGAGGGGTTAGTGGTGGCCGGGCGCTGGCTCCTGGTTAGTGGTGGCCGGGCGCTGGGTCCCGGTGAGGGGTTAGTGGTGGCCGGGGCCCCTGTTCCTGGCTCTGCCGGGGCGCTGGCTCCCGGTGAGGGGTTAGTGGTGGCCGGGCACTGGCTCCTGGTTAGTGGTGGCCGGGCGCTGGCTCCTCGTGGGGGGTTAGTGGTGGCCGGGGCCCCTGTTCCCGGCTCTGCCGGGGCGCTGGGTCCCGGTGAGGGGTTAGTGGTGGCCGGGGCCCCTGTTCCTGGCTCTGCTGGGGCGCTGGGTCCCGGTGAGGGGTTAGTGGTGGCCGGGCGCTGGCTCCTGGTTAGTGGTGGCCGGGCGCTGGGTCCCCTGTTCCCGGCTCTGCTGGGACGCTGGGTCCCGGTGAGGGGTTAGTGGTGGCCGGGCGCTGGCTCCTGGTTAGTGGTGGCCGGGCACTGGCTCCTCGTGGGGGGTTAGTGGTGGCTGGGGCCCCCGTTCCCGGCTCTGCCGGGGCGCTGGGTCCCGGTGAGGGGTTAGTGGTGGCCGGGGCTCTTGTTCCCGGCTCTGCTGGGGCGCTGGGTCCCGGTGAGGGGTTAGTGGTGGCCGGGGCCCCCGTTCCCGGCTCTGCTGGGGCGCTGGCTCCCAGTGAGGGGTTAGTGGTGGCCGGGCGCTGGCTCGCTGCCGGGGTTTCCGTCTCTGCTGGCCTGTAGTGGGCTGCAAAGTGCTGATGCTCCCAAAAGATGAGTTAAAATCGCTGCTCCTGTTTGCTTTATCGTAAGTCATCGCAGACCTGCTGGGCCTCTTGGCTGCTTTCCCAGCAGCCCCCAGGATCCCTCAGATGTGGCAGGGGAGGGAGCCGCCCGGTGCCAGCCTGCCCCCTTGTTAGCGCCCAGGCAGACAGCACGGATGGCAGGCAGGCAGCCCAGATAAACACCAGGCTGAGCTGCTGCCCGTGCTCTCTGCCCTTCCTGAATCTGCTGATGTGAGTTGTGCTGGGCTGGGAGTCACTCCCCTGGCTCCGGGAAGATGGATGGCTGGGCCTAGACTCACCCCCCAGCTCTATCGCCCGCTGAGCCAACAGCTCAGAATAAACGAGCTGACCTAAGAGCTTTGGCCTGGGGGGTGGCTGTGAACAGCAACAAGCCAGACCAGGGGCTGGGTGAGGAGAGAACCAGCCTTCAGACCTGGCAAAAGGCTGAGCCCCGGAGCATGCTGGGAGGCGCCCCGGAGCTGCCCTGTGGCCGTGACCGTGGCGCTCTGGCACTGATGTGCTAGGAGGGGGTTGAGCGGGGAGCACGGCTGCTGAATGTTTTTGTTCCAGGGCAGCGTCAGAGCCACAGCTTCACCTGGCTCAGTCAGAACCAGTCCGGCTGGCAGCGCTGCCTTCCCAAAGCACTCTGCGTAGCTCTTCCTGCTTGGGGGACGCCGGTGTGGCCTGAGAGTGAGCGTGTCCCTGTTTTACAGACGGGGCATGCAGCAGCCAGCGATGGGAGAGTCCTGCCCCAGCCCTGTGCTCGGGTCGCTACACATGGCCTCTTGCCATGTCTCCCCTGAGTTATTCTTGGCTATTGGCAGTGCCCCTGCCATCCGAGATCAGGGCACCATGTGCCCAGCATGACACAGGCAGCCAACCAAACAGGTCTGATGAGGAAGGTGTCTGGGAATAGGTCCTAGCCCTCCTGAACCCCAGGCCAGTGCTCTGTCCACTGGTCCAGGCTGCCTCCACCTGGCACGAACTGTGTGCATGTGTCTCTCTGGCCCAGGCACGGGGCGGCTGTGCCAATGCGCTTGAGCATGCACAGGATCTGTAGCAGCAAATTTTACTGCAAGTGGCGTGTGCTGTAGATTCTCCCATTAGCACTTTTCTTGGCCCCCGGCGCAGTGAAGGTCTCCCCACCCAGAAGCCCAGTGAGGAATCTCGTTGGTTATCGGAGAGGGTAACGAGCACGTCCCCAGGGATCAGGATTGTGACCTCCACCTCTCCTCCTCCTCCTCCTCCCCCCCCCCCCCCCCCCCCCCCCCAGTGCTGCTGAAATTCCGGACAGATAAAGGGAGGGACCCGTTGCCAGAGAGCTATGCCGAAGACTCGGAGCGTCTGCTGCAAATCCGAAATGAGGTGCTGGACTCCCTGGGCGTCGGCGCGGACCTGCTGCCCGACGACTTCGTCAGGTGCGCTGCTTTGGCTGCAGTCCGGTGTCGGGGCTGGGATCGGGACTCTAGGCCTGCTGCTCGGCATGCGGTTCAGGCCCAGCCTCGGGAGAGTACCTTCCCTTGGCCGGGGACCGTTGTCCACGCTGGGTGCTCCTCGCTGCCCACGTGTGAACAGGAGCAAAGCGGGTCCCAAAGAAAGGGCCTGTCCAATGGGCCCGTCTGCCAGACACCCCCCCACACACACCCCACATGTCCCGGCTACGTCCCTTGGGGGCTGCCCCCCATGGGGCACTGGAGCGTGCATGTGCCCACAGGTACTAGACTGAAAACTTGACTCTGGGAAGCACCTGGGCCTGTGTCCGGGGCCTGTGAATAGCTGCCTGGCTCCAGAGGGCGTCTTGGTCTCTCTCTTCCATGGGTGCAGGGATTTCTGGGGGATGGAGCTGCCTTTCCTGTACCAGCTCTGCTGGGGTTCAGAGCCTCCTCCCTGCGCTGTGAGGGGGATGCCCGCTGCAGACCAGCCCTCCCAGGGTCCGGGCCCAGCGTGGGGCCATGCCGCTGTCTGCAGCGCTGAGCCAGCCCCACAGCGAGGAGCGCATCGCAGGATCATTAATCTGTCTCTGATCCCCTCTGGGCAGCCGCAGTTCTGCATCAGCAGTGACCTGAGCCGTCTGGCTGCCTCGCCCCGTGGGTGAGCACAGAGCCTCCAGGCCGCGCCTGGCTGAGCTCTGCTCCCTTGCCCGGGTCGTCTCGCGCGCTGCCTGTTCTGCCCTGCTTGGCTGCGTGGGCCTGACGGGGATGGATGGGCTGCTGGGAAGCTCGGCTCCTCCCTGCTCTCCCGGGCTGCGTGTGACCCTGTCCCCGCAGCTCCAGGGAGACCCCAGGCCATGGGGTGGAGGGGCGCTGGGCAGTGATGCCATGGGCTGAGAAGGCCCAGCTGAAGTTTTGGACCTGGGGCAGAGATGGTCCCAATCAGCCCTGAGCACATGGGAGAGACCCGAGTACCTGGGCCGGGCGGAGGCTGTGATGGGCTGGACCAGCGGGGATGGGGGAGCCAGGGCAGATGCTGCAGGGGGATGGGGGGGGTACGACTCCCCACCCCCTGACCCTGTCGTCCCTTCATGTGTGGGCTGGAAGGACCCTCCCTGCGCCCCCGGATTCATTTCAGCCTGAAAATCCCACCCCGCCTGCATGTTGCCACACGCTGCCCTGGGAGGCGCAGGCCGCTGTGCGCCGGCAGGAATGGCGGGAATGCGCCCGGGCACACGGCAGATATGTCTGGCCCTATTTTTAGAAGGGTCGCATGCAGCATGTGAGGGGCTGGGACAACACACCCGTGTGGCTGATGAGCTCCCGGCAGCGACGGCTGCTCAGTGCTCACCCCTCGAAGGCCCTGGACCCCCCAGGCCTCGTCGCATTGGGGTGTATCCTGGGCCCACTGGCTATGGCTCCTGTCTCGCTGCACCCCTGCCCACCTTTCCTGTCTCCCAGGGCCCCTCCCAGATCTGGGGCATTGGGGCCAATTGACGCTTCCCCCTTAGCTCAGTCCTCGCTCTGGTTCTCTGCCCCAGCCGAGGGGTGTTCACTGATGGCTCTACCAGACATGCTCTTTGCAGACCCCCGGTGTTCCCTCTGCCCAGGAGTTTTTCCTGCCAGGCCTGCCTGGCAAGGATCACCCATCACGTCCCTTCCACTGGGCTCTGTGCCTGGGGCAGGGACCCTCGGGCTGGGCTGGCAGTGCCAGGGCTGGAAGCCTGGGTGGCTGGGCTGGCCACTCCCCTGGCATGGGGCAGCCGGTGCCACGTTGGCGCTGGGACTCCGAGGGCTGAGCCGGTCGGGCGCCTCAGGCACTGACCTGGTGTGTTTGTTTCTTCCAGCTATTGCTTCTCCGAAATGGCTCCCGTCTGCGCAGTGCTTGGAGGGGTCCTGGGACAGGAGGTCGTCAAGGTAATGGGTGTGTGGCTAGGCCCAGCTGTCTGAGAGAGGGTAGTATAGCCATGGAGGGGGGAGAAATTTACCCTCCATCACACAGGGAGCCAGTGGCAGAGCCGGGATAGAACCCAGGAGTCCTGGCTCCCAGCCCCTCCCCCCCCCCCCCCCCCCCCCGCTCTAACCACTACACCCCCACTCCCTTCTCAGAGCCGGGATAGAACCCAGCCCCCCCATTTCCCCCGCTTGTGCAGACAGAACGGCTGGGGACCAGGGAAGTCTGTTGGGGGAGGTGGACCTCTCCCGCCGTGGGCCGTGCTGGGCTCTTGCGGAGGCTTGGCGCCCCCTCCCAGCTGCCTGGCACAGCTGCTGGGCAGCAGCCTGTCGCTGCTCCCCCTGGGGCTGGGTGTGTCTGGAATCCCCGCCCCGCCCAGCCCCGCTTGCTTGGGAAGCTCGGAGCCTGTACCCTGCATGGCCAGTTGGGGGCCCTCCCTTCTCCGGGCCCCCGGGTGCGCTGCTCTGCTGGGACCAGGGGCCTGGCTGGCAGCTGGGGGGAGGGGATTCCTCTCCCTGCCCCCTCTGCTCTCCGGTCAGTCGGCGGGTACCATGGAGCACTCTGGGAGGGGGGCTGGGTGAGTCCCAGACCGGCCACCAACTTGCTGTGTCCTCGGCTCCCTGCCTCTCCTGGGGGCTGCCTGTGGTCCTGTGCCTGGGAGGAAGGTGGGCCCCGTCTCCAAACTCCCCAGGCCGAGAGCCGCTCTGCAGCGGGATTAGTGCTGCTTCAGCTGCTGGGCCCCTGCCCGACCTCCTGCCCCCTGTGCAGGGACTGCGCCCAGCTGCGCTCGCCCCCACGCTCTGCCCCCCACAGGGTGCTCAGCTGTCCGTGGGTGCTGGGCTGCGACCCCCACCCCCCCAGCAGGGCCCCCTCCGCTGCTGCCGTGGCTTCCCTGTTACTGCTCTCTGTCCTGGAACAGCCTCTGCTCCTGGGGCCAGGTGTAAACCAGCGTGAGCGGGCGCGTGCCCCCAGTTCACCTGCTGGCTGAGATTGGGGACAGTGGGGGGCATGTGCTCCCCGGCTGATGCTTCTCCACCCCCGCCCATGTGTGGTGAGGGACTTGCCCATAGAAGCGAGGGGGGTGGGGGGTTCCTGGAGCTGGGATTTCGGCTCTAGACAGGCTGTAACAACGCCCTTTTCTCCCCCCCCCACCCCCCAGGCCCTCTCCCAGCGGGATCCACCCCACAACAACTTCTTCTTCTTCGATGGCATCAAAGGGAACGGAGTCGTGGAGTGCCTGGGTCCCCACTGAGCCTCCCAGCGCGTTGGCCTGCAGCTGCAGTTCAGCACCCGGTGCCGCTGGAGTCCCTCTGCCTCCCTGCAGCGCCCGGCCAGCCGCAGCACGGTGCCGCTGGAGTCCCGCTTGCACCACGCTCCCCTCCAGCCGCAGCCGGCCAGGCAGCGCAGGCATGGCCCCCACGCGGGGCGGGATGGGGACGTAGCAAATCCCCACTCGCTCCCCCCGTGTGTTCTCCTGGGCTCTCCAATAAACTCGCTTCTTCCCAGGCTGGCTCCTTTCCTTCCAGCGCAGCCCCCTCCAGGGCGGGAGCCCCAGCTGGTGGGGCTAGCAGTGCTGGGGCCCGCAGCCCCCCTCTCCCTGGCTGTGCTGCTGTTCGCACCAGGCCCCCTCGCTCTTGCTACCGACCCACCAGCGGCTGCTGGCATGGGCCCCTCTGTGCCTCTGCTCTCAGCCATGGCTCTGGGGAAAGGGGCACCACCTCTGGGCAGGCTCCCCAGCCCCTAGCCAGCCTCCTTCTGCGGAGCTGGGGGGTGGCTGGTGCAGGGGAGCGGCCGCAGCTCCTATCTTGAGCTTTAGGAAGCACTTAGGACTGAAATAGCGGGGGCTGGGGAGCCGTGGCTGAGTCCAGTGGCTGGGCTCACCCCGTGCCAGGGCTGGCCATGCTGTGGGGCTCCCGTAACTCCTGGGCTGCCCGGCAGCCAGAGGGCCCAGGGCAGGGGTGGCACTGGTGCTTTCCACGTGCCCCCACCCCCATCGTGCCGCTGGACAGGAGCTCAGACGGAGCCTGCCGCCCCCTCCCCAAAGCTGGCCCTCACTGGAAGATGGTGGGGTCAGGCGGGGGGGGTGGGAAGTCTGGGTCGCTCTGCTCCCCAGCTGGTGGGCAGGGGTGCAGCACTGCAGGGACCGTGCCCCGGGCTGGGTGAAGCCAGCGGCCCCTGGCAGCCGTTCCCTTTCCACACCCAGCTCTGGCTCCGTGGGCAGGGGCCCTGGCTGGGCCAAGTCAGCCTCTGGCTTCCTGTTCTAAAATTGGCCGTGCCCTAGCTCCGAAATAGCCCCTGTGAGTGGCCAGGCCGAGGGCGCCGGGGATCCCCCACGGCTGGGAGTGACACAGACACAGCCGCCTCTTTGCTTCAATCCAGCTTTATTGAAAAGGAAACGTACAAAAAAAAAAGGTAACTGCTCATGTACAGCAAGCGCGTCCCCTATGTACAGCGCGGCCCAGTGTCTGTACAGCGTCCCTATGTACAGTATTTACAGCACCACTGCTGCCCCCGCTAGGGCCCCCCCACGCAGTGCACCTTGGCCGGGGCCTCACCTGCCCTGACCCCTGGTCTGGGGGGAGCTCTGGGCTCAGTGCTGGCCGTGGCAGCAAGCTGTGCGGGGGGAGGGCGTGGCGCCAGCCGCCACGTGGCAGGGGCGTGCGGGGTCACAGGCCCCCCTCCCCCCGATTCCTCAGGACGCCCAGCAGCACAGGGAGGAAGCAGCAGGACGGCTGGCTAAGCCCCCTTCATAGTTCACCCTCCCTGCTGCTGGAGCCCAGCTCTTCCCACTGCCCGAGGGGAGTCGGGGGTGGAGGCAGAGGCAATGCCTGGGGCTGTCACATGCGTCCCCCCCCCAGCCACAATTACGTGGCCCTCCCTGAGAGGAACGGGGGGGGGGGGGGCTGAGTCCCTGGAGCACCAGCCGAGGGCTGCGGCTGCCTCTGCAGGGGCTGCTCCCCGTCATGGGGCCCTGCGGGCACATCCCTGCAGTGCGGGGCTCCCAGTCAGTACTCGAAAATAAATAAATAAATAGAGGGTGCCCACGGTCGGGGGCAGCAGCCGTGGCTGGCGGGGGGGTATGAGCTCTGGAAGTTGCTACGTTTTGCCAAGAGGCTCCACAGTCCGCGCTGGGGGCTGCTCCCCCCCCCCCCCGTGCTGCGGCTCCAGCCCCGAGACGGGCTAGTTGGGCTGCAGCTCCGGCATCACGTCCACGGGCATGTTGTAGAGGGCGCCCAGCAGCTGAGAGATGAAGTGGTAGAAACGGGCCCAGAGTGCTCCCTGTCGCTGCCGCTCCCGCCACTACAGGGACAGAGAGAGGCCAAGTTAGCGCTGCAGCGGGACCCTCTGCCATCCCCCCCCCACCTCCCCATGGGGCTCAGCCCTCTGGCAAAGGCCTCCAGGCACGGCTGGCACCGACTCCCTGCACTAACCACCAGGCTCCAGCGGGGCTGGCTGCCTGTTTCCTAAATCCCTGGGGTGCCAGGGCTGGCCGTAGCCCCAGCTCCGCCTGCGTGAGCAGCACCCAGTCCCGCCGCTGCCCCGGAGGGGGGTCAGGGCGCCCTGCCACGGGGCGTGCGGCGGGGGTGGCTGTGCTGGGCTGCCTCTCCCCTGCTCACACTAAGCTGCCTGCCGCTCGCTCCAGGGCCTTATATACCCAGTGCTATTTATAGCGCGTGACTCAGCGGCTCGCTTGCCCAACCACCCCGGGCGCAGCCTGGCCCAGCCTCCCCTCCTGCACGGGGAGGGGTGGTGTGTGATTCCCAGGCCTGCAGGCCAGCCGCGGGGGTCCTAGTGCTGGGAGGGGAGTGGGGAGCAGGGGGGTTGGGAGCCAGGACTCCTGGGTTCTATTACTGCATCTCTTTCCCTGGGAGAGCCACTAACCCTTTCCAGCTCCCCTCCTCCCCCCCCCCCCCCCGGGCAAGGGCAGGGTCAGCCCGGGATGCCCCTTGCTGCCCTGAGCTCACTCCGCCAGCAGCAAGGCCAGAGCCCCACCCAGGCTGGACAAATTCCCTTCAAGGGTCGCCGCCCCCAGCCCAGGCTCCCTTCTCTGGGCACCGCCCCCTGCCCCTGCTGACCCCGGCTCCCCCCACACCCTGGTCTCTCCGCTGGCACTCACCTGCCTCTCGTGGGCCTGGTGGAAGGCGTCGCCCATGCGCCGTAGCTGGGCCCCCAGCGCATGCTCCGGGTCCAGGGGCTCCCCGGGGAGGCGGCCGTTGGACACTGCGCCCTCTGGGGCTGGCTCTGTGGGGGGCCACTCCCTGTTGGGCCCCTCATCCTGCATGGGCTGGAGCTCTCCTGTGGGGGGGCAGAGCCGAGCGGTCAGGGCAGCAGGCCCCATGGGAGGAGGCAGGTTGTAGGGCAGGTGCCCCAACAGCCCCTCCCAGGAAAGAGGTGAGCCCAGCGCCCGCCCAAGCCCCCCTCCCCCAGTGGTCAACCAGGCAGGACCTGCCCCAGCGGGCCAGGGGTGGCGGGGGGCTCTGACCCTCGCCCCATGGGGACAGCAGGGCTGGCAGCGGAGCCAGTGCATGGTTGCTGAGGTCTCGCTCCCAGTGCTGGCGTGGGGCCCAGAGGGGTCGGGCCAGGATACAGCTCCCGACAGACAGTCAACAGGAAAGCCCAGAACAATTCCCACGGACGGGGGGGTGGGGGCAGCCCCCAGCCAGGGGATCAGTAGCCCGATCTCCTGGCTGAGCTGCGGGATGCCCGTTTCGAAGGACCTCTGGCATTGCCCCTGGCCCGAGCTCAGCAACGGGCACGTGCGGCTGCTCTGGCCATGTCTCCCCCCTCGGTCACCGCCCAGGGGCCGTGGCACCTGCAGCCTCGTGACCACTGCAGTGCGAAGCTTGGGGGCGGGGGTACAGACCTGCCCCATGCCCAGCCTAGAGCGGCACTGCCCATGGAGACTCACCCGGGGGAGCCCTGCAGAGAAGCAAACTCTGCCCGGCTGGGACATGCCCGAGCTTGTCAGCCCAACTGCGCTGCCCGGGTCGACCTCCCCATCCCCACAATCACACTCTGCCATCTGCCTGCCCGGCTCCTTGCCTCCCGCCTGCTAACGAGCAGCCCCTCGTTAGCCAAGCGAGCCTGACGGCGCCCTGGGGGAGGAGAGCCATGAGTCAGCAGCGCGGTCTGGGGCCGTGCACTGTTTACTCAGACACGAGGTGTCTGAGCTCCATGCGGAGCGGGGAGCCGGAGGCCCAGCCGGATGGTGACACAGATCCTGCCAGGCTGGGGCAGCGCAGCGACTTTGAGCCGCCATGGGACGTCTCCGGCAGGGGCTAGCAGAGCCACGGCGAATGGTGTGCGGCAGCCGGGGGCGCAGGGGGAGCCGTCCCGCAGGAAAACCCAGGGACCAGTGCAGGGCAAGGGAGCATGTCCCCCCTCCCCCCCGGCTCTGCTGGTGCATGAGCGTGTGCGACGGGTGACAATGGACCTGTCTCTTTGGTGCTTGTGCAACTGCACTGGGGCAGAAGGGGGGGCTGGCTGGGGGTATCTGGGTTGCCCCCCTCCCCTGAGCTCAGCAGCGCTGCATGGCTGAGTCAGAACGCGGCTCGGATCATTCTCCCAGGCTGCCTTAGTCCTGGGCCCGGCGCCTGCCCCCCTGCAGGGCTCCGAAGGGTCCGTGTCTAGGGAGGAGACAGCCAGAGCGGGTGCCTCTGAGAACGGGTCTGGGCAGCCGTGTGCCCAGCTCACCGTGCCAGGGACATGCGCAGCCCGCCCAGAACCACTGCCCGGACGAGCCCGCCCTGGCCACAGGCTGCCTTCAGCACCCGCTGGCACCTGCAAACAGGGGCACCACACGGGGCAGCTGTCCCCCTCCCCCCAGGGAGACGGGGTGGGAACCCGTAGATGCCAGGGCTATAAATGGGGGGCCCCTCAGGACAGGAGCTGACCTCTAGGGACTGGGGGCCGGAGGTCACATGCTGGGTTTCCTGCCCCTTCCCCCACACCCTCCGGCCATGCCGGTGCCCTGGGGGGCACCTGCCTTCCAGCCGCTAGGGGGGCACCGTCTAGGGGGCACTCGCAGGGAGACTCACCATGTGCCACGCTGCCCCTGGTCCTGCCAGCTTGGGGGGCGTCCCAGCGCCGGGGGGGCTCTGGCCCCCGGATGCAGCGGTAGAGCGAGCAGGGAGCGGGGCCGTCCGGGCACAGGCCGCAGTTCAGCCGGGGTGGCAGGGCGAGGCTGCCCGGGCAGACGGGGGGCGGCACGGCCACCGGCCCCCCCAGCAGGATGCCTGGGTCCCCTGGCAGGGCGGCTGTCGGCTGAGCGCGGCTCCCCTCCTGCAGTGCTCTGGCCATGGCGCTCGGTGAGCTCTGCGGGCAAAGGACGGGGCGGTCAGGGAGACCGGGCAGGGGCACCGCGGCCGCCTCCCTCCGGGGCGCAGGGACCCGCGCTCCCCACCAGGGGTCGCCGCAGAGCGGGCGGGGGGGGACCAATGTTTGTAAACAAACCCAGGCAGCCCCGACGGGACCCGTCCCCCTCCCGCCGGGCGCCAGCAGGTCCCGGCCCGGCTCAGCCCAGCGGGTTTTGGGGAACCGGGGGAGGCTGCAACATCCCGTTTTTCAGGAGAGATCTGGGGGTGGCGAGGGGGGCTGGGCATCTGCCCCCCCATCCCCAGGCACCGGACCCCCAGCTCCCCAGGCACTGCCCCCCAGTCCCGGACACCCCAGCCCCCAGGCACTGCCCCCGAGCCCCAGCTCTGCTCTCAATCCCTGCCCCGCGGCCCCGCAACACCGCCCCACGCCCCGGGCACTGCCCCCTCCCCGGGACCGAGCCGAGACACCGGGCCCCGCCCCGGCTGCGTCCCCGCCCGGCACCAAAACAATCGCCATGTGCCGCGGGCACCTGCCGCCGCCGCCTCCGGACCCTGCGCCACCGCCCCGGCCTCACTTACTGCAGCTGCATGAACCCTCCCGGGGCGGCTCGGGGGTCGCTGGGTCCCGCGGAGGCTCCGACTGTGCGCGGCGGGCGCGGCGAGCTCAGCGGCACCGGGACAAGCAAAAGCCACAACAAGTCGCGCGCGGAGTCCAGCCGCTCCCGGGGCTCGAGGCTCGCACCGCCCCCCCGGGCCGTGACGTCAGCGCCGGCCCGCCCCCGCGTGGACAAGTTCGGGCTTGTGCAGGCGCCTGCGGCAAGCGGGGATCCCCCGGGGGGGAGGGGTGCGTGCAGGGGTCCGAAGGGGGAGGGGGGATGAGAGGGCTGGGAAATGGGGGTGCCAGGAGGTGGGGGGTGCCAGGGAATGGGGGTGTAGCGGGTGTGCCCTGGGGCGTGGGGTACATACCTAGGGAGGAGGATGGAGGTGCAGGCTGCATGCACTGGGCTGTGGGGGTGCATGCATAGGAATTGGGGTGCTGGGGGTGCCAGGAGGTGGGGGTGTGCCCCGCGGCATGGGGTATGTACCTAGGGAGGAGGATGGAGGTGCCGGCTGCATGCACTGGGCTCTGGGGGTGCGTGCATGGGAATTGGGGTGCTGGGGGTGCCAGGAGGTGGGGGGTGCTGGGGAATGGGGGTGCAGCGGGTGTCCCCCAGGGCGTGGGGTACGTACCTAGGATGGAGGTGCAGGCTGCATGCACTGGGCTGTGGGGGTGCATGCATGGGAATTGGGGTGCTGGGGGTGCCAGGAGGTGGGGGTGTGCCAGGGAATGGGGGTGCAGTGGGTGTGCCCTGGGGCGTGGGGTACATACCTAGGGAGGAAGATGGAGGTGCAGTCTGCATGCACTGGGCTGTGGGGGTGCATGCATAGGAATTGGGGTGCTGGGGGTGCCAGGAGGTGGGGGTGTGCCAGGGAATGGGGGTGCAGCGGGTGTGCCCCGCGGCATGGGGTATGTACCTAGGGAGGAGGATGGAGGTGCAGGCTGCATGCACTGGGCTGTGGGGGTGCATGCATGGGAATTGGGGTGCTGGGGGTGCCAGGAGGTGGGGGTGTGCCAGGGAATGGGGGTGCAGTGGGTGTGCCCTGGGGCGTGGGGTACATACCTAGGGAGGAAGATGGAGGTGCAGTCTGCATGCACTGGGCTGTGGGGGTGCATGCATAGGAATTGGGGTGCTGGGGGTGCCAGGAGGTGGGGGGTGCCAGGGAATGGGGGTGCAGCGGGTGTGCCCTAGGGCGTGGGGGTACATACCTAGGGAGGAGGATGGAGGTGCAGGCTGCATGCACTGGGCTGTGGGGGTGCATGCATAGGAATTGGGGTGCTGGGGGTGTGCGGAGGGTATGGGGGGTTGGTGCATGAATGGAGCGTGGGGGTGCACAGTGTGGAATGGGGCTACATGGGGTGAGGGCTGGGGGATTAGGATATGGGGGGGGCTGCTGGATCCGTGAGAGGGAAATGGGGCCCCAGGGTGTCTGGGGCCTACCGCTGCATGGGGGAGTGGGATGCATGGGATTTGGGGTGGAGGGTGGTTGGTTGGGAAGTGAGATGAAGTTAGTCTGAGTCCTGCTGGGGAGAAGAAACCCCCCCCCCCTCAAGTCAGGCTGGGTTGTGCCCTCGTGTGACTCCTGTGGCACCCAGTCCCTGTGTGAGGGAAGGGGAGGAAAACCGGGGGGGGGGGAGGGGCTGCAATTGGCCTTCACATCCCGTCCCCTGTCACCCCACCGGTGGCTCCAGATGCCTCAGTTACCAGGGCCCTGAGAGGCTATTTAGAGTCTGCCACCCCCCAGAGCAGCCATAACGTGCACCCCCCAGTCCTCCCCCCGTGCACTAGCGCCATGTGAACCTCCCCCTCTCCCAGCACTGGATAAAGCAGAGCTTGCACCCGTGCAATGGGAAAGGTGGGTAAATGGCACCAGTCAGGGCAAAACCCCTTCACGCAGCCAGGCCCTATGGCTGAGGTGCTGACTGCTCCGGGGCCCAGGCTTAACACAAGGGTGGGGGGTTGCAGCGACACAGAACCAGTCACACTGTCACCGCACGCTTCGTGCTGCAGATTGAACGAGACACTGAGGGGACCATGGTGGTTACAGACACCCCCTATCCTTGTAACTTCTGTGAGAATAACCTTAGCTCTGACCCCAAGCTTCCCCTGGGGCAAATAACACGTCACGCCGCCTCACAAACCGAAACTGTGTCCCTGTCCTCTGAGCCCATGGTCCTGTGGCATGTACCGTTAGCACCATTGCAATTTGTTGTCTGTGCTGCAACAGTGCCTAAAGATCAGAGTCCCCACTGTGCCAGGCGCCGCCCAGACCCCGGCCGAGATTGGGGCCCCGTCGCGCCGGGCGCTGCACAGACCGAGAACAGCACAGTCCCTGCTTCGAAGAGCTTACAAATACACATGAATCTTGCATGAGTTCAGGCACCAATTACAGACACTTTGGGCACCTCGGCAACCTGAGCTGGGCGTTACAGGGACAGCAGGTGGGAAGATGGATAGATACAGACTCTAAGACGTCCCTACCCAACTGCACACGAACACACACACACTCTCTCCGGGGAGAAGCAGGCTCCAGGGGGCTCCGGGACCCGCGTGAGTGGCTGGGGTGGCCAGCCCAGCGTTCAGCAGGAAGCACCGGTTCCCAAAGCCGCTCGGGGTGTGACTCAGAGGTGACTTTCGTCAGCGTTGTGTTTCCGTCTGTGCTGCAGTGGGGGAAGAGCTGCGCTGCGGCGATGTGGCTCAGGATGTGCCGTCCGGCCTGCTGGGCGCAGGAGTCGCTGTGAGGGGCCGGAACTGGGGCGTTCTGGGGGCAGAGGCAGCATGGGAGAAAGAGCTCGCCTAGGAGAGCTGGAGTCCAGTCCTGACTCTCCCATGGGCTCCCCGAGTGACCAGGGGCAAGTCCCTGCCTCTCTCAGGCCCTCAGCTCCCCTCTCCGCCATGGGGAGAATGTGCCAGGCTCTGCTGTTACACCCTCCGTGCACCACACCAGGGGCCGTGCATTGCACCAGGGGACGTGCGCCGCACCAGGGGCCACACGTCATGACTCCAGCACGCTCAGGGCAGCGAGTCTCCATGGGCTCCGAGTTCAATGGGGCGACTCTGGATTTGCCCTGCTGTAACACAGCGAAAGCTGAAAAACCCTTTGCTGTTCAAACCCACATCCCATGGGCCGGCCCAGACACACACACCCGTGAGGGGCTCGCAGGCGTCCTGGGGGGCACAGCGCTGGCCTAACACCAACTGCCAGTGTTGGGGGCTGCATTTCTGAGGTGTGGGGGAGGGGAGGGGAGGGGGGTCTAGTCAGAATGGGGGCGCTGGGAGCCAGGACTCCTGGGTTTTCTCCGGCTCTGGGAGGGGAGTGGGGGCTGGTGGTTAGAGCAGGGGGGGCTGGGAGCCAGGACTCCTGGGTTTTCTCCGGCTCTGGGAGGGGAGTGGGGGCTAGTGGTTAGAGCAGTGGGGCTGGGAGCCAGGACTCCTGGGTTTTCTCCGGCTCTGGGAGGGGAGTGGGGGCTAGTGGTTAGAGCGGGGGGGGGGGGGGGCTGGGAGCCCGGACTCCTGGGTTCTCCCCGGCTCTGGGAGGGGAGTGGGGGCTAATGGTTAGAGCAGGGGGGCTGGGAGCCCGGACTCCTGGGTTCTCCCCGGCTCTGGGAGGGGAGTGGGGGCTGGTGGTTAGAGCGGGGGGGGGCTGAGAGCCGGACTCCTGGGTTCTCCCAGGCTCTGGGAAGGGAGTGGGGGCTAGTGGTTAGAGCAGGGGGGCTGGGAGCCAGGACTCCTGGGTTCTCTCCCCGGCTCTGGGAGGGGAGTGGGGTCTGGTGGTTAGAGCAGGGGGAGCTGGGAGCCAGGACTCCTGGGTTCTCTCCTGGCTCTGGGAGGGGAGGGGGGTCTAGTGGTTAGAGCAGGGGGAGCTGGGAGCCAGGACTCTTGGGTTCTCTCCTGGCTCTGGGAGGGGAGGGGGGTCTAGTAGTTAGAGCAGGGGGGGCTGGGACCCGGACTCCTGGGTTCTCTCCTGGCTCTGGGATGCCCTGGGGGGAGACATTTCACACCCAGCCCCCGGAGCTGGGCGCGCTGGGGCCGGGGCCGGTCCGGTCCGGTCCGGGGTGGGGCCGGGGCCGGTTCGGGGCCGGCCCGGCCCGGCCCAGCCACTCAGCGCGGCGGCTCGGAGCAGGCGCAGCAGCGCGGCCGGTTTCCAGGCGAAGTTGCGGCGGCAGAAGCCGCGTCCCCCGGTAACAGCGGCCGGGCCAACCAGGGAGCGGCGCCGGGCGGCGAATCGGTGCGGCCCGCCCGCGGGCGGCGATAGCTGCAACCTCCGCCGCAGCCTCCGCCTGTCTGTCCGCCCCCCCAGCCTGCCCCCTCCGCCTGTCTGCCCCCCAGGCTTCCGCTTGCCCCCCTACACCTGGCCCCCCTGCCTGTCTGTCTGCCCCCCCGTCTGTCCGCCCCCCCAGTCTGTCTGTCCCCCCCCCCGCCGCAGCCTCCGCCCGCCCCTGCAGCCTGCACCCCCCGTCTGTCTGTCGACCCCCCCTCAGCTGCAGCCTCCGCCCGCCCCTCCAGCCTGCACCCCCCGTCTGTCTGTCGACCCCCCCTCAGCTGCAGCCTCCGCCTGCCCCCCCGCCTGTCTGTCCGTCCGCCCCCCCAGCCTGCCCTCCCCGTCTGTCCGCCCCCCCTCCACCTGGCCCCCCCGCCTGTCCATCCGCCCCCACTTCCTGCTCCCCCTCATCTGTCCGCCCCTTGCCCCCCCCGCTGCAGCCTCCGCCTGCCCCCCGGCTGCCCCCCCCACCTGCCCCCCTTGTATCCGCCCCCCCTTCTATCCACTCCTCGCCCGTCTGTCTGTCCGCCGCCCTCCCCCGTCTATCTGTCTGCCCCCTCCTCCGCCTGGTTCCCCCGCCTGCCTATCTGCCCCCCCAGTCTGCCCCCCTGCCTGTCTGTCCAGCCCCCTCCGCCTGCCCCCTGTCTGTCTGTCTGCCCCCCCAGCCTGCCCCCTTCTGTTCGCCCCCTCCGCCTGCCCCCCATCTGTCTGTCTGCCTCCTGCCCCCATCTATCTGCCCCCCCGCCTGCTCCCCGCCATCTGTCTGTCCGCCCCCCCAGCCTGCCCCTCATCTGCCTGCCCCCCCATCTGTCTGTCCTTCCCCCTTCCTGTCCGCCCCCATCCGCCTGCCCCCCGTCTGTCTGTCAGTCCGTCCACCCTCCCGCCAGCTCTCGTATGTCTGTCCGCCTCCCCCCTCTGCCTGCCCCCCGTCTTTCTGTCTGTCCAACCCGCCTGCCCCTCTCCGCCTGACCCCCTATCTATTTGTCCAGCCCCCCCTTGTGTCAGCCCCCCCACTCTGTCCGTCCAGCCCCCCCCCCTCCGAATGGCTGGTTTGGACGTGTCCCCCTGTGGCGTTTGGGGCAGGGCCAGGCCAGCCAAGAGCAGCCACTGGCCCTGCTGTCTTGTGGTTAAACACCAACCTCCCCAGGGGCCAGGATCAGGCCCAGAGCCCCCAGCAGCCCCCCTCCCATAATCCACCTGCACCGCTCGGTGGGTCGTGGCCCAGCCAGCCCATTGGCCCCTCTGCTGATGCCCAAATATAAGCAGCCCCTTCCCATAATGCACCTGCCCAGTCCCACAGTGGGGTCTGTCCCTCCTGCCCCAGTGCTGTGCTGGGGGGTGTTGTACTAACCAGGCGCCTCTCACCCCCTCCGCTGCCGTCTGCTCCTCAGAACAAGTGGGGGAGGGGACAGGTCAGCTCCCCCAGCCCCACGGTCAGTGTCCCCCAGCTCTGCAGGCCGCCCCTCGGCTCCCACTCCTGGCAGCACGGGCAGGGTCGGGGGATGTGGCCACCCCACCCAGGGGCTGGGAAGGACACAGCCTCCCATGAGGCCACAATTGTGTTGTGAACAGTGGAAGGGAGGCCGGGCTGGGGCAGAGACCATGGGGCAGGTAGGTCTATGCGCCCCTTGGAGTATCAGACACCTGCCTGGAGAGCAGGGAGCAGAGAAAGCATCCCCCCCGTGAGTGTGTGTGTGTGTGTCTCACACACACTCCCCCACACACTAATGCACAGACACATACACACACAGACAGGTGCATATGTACACACACTAATGCACAGACACAGGTTTGCATGTGAACTCACACAGACAGGCGTACATGTGAACACATGCACATACACTAATGCACAGACACACAGACAGGCGTACATGTACACAAACACTGATGCACACAGGCGTACACACGAACACACACTAGTGCTCGCACACACAAGCATACAGGGGAACACACACTAATGCACAGGCACAGATAGGCGTACAGATGAACACCCACAGAGCCGCTCTCCCCAGGCGTGGCCCAGCCAGGCCCCGGGCTCCCAGCACCCCCCTTGCAGCGCCTGACCTGTCGCCCACGCGGTGCACACATGACACACACACACCCGGGTCCGGCACAAACACTCACAGACCCTGGAACAGAGGGGGATTGTGCAGGGTTTGAATCCCCCACCCAGCTGGGCTCCCCGAGCCGCCCCCCTCCCTCCTGGCACCGAGCTGCCTCCAGGAACCACCTTCATCTGCCCGACCGGCCCAGCTCACAGGGCCCCCCACGCAGTCCTGGGCTCCCCCAAGCTCTGCCGGTGCCCCTCACTCCCGACCCGCAGCCCCTGCTAGCCCAGCCCTGGGCTCTCCCCAGCTCTGCCGGTGCCCCTCACTCCCGACCCGCAGCCCCTGCTACCCCGGCCCTGGGCTCCCCCAAGCTCTGCCGGTGCCCCTCACTCCCGACCCGCAGCCCCTGCTAGCCCAGCCCTGGGCTCCCCTTCCCCCTACAGCTCTGCTGGTGCCCCTCAGTCTGGACCTGGGGCCTCTGACTTTGGCCAGGGCTGCAGCCTGGCGATTGTCGGGGCTGTGGGGATTTCCCACCATGGGGCTAAGGGAGGGAAATTCCCGTGTTGGAGGGGAGGGGAGGGGAGGGGCTGCCTTGCAGCGGCTGGAGGCTGAATCCCCTCTCCCCCCGCCATGTGCCTAGAACAGGGTCAGAGTTGGGGAGCGCTCCCCGACATGCCCCCTGCCCCACGGGGACCCCTCTCAATGGGGAGCTCGGTCTCCCTGGCCCCAGGTAAGCGGCTGCAATACCAGGGATGGTTAGTGCTGCTGAATTGGGGTCCCCTGTTCCCTGGGAACGGAGACCCAGCAAACTCATGGCATGTTCACCACTTTGCACGCTCCTTGCATTCACTCACTGCATTGCACACACTCATATTGCACGCTCCTTCCGGTCAGTTGGCGTGGCCCGCTGCCCCCTGGAGGGCTCCCACTGCCCCCTGCCGGTTGCATCAGCTATGGGGCCTGTGGGGAGAGCCCCTGCATGCAGCCCCTTCGCAGAGTTCTCTGGTTGCACCCGGGGGCAGCGCGGGGCCCAGGAGGAAAAGCAGCAGGCCATGTGGGACGGGGACGCCCCTGGAGCAGCTCGTCCCAGCAGCTGGGAATGCTGCTCCCCCATCCCAGGTCTCCTCAGGTCGCCTCGCTTGAAACCCCAGATGTACCTGGAGGTTTTCCCTGCAGGTGCCTGCCCCAGGAGCCAGCTCTGATGGTGCCCCCCCTGCCCCCCATTATTCCTGTGCCTAATCATCCCAGCTAGTGGAAACGATCTGGTGCCACTAATCTGCTGAGCCCCAGCCCAATCGTTGTGCTGGTGACCTAGATCTGGGGGTGTGAACTCCGGCGGGCGGGCGGGCGGGCGGGCGAGGTCACCGCGCTCGCTCACCCCCCACCGGCGGCTGGGATGATTAATTGCTCTCCTGATGCGACCTGAGAGGCGGGACACGGAGCCGAGCCGGGGACGCGCCTGGACCAGCCGGCCCGCGCCCCCGGGGGCTGTGGGATCCCGTGCCGCAGAGGGGAGGCCCCGGCTCGGGCGCCCGAGCCAACGGGAGACCGGTTGCGAAGGCTGGGCAGGCAGGAGGCCGCCCGCGCGCCCGGCCTGGCCAATAGCAGTCTCCTGTGCCAGCCGGGCCCCCGGGGAGCCAGCGTTAGTCAGTCGCTCGAACGAGGATGCTGACATCATGGCCTGTCTATTCCTCCCCGCGAGCCGGTTCCCCGGTGGCCGCACATGCGCCAGGCGCCCCCCAATGAGTCATGCTGCTGCCTAGGTGAGTTTACCCAGCGACAGCACCGGCCATTCAGCAACTTCCCGGCTCACATGATGCAATACACACGCGGGTGTGTGTGTGACAAACACACACACCCCTCCCCCCGCCCACGGGCCCACGTTCATTCAGACAGCGACCGGACCTGCTGGCTGAACAGGGACGGGCCCAGGTTAGCTGGAGGGCGGGCGCTTGTGCTCCCAGACAGACAGTGTATTTGGATGAACTCGGCCCCACTCGGCTGATGGGATGGGGGAGCTGCATTCCCAGGATCAGCCCCCCCCCACCCATCATCCTGGGCGGCCCCTCCCCCTGCAAAGGGCTCGTTTTAAAATGCACCAGTGGCTGCAAATGGCCCCAGCCGGTGTCACTGTAGCCAGGACGCCCGGGCGAGTCTGACTCGTACCCTCGGTGTTTTGCATCAGCAGATGCTGTGGGGCCCGATTCTCCCCAGCCCTGCAGCCTGGGCCCAATTCTGCCCTGCCCAGAGTGGGAGCGTTTTACACCCGGTTTGTGCTGGCCCCAGACCTGGGCACAACGGGTGTGAAATTCTCTGGGCCAGCAGAGACTCCTGTTCCGGCAGCGCTTTGCACAGGCGTCGGCAACACACGAGGTGTCAGGCAGAAAGTAGCCAGAGTCCGGTGCCTGTGAGAAGGAACAATTCCCTGCTCCAACTGCGGGTCTTCAACCAAGATCAGGGCCCCGTCGTGCCGGGTGCTGCCCAGACCCCAGCCGAGATCAGGGCCCCGTCGTGCCGGGCGCCGCCCAGACCCCAGCCGAGATCAGGCCCCATCGTGCCGGGCGCTGCCCAGACCCCGGCCGAGATCAGGGCCCCGTCGCGCCGGGCGCCGCCCAGACCCCAGCCGAGATCAGGGCCCCGTCGCACCAGGCGCTGCCCAGACCCCAGCCGAGATCAGGCCCTGTCGTGCCGGGCGCTGCCCAGACCCCAGCCGAGATCAGGCCCCATCGTGCCAGGCGCCGCCCAGACCCCAGCCGAGATCAGGGCCCCGTCGCGCCAGGCGCTGCCCAGACCCCAGCCAAGATCAGGCCCCGTCGTGCTGGGCGCCGCCCAGACCCCAGCCGAGATCAGGGCCCCGTCGCGCCAGGCGCTGCCCAGACCCCGACCAAGATACAGTCCCCGCCCCAAAGAACTTTCAGTCTAAATGGAAAAGGGTGGGTGGGGAAACCGAGGCACAGAGCAGCGACGTGACTTGCACAAGGTCCCCCAGCTGGTCAGGGGCAAGACGCCCAACTCTCAGCCCTAGCCACTACACTGCCCTCTCAGCTCCCGTCCTGGAGCCTGTCACTGTCCCCTTGGCCAGGTCCTTCGGCGCCGGCCGGGCGGCATTCGCCTCCGCTGCAGAGCGGGGCCCTGATGTCACCTCCACAGCGATGACATCCACCTCCCGCCAACCGCTGTCACCTGAGCCGCCCGCAGCCCTCCAAAAAGCCCCTGAACATGAGCTCACCGGGAGCCTGAGATCAACACGCCGGAAACCACCCGCTGATTCAACTTCCAGCCAGGTGGCGGCTGTGGCTGGGGGCCGCTGGCCCGCGAGGGCAGGAGGCCCCGTTTGCAGGCGTGGCTGAAAGCAGAACGTGGCAACAGCCTGGAGCGAATGTGTCCAGCCCCAGACCGGGAGTTTGGGGGCACCAGCCCCCTGGGGTGGGGTCCTCGGGGGGAGGGAACAGGAGATGCAGTTTATAACTGAGACTGCGCAACAGGTACAGGGGGCCCCAGCCCAGCCCGGAGTCCCAGGGCTCTGCACCCTGCTCCCCCATTGACATCAGGCCCCTAATCTACCCACTGGCCTCCACTCCCCTCCCAGAGCCAGGGAGAACCCAGGAGTCCTGGCTCCCAGCCCCACCCCAGCACCCCCCAGCTCTAACCCACTAAACCCCATTCCCATCCCAGAGCCGGGGTAGAACCCAGGAGTCCTGGCTCCTGGCCCTCTCGCCCCCCGCCCGCTCTAACCCACCAGACCCCACTCCCCTCCTTTCACACTCACTTTGCACTGGTGCAAACAGCTGCACGAGGGGCAAGGCAGCTGGGACTCAGCACACGGCGGCCGGGGGATGCCGCGTGTCCCGGTGACAGTGAGCTGGAAGGATGGGGGGCCAGGGCTGCCGAGGAGACGTCCCTCGCACCAAAGGCTGGCAGCCACAGCGGGATCCCGAGCAGGACGGACCATCGGTCTGACCCAGGGCAGGGAGGGTGGGGGACAGGCCGTTTTCTCACCGCCCCCCACCCTGGCCCATTCCTCCTGCAGACCCCTTGCGGGCTGGGGCTCGAGGGTTCACTTTGGGAACTTGGGCTCTCGTGTCCTCTCCCCGAACCCGCCGGCCCCAGCCCCGCTCGGACCCCCCACCCCCCGCCCCTGCTGTGCACCCCGACTCCATCTCCCTCGCTGACCCCGCACAGACCCCCCCATCCCCAGGTCTCCTCACCCTGCTCTGCCCCACCCCTGCCCTGAACCCCTGCCCCTGTTCTGTGCCCCGAACCCCGCTCTGCCCCCAACCTCCGCCCCTGCTGCGCACCCCAACTCCATCTCCCTCGCTGACCCCGCACAGACCCCTCCCATCCCCAGGTTTCCTCACCCCGCTCTGCCCTGTCCCCTGAACCCCGCTCTGCCCCACTCCTGCCCCTGTTCTGTGCCCCAAACCCCGCTCTGCCCCCACCCCCCGCCCCTGCTGCGCACCCCGACTCCATCTCCCTCGCTGACCCCGCACAGACCCCCCCATCCCCAGGTTTCCTCACCCCGCTCTGCCCTGTGCCCCGAACCCCGCTCTGCCCCACTCCTGCCACTGTTCTGTGCCCCAAACCCCGCTCTGCCCCCACCCCCTGCCCCTGCTGCGCACCCCGACTCCATCTCCCTCGCTGACCCCGCACAGACCCCCCCATCCCCAGGTCTCCTCACCCTGCTCTGCCCCACCCCTGCCCCTGTTCTGTGCCCTGAATCCCGCTCTGCCCCCAACCCCCTCCCCCGACCTTGGCCCTTTCTGCTCTCCTGACCCTGTCCCCCTCCCCCACTCTGACCTCTGACCCCGCTCTGACCCTTCCCCCCCAGCTCTCTGATTAACGCCGCTGGTTCCACTTGGCTGCGCTCCCCCCCAGCAGCTGAGACTGCTGCCCCCCCCAGCCGGGCTCTCATTGGTGCGAGCTGCGCCTGGCGCAGCCAATCAGCGAGCAGCAAGAGCCTGTCACCAAAGGAACAAGGACCACGTGCGGCCGCAGGACTGGGGCGTCTGCTCCCAATTCCCCCCCCCCAGCCTGAGAGCGGAGGGGCTGCATCCCTCCCCTCCCCTCCCCCCATTGCACCCCCAGAGTCCCCCAGCCTTAGAGCGGGGGGGCTGCATCCCTCCCCTCCCCCCATTGCACCCCCAGAGCCCCCCAGCCTGAGAGCGGGGGGGCTGCATCTCTCCCCTCCCCCCATTGCACCCCCAGAGCTCCCAGCCTTAGAGTGGGGGGGCTGCATCCCTCCCCTCCCCCCATTGCACCCCCAGAGTCCCCCAGACTGAGAGTGGGGGGCTGCATCCCACCCCTCCCCCATTGCACCCCTAGAGCCCCCCAACCTTTGAGCTGGGGGGGCTGCATCCCACCCCTCCCCCCATTGCACCCCCATAGTCCCCCAGCCTGACAGCGGGGGGAGCTGCATCCCACCCCCTCCCCCATTGCACCCCCTAGCCCCCAGCCTGAGAGCGGGGGGGCTGCATCCCTCCCCTCCCCCATTGCACCCCCTAGCCCCCAGCCTGAGAGCGGGGGGGCTGCATCCCTCCCCTCCCCCATTGCACCCCCTAGCCCCCAGCCTGAGAGCGGGGGGGCTGCATCCCTCCCCTCCCCTCCCCCCATTGCACTCCCAGAGCTCCCCAGCCTGAGAGTGGGGGGCTGCATCCCTCCCCTCCCCCATTGCACCCCCAGAGCCCCCCAGTCTGAGAGCGGGGGGGCTGCATCTCTCCCCTCCCCCCATTGCACCCCCACAACCCCCCAGCCTGAAAGCGGGGGGGGCTGCATCCCTCCCCTCCCCCATTGCACCCCCAGAGCTCCTAGCCTTAGAGCGGGGGGGCTGCATCCCTCCCCTCCCCCCATTGCACCCCCAGAGTCCCCCAGCCTGAGAGTGGGGGGCTGCATCCCACCCCTCCCCCCATTGCACCCCCAGAGTCCCCCAGCCTGACAGCGGGGGGGGCTGCATCCCACCCCCTCCCCCATTGCACCCCCTAGCCCCCAGCCTGAGAGCGGGGGGGCTGCATCCCTCCCCTCCCCCCATTGCACCCCCAGAGCTCCCCAGCCTGAGAGCGGGGGGGCTGCATCCCTCCCCTCCCCCTATTGCACCCCCAGAGCCCCCAGCCTTAGAGCGGGGGGGCTGCATCCCACCCCTCCCCCATTGCAACCCCAGAGCCCCCCAACCTTAGAGCGGGGGGCTCCATCTTCCCCCCTCCCCCACCCCATTGCACCCCTAGCTTTAGAGAAGGGGGCTGCATCTCACACTGCTCCCCACAGTCCCCCCAGCACTGTCCCACTCCCCTCAGGTCCCCCCGAGCTGCCCCCCCGCATCACCCCCCAACACACCCACACCCACTCTGCCCTGGCCTTAGAACAGCAGGACTCAGAGAGCAGCAGCATCTCACAGGCTGCCCCATCTGTCCATCCCCCCACTGCCCACCCCCTTTCGCCTCCCCCTCCCCATCTGTCCTGGGGGTTCTTAGCCCTGGAGTAGGAGTTCCCCGAATTCCCCGGCCCCTTCGCTCGCCCCGTTTAGTGGAGGGGGCTGCCCCAGAGACCAACTGAGATGGGAAGAGGAGGGAGCCCGGACTCCTGAGTTCTATCCGCATCTCAGGGAGGGGAGTGGGGTCTAGTGGGTTGGAGCAGGGGGGGCTGGGAGCCAGGACTCCTGGGTTCTCTCCCCAGCTCTGCCCCCTACTCCCTGTGTGACCCTGGGGTCAGGCCTCCCTCCCCTCTGTACAATGGGGCTGCAGAGCCTGGCCCCCCTCGTGCCAGGCCTGGGAGGTGGGAGTTTTGAGCTGTGGCCCATGCTGCAGGGGCGGGGAGGGGGGATCTGTGCTGGCATCCAAGGCCACAGCTGGCGTCTGGCTCCGCGGGCTGGTATGGAAGGGGGCCGGGTCGCTGCCCTGCCCTGCTCATGGGCAGGGCTGGAGAGGCGTGAAGGGCTGGGGCAGGCAGGACTGAGCCTGGTATCCCAGATTATCCCGGCCTCCCTCCAGCGCCAGGCCCAGCTGAGGGCAGCAGCTGTGTGTCCCGCACATCTGGCAGCCCTGGTGTCCGGGAGTCGAGCCCACCTGGCGGCCGGACGAGCCCGGTTCATGGGCGGCTGTGGCTAATCCCCTGGCTCTGCAGAGCGGGGCAGAGGGAGCCTCACCCCACTGAGCCAGCCACCAGAGCTCCCGGGGGGCTGGGGTGGGTCCCACCAGGCTGCCCCTGCTCCCTGCTGTCCCATCTTGGGGTCTATGGGGTGGGGGGTGGGGAGGTTAGAGCAGGCTGAGCCTGGTGCCGCTGCTGGGGGATGCTCTATCGCTTCCCTGGGCCCTTTCCCCCCAGGGGCCCCACCGGGGTCAGCCGGGCCCCACCTTGGCATGGCCAAGGCTCCCAGTGCTGATGCAGCCAAGCACCACATGCATAGCACCCGCCGCTGACATGCAGCCTCCTCTGGGGTGAAGCGCCCCTGCTTTTTAACAGCTGCACCAGAACCCCTCACCTGGTGCTGAGATGCAGCCACCTCTGGGGTGGGGCGTGGGGGCTGTTTATACAGGGATCCCTCACCCGGTGCTGAGATGTGGCTGCCTCTGACCCTGTCCCAGGCAGCCCCATTCAGTGCCCCGGTTTGGAAGTCAGCCAAGGCCCAATCAGTGGCTGCCAAAAGGGAATGAGATCTGGGTTCTCACAGAGCGGGCTCTGAACTGGTCACCTGGCAAAGGTGGCAGATGGGAGCTTAGACTTTCTGTTCGCAGGACACCTGGGTTCTGTGCCCGGTTCTCGCCGTATGAGCTCGTCTCTCTGGGCCGCAGAGCCCCACCTGTAACGGGGGCTGTGAGCCTGTGGGGCAGGGCCCGCCTCTCCCGCGGGGTCTGTGCAGGGCCTGGCGCCCGGGGCTGCAATCTGCCCTGGGCAAGGAGAAAACAGCTGATGGGGGGAAGGAGAGGCAGGTCCTGGTGCCCGGGTGAGCCGCTGCCGAGGTCTCAGAGACCCCTTGGCCTGGCCCGTTCTCGTTGCCGGGTGTGGGTGGAGCTCAGATGGGATGGGGCCTGCGCCCCCATTCCTGCTGCTGGGCAGGGGGGACTCAAGCTGGACACTGCACCCCTCTGCCCAGGCAGCTCCTACGCTCGCTGTGGGTGCCCTGGGCAGGGCGCAGGGGGAGAAGGGCTGGCCCTGGCACCAGGGCACCTGGGGGGTTACCCTGCTTGGGTGGGGTGCACCCAGCCCTCCCTTTGGGAGCCTGCTACTCCTGCCCTTCCATCCTGGGTGTGTTTCCCCCCCTATAAATAAGTGACTATTTCCCCCCCCCCCCCCCCAGCCTCCCTCCCCGCTGGTCCAGCCCTCTCCTCCATCTGTGTCGCCCAGGCAGAGGCGGCCAATCAGCGCCCGGGAGCCCAGCAGGAAGAGCAGCTGCCATGGAAACAAGGGCTGGATGCTGCGCAAGATGAAGCTGGCAACACCCTCGCAGGGCTGGCAGGGGCGGGCAGCTCGCTGCAGCGGGGACCCTGGGGCTGCTCGGCTCCCCATCGCTCAGGCATCCCGGGCCACCAGAAGGGACAAAAAGGTCCCCAAGAAACAAACTCCCTCTTGGGGCGACCCGAACCCCTCACATAGGGAGCGATACACGGGGGGCTCCATGCAGGGGCTGCAGGGGGCTGCAGGTCGGGAGTGAGGGGCACCAGCAGAGCTGGGGGGTGTGTGTGTGCAGGGCTGGGACACCAGGGGGCTGCGGGCCCTTACACTGGCTTTAAACTGCAGCAAGAGCGGTTTAGGTTGGACATTAGGAAAAACTTCCTCTCAGGGTGGTTAAGCGTGGGAACAAATTGCCCAGGGAGGTTGTGGAATCTCCGTCAATGGAGAGTTTTAAGAGCAGGTTGGACACACACCTGTCAGGGATGGTCTAGATCATACTTAGAAGTGAGGGGCACCAGCAGAGCTGTGGGGAGCCTGGGGCTGGGACAACAGGAGCTGCAGGTCGGGGGTGAGGGGCGCCGGCAGAGCTGGGTGGGGTGGGGAGCTTAGGGCTGGGATAGTAGGCAGGGCTGGATTAATGCAGGGGCTTTAGGGGCTGCAGCCCAGGGCCTCGGGCTAAGGGGGGCCCCGCAGGCCCATGGGCCGGATGTGGCCCACTGCTTCTTTTCACCCGTCCTGCAGCAAGTGTCCGCGCTGCGGGCCAGACACCAGTCCCTGAGCCTCAGCGCCCACCCTGGGCCTGGAGCTGCGAGCGCCAGCTCGCCGATGTGCCCCTGCGGCCCCTAGGTGAGGGGCATTCAGGGACTATCTGCACGCTGCCCATTGGTACTGCGGCCAATGGTAGCTGCGGGGGCGGCGCCTGCATGCACGGGTAGCATGCACCGCACAGAGCGGCCTGGTCCCTCTGCCTAGGGGCCAGACATGCCGTCCGCCTCGGGGAGCAGCGCAGAGCCAGGGCAGGCAGGGATCCTGCCTTAGCCCTGCTGTGCCGCCAACCAGGAGCCGCCTGAGGTAAGCGCCTCCCAGCCGGAGCCTGCACCCCGCACCCCCTCCCGCACCCCAATCCCCTGCCCCAGCCCAGAGCCCCCGCCTGCACCCAAACTCCCACCCAGAGCCCGCACCCCAATCCCCTGCCCCAGCCCGGAGCCCCCGCCTGCACCCAAACTCCCACCCAGAGCCCACACCCCCTCCCGCACCCCAACCCACAGGACAGAATCCAGCCCTGATAGTAGGAGGCCATGGGTTGGGATTGAGGGGCAGCGGCAGAGCTGTGTGGGGTGGGGAGCTCAGGGCTGGGGCAGCAGGGGCTGCAGGTCAGGATTAAGGGGCACCGGTGGAGCTGTGTGGGGTGGGGAGCTCAGGGCTGGGGCAGCAGGAGCTGCAGGTCAGGATTGAGGGGCACCGGCAGAACTGGTGGGGTGGGGAGCTCAGGGCTGGGGCAGCAGGGGCTGCAGGTCAGGATTGAGGGGCACTGGCAGAGTTGTGTGGGGTGGGGAGCTCAGGGCTGGGGCAGCAGGAGCTGCAGGTCAGGATTGAGGGGCACCGGCAGGGCTGTGTGGGGTGGGGAGCTCGGGGCTGGGGCAGCAGGGGCTGCAGGTGAGGATTGAGGGTCACCGGCAGAGCTGTGTGGGGTGGGAAGCTCAGGGCTGGGGCAGCAGGGGCTGCAGGTCAGGATTAAGGGGCACCGGTGGAGCTGTGTGGGGTGGGGAGCTCAGGGCTGGGGCAGCAGGAGCTGCAGGTCGGGATTGAGGGGCACCGGCAGGGCTGTGTGGGGTGGGGAGCTCAGGGCTGGGGCAGCAGGGGCTGCAGGTCAGGAGTGAGGGGCACCGGCAGAACTGGTGGGGTGGGGAGCTCAGGGCTGGGGCAGCAGGGGCTGCAGGTCAGGAGTGAGGGGCACCGGCAGAACTGGTGGGGTGGGGAGCTCGGGGCTGGGGCAGCAGGGGCTGCAGGTCAGGAGTGAGGGGCACCGGCAGAACTGGTGGGGTGGGGAGCTCGGGGCTGGGGCAGCAGGGACTGCAGGTCAGGATTAAGGGGCACCGGCGGAGCTGTGTGGGGTGGGGAGCTCAGGGCTGGGGCAGCAGGGACTGCAGGTCAGGATTAAGGGGCACCGGCGGAGCTGTGTGGGGTGGGGAGCTCAGGGCTGGGGCAGCAGGGGCTGCAGGTCAGGATTGAGGGGCACCGGCAGGGCTGTGTGGGGTGGGGAGCTCAGGGCTGGGGCAACAGGGGCTGCAGGTCGGGATTGAGGGGCACCGGCAGGGCTGTGTGGGGTGGGGAGCTCAGGGCTGGGGCAGCAGGAGCTGCAGGTCGGGATTGAGGGGCACCGGCAGAGCTGTGTGGGGTGGGGAGCTCAGGGCTGGGGCAGCAGGAGCTGCAGGTCGGGATTGAGGGGCACCGGCAGAGCTGTGTGGGGTGGGGAGCTCAGGGCTGGGGCAGCAGGGGCTGCAGGTCAGGAGTGAGGGGCACCGGCAGAACTGGTGGGGTGGGGAGCTCAGGGCTGGGGCAGCAGGGGCTGCAGGTCAGGAGTGAGGGGCACCAGCAGAACTGGTGGGGTGGGGAGCTCGGGGCTGGGGCAGCAGGGGCTGCAGGTCAGGAGTGAGGGGCACCGGCAGAACTGGTGGGGTGGGGAGCTCAGGGCTGGGGCAGCAGGGACTGCAGGTCAGGAGTGAGGGGCACCGGCAGAGCTGGTGGGGTTGGGGAGCTCGGGGCTGGGGCAGCAGGGGCTGCAGGTCAGGAGTGAGGGGCACCGGCAGGACTGGTGGGGTGGGGTTCCTTTTGGGGTCCCCTTTTCACTATTTAACCCCAGATGCCCCTTTAGGGCCGAGCGTGCGGCTCCAGGGCTCCCACCCAAGCACTGAGCTGGGCCTGAGCCCTGGCGCTTCCGCGGGACGCTGCTCAGGGCCCCAGCTCAGACCTGCTCCCAGCTGGAGCATCCGGCATCCCTCCCTGCGACAGCGCCTCTCGCCAGCTCCCACGCTGCCTTCGCTCGCTCTCAGCACCGGCCCGCAGGCTCCATCTAGCGGGTTCAGTGGGAGCCGGCAGGGTCGCAAACATCATTCTGGGCTGTATTAGCAGGAGTGTTGTAAGCCAGACACGAGCAGTAATTCTTCTGCTCTGCTCCGTGCTGGGTAGGCCTCAACTGGAGTGTTGTGTCCAGTTCTGGGCGCCGCATTGCAGGAAAGATGTGGATAAACTGGAGAAAGTCCAGAGAAGAGCAACAAACATGATGGAAGGTCTAAAAAACCTGCCCTGCGGGGGAAGATTGATAACACTGGGGTTATTTAGTCTGGAGAAGACTGAGAGGGGACGTGAGAACAGTTTTCAAATACATAAAAGGTTGTTACAAGGAGGAGGGAGAAAAATTGTTCTCCTTAACCTGTGAGGACAGGACAAGAAGCAATGGGCTTAAATTGCAGCAAAGGCTGTTTAGAATGGACATCAGGAAAAACTTCCTGTCAGGGGGGTTAAGCGCTGGAATAAATTGACAAGGAAGGTTGTGGAATCTCTGTCATTGGGGATTTTTTAAGAGCAGGTTGGACAAACACCTGTCAGGGATGGTCTAGATCATACTTAGTCCTGCCTTGAGTGCAGGGGACTGGACTAGATGACCTCTCGAGGTCTCTTCCAGTCCTACGAGTCTATGATTCTATGGAGGGATGGACAGACGGATGGACAGACAGATGGATGGATGGACAGATGGATGGATAGAAGGATGGAGGGACAGATGGAGGGATGGAGGGACAGATGGACAGATAGAGGGACGGAGGGATGGAAGGAAGGACAGATGGAGAGACAGACAGATGGAGGAATGGATGGATGGAAGGATGGATGGACAGAGGGATGGATGGAGGGATGGACGGAGAGACAGATGGAGGGACAGATGAAAGGATCGATGGATTGATGGAGGGACAGACAGAGGGACAGACAGACAGATGGAGGGAAAGGCAGATTGAGGGACAGACGGATGGAAGGACAGACAGATGGATAGAGGGACAGACGGAGAGACAGATGGATGGAGGGATTGATGGATGGTTGGACAGATGGCTGGACGGACAGACAGAGGGACAGATGGAAGGATGGATGGATGGTTGGACAGACGGATGGATGGAGGGATGGAGGGAAGTATGGACAGATGGGTGGATGACGGGACAAATGGAGAGACAGATGGACAGATGGAGGGATGGCTGGACAGATAGATTGAGGGACAGATGGATGGAGGGACAGACGGACAGACAGAGGGATAGATGGATGGAGAGGGACAGACGGATGGAGGGACGGAGAGACAGATGGACAGATGGAGGGATGGCTGGACAGATAGATCGAGGAATGGATGGATGGAAGTACAGACAGACTGACGGATGGAGGGACAGAGGGATGGAGGAATGGATGGATGGATGGACAGACGGACGGATGGAGGGACAGACAGATGGAGGAATGGATGGATGGAGAGATGGAGGGACAGACAGACAGACGGAGGGACAGATGGAGGGATGGCTGGACTGATAGATTGAGGGACAGATGGATGGAGGGACAGACAGACAGAGGAACGGAAGGATGCATGGATGGATGGAAGTACAGACAGACTGACGGATGGAGGGACAGACAGACGGAGGAATGGATGGATGGAGGGACAGTCAGACAGACAGATAGATGGAGCGACAGACGGACGAAGGAATGGACGGATGGATGGAGGGACAGATGGACAGATGGAGGGATAGATGGATGGAGAGGGACAGACGGATGGAGGGATGGAGGGACAAAGGGACAGATGGAGGAATGGAGGGATGGATGGATGGAGGGAGGGACAGACAGATAGAGGAATGGAAGGATGCACAGATGGAGGGATGGAGGGACAGACAGACAGATGGAGGGACAGACAGACGGAGGGATGGACAGAGAGGCCCCTGTCTCTGGCTGGGGGTGCTGGGGAACCCCGGGCTGGGACCGCCCTGGGGTGCTGTCCGGCCCAGCCCACGACTGAGTCTGGCCGGGGGGGGTCACCCCTAAGCATCAGCCCCGGGACCGCCCCCAGCGCTAACCCCGATTGGGGGCGTGGCTCGTGTGGGGGCGTGGCTCAGACCCGCCAATCGCGGGGGCCCACAGACTGACGGGGTGTCGTGGCCCTTTTAAGGCCCCCCCCACGCCCAAGGAAGCGGATGTGGGGCCCAGACACGTGGTGGAGTGGGAGGAGCGGGCAGGGGGAGCAGCGGGGACAGGTGGGTCCGGAGGGCGGGGGTCGCGGGGGGCTGGGAGGGGATTTGGGGGGCAGGGGGTAAGTGGGGCTGGTGGAGGGTCCGGGGTAGGGAGCTGGTGGGGGGGATTTGGAGGGTGGGGGTCGCGGGGGGCTGGTTGGGGTGTGGGGCTGGTGGGGGGATTTGGGGGGCGGGGGGGTAAGTGGGGCTGGTTGGGGTGTGGGGCTGGTGGGGGGATTTGGGGGGCAGGGGGTAAGTGGGTCTGGTGGGAGGGTTGGGGTGTGGGGCTGGTGGGGGGTCTGGGGTAGGGGGCTGGTGGGGGGGATTTGGGGGACGGGGGGGGTAGAGGTCTCCCCCCGTCGGTCTCTGTCTTTCCGCCCGTGGCGCTTTGCGTGCCCTGGGGCGCCCCCCAGCTCTGTGCAGTGGGGTCACGGCCTGGCCCTGCCCCACACGGGTGGGGCCAGGCCCGGGACTGACCCCTGGTGTCTTTCACAGCGGAGCCGCCCGGCCCGGCCTGGCCCAGGAGATGGTGAGTCTGGGGGGGGAGATCGGCCGGGATGGGGGGGAGATCGGCCGGGGGGAGGGAGATCGGGGGGGGAGGGGGGCTGCATTCACAGCTCTGGCTCCAGCCTGCCCCCCTTGGGTTGGGGTGCCCCTGGCAAAGTGGGGGTGGAGCAGGAGTCCCGCCCTGGGGTCACGGTGCCGCTGGCAGCTCCAGGGGTTCCCCACAGTTGGGTCCCCCCTGTTGCTCTGACCCAGCCCAGAGTTGGGGGGACCCCCCCAGCCCGTGTCAGCCCCCCACAGCCCCCGGGGCCCGAGGTGCCAGGCGTCGGGCTCCAGCCGGGCCCCTCTGGGGGGTGGGGAGGGACGTGCAGCATCTGCCCCGCTCCCGGGTGGGGCGGGGGGGTCCTGCCCCTACCCCGGCTCGGCCCGTGGGCCCCCCCAGCTCTCCCCGCTCTCTCCCTAGTCGGCCACGCTGGATCTGAAGTCGAAGGAGGAGAAGGACGCGGAGCTGGACAAGCGCATCGAGGCGCTGCGCAAGAAGAACGAGGCGCTCATCAAGCGCTACCAGGTGGGAGCTGGGGGGGTTCAGGCTGGTGCCAGAAAGTGCTGGGCAGTAGGAAAGCCCCAGTGAGTTCCCATCCCACCGCTGACCCCTCCCCTGCGGAGCCAGCCCCCCCATCCCACTGCCGACCCCTCCCCTGCGGTGCCAGCCCCCCTATCCCGGTGCCAGCCCCCCCATCCCACCGCCGACCCCTCCCCTGTGGAGCCAGCCCCCCCATCCCACCGCCGACCCCTCCCCTGCGGAGCCAGCCCCCCCATCCCACCACCGACCCCTCCCCTGCAGAGCCAGCCCCCCCATCCCACCGCCAACCCCTCCCCTGCGGTGCCAGCCCCCCCATCCCGGAGCCAGCCCCCCCATCCCACCGCCGACCCCTCCCCTGCGGTGCCAGCCCCCCCATCCCACCGCCGACCCCTCCCCTGCGGTGCCAGCCCCCCTATCCCGGTGCCAGTCCCCCTCCCACCGCCGACCCCTGCAGCGGGTTCCGCCCCGTGGTGTCGGACGTGCCCTAAGGCACTGAGGAGCCGTGTAATCCGGCTCGTGAGACACAAACGTCCAGCAGCGGCTTAGCGCCAGGGGTGGTTTATGTAACACCAGGCTGGGAGGGGGGGCAGTTCCTAGAATCCCTGGGGGTCCCCTAAACAGGGACATGGGGGGAGAGGGTTATTTTCTCTGAAGCAGAGGCATCTGGTGCTGTGGGTGGGGGCGGGGGTGGGGGGGCGCGTTCTGGGCCTGATGGCCAGTTCTGGGGCAGCGGGGAAGGGGTTCGGTACCAGTCCAGATGGGCGCACTGGAGTGCGGATACCAGGCTCCAGGGGCAAGACGGGGTGCATACATTGGGGAGCCCTGGCTTTCTGCTCTGGGGATCAAGGTGGGGGGGGGCGTCCCCCGCTCGGCCCGGGAGCCCCGTCACGTCCCTGCCACTCCCCGCAGGAGATCGAAGAGGATCGGAAGAAGGCCGAGCAGGAAGGCATCGCGGTGACAGGCTCGCGCCGGCCGCGCCACTCCGAGGGTGAGCCCGAGAGGAAGCGGGCGGATAAGGACGTCTCCATCACTGTCCAGGTCTTGCTGTCCCCCGGGGTGAGCGCTGGGGTTGGTGGGGTGGGGGGTGAGAGGGACGGGACAGCCCCCAAGGGCATGGGGGGCAAGGTAGAGGAGCACTGATAAGTGGGGGGGGGCAGCATGGCTGCTGGGGGGATGGTAGCCACTGATAAAGAGTGGGGGTGGGTAAACCAGTGGAGGGCACAGCTCCTGTGGAGGGGAAGGAGGGTGGGGAAGCCAGCTCGGGGGGGCAGCAGCTGTAGGGAGGGTGAGCGGGAGGAGCGGGGGGCATGGCTGTTGGGGAGCTGAGGGGTACGGTGATAAGGGTGGGGGGCACAGCTCCTGTGGGGGGCTGAGGGGGACACGAAGTTGGGGTGCTGCGGGGGAGGAGGGTGGGGAGCAGCTGTGGCCCGGCCCTGGTGTCTCACCCTCTGCCTCTCTTCCCTGCCCCAGGAGAAGCGCGTGGTCAGCGACAGGAAGTCCCCCGGCGCGCCCAAGGCTGGCCGTGGCCCACCTCCCCGGGGCGCGGGGCGGGTCGGACCGTACCCCTCCAGCCGGTCACCGCGGGCGGAGCAGCCTGACCAGCCCGTCTGGGAAGGGGCAGGAGGCGGCGCAGGGGATGGGCCATCTCCGGGCGGGCGAGGGCGCAGGCCGCGGGGCCGAGGAGGGGCCGGCGCGGTCACGGCGGCAGGAGAAGGAGGCCCTGACAGGAAATCCAAGGTGCGTCATGTCTTGCGGGCAGTTTGCCAGGCTGGGCCTAGTTCAGCAATAGTGCGTTGCACACGCGTTCACGCTCGCTGCACTCGTGCTGGTGTTGCGTGTTGCTTTCTGCTGGGGCAGGGGGTGAAGGCTCGTAGCAGGACTCCCCCGGGGGGCAGATTGCAGAGTGGGACATGGGGTCTCTCTGGGGGGCACCGGCTCGGGTGGTGGGGAGGAGGACATGGAATCGTAGCAATGCTGGACTGGAAGGGCCATCGAGAGGTCGTCGCATCCAGCCCCCGGCACTGAGGCAGGCCACGGAAACCCAGCCCAGCCCTGACGGGGGTTTGTCCGACCCGTCTCCCAGCCGCCCGGGGAAGCCTGTCTCTCCCCTGAGCGTTCGGAAACGTTTCCCGATGTACAGTCGTTCCCTGTTTTGGAGCTGTGCATCTGATTCCGCCCAGTCCCCGCTTCCCAAGAAAGGTGCAAAGTGCTTCACCTGGCTGAATTCAGACCAGTTCTTCAGTTGGTCCTGGTCATTTTGAATCCTAACCCTGCCCTCCAAAGTGCTGGCAGCCCCTCCTCCTGGGCGTCATACACAGACTTGATAAGCGGACTCTGTTATCCACGTCACTAAGGAAAATATTGACTGGTACCAGTCCCAGGACTGGCCCCTGCGGGACCCCCCTGGATCTGCCCTCCCGGTTTGACAGCGACCCATTGATAACTCCTCGTTGAGTGCTGTCTTCAACCAGCCAGGCACCCGCCTTAGAGTAACGTTCTCTAGGCCACATTTCCCTGGTTTGCTTATGAAAATGTCACGTGGGGCTGTGCCAAAAACCTTCCTGAAATCAAGATATGACTCATCTACGGCTTCTCCCCTCGTCCGCTCGGTCAGTAATGCTCTACCGTAGAAGGAAATTAGGTTTGGTTTGGCATGATTGATCCATGCTGACTATTCCTAGTAACCCTGGGGCCTTTCCGCTCTAGGGGGTGCTGGCTCCGATCCAGCCCCTGGGCATTGACTGGCTGGCTCGGGCGGGGGCAGGGAATGGGATGTGGGTGTCCCCGGGTGGTGCTGGTGTCCCCTGGACCTGCTGTGCCCTCTCACTCTTCCCCTTCCCACACCAGGAGTGGGAGGAGCGAAGGCGGCAGAACATCGAGAAGATGAACGAGGAAATGGAGAAGATTGCGGAGTATGAGCAGAACCAGCGGGTGAGTGAGGGGCAGTGAGCGGTGGCCAGCTTGGAAAACCCATTTTCCCCGCCCCTGTTTTGCTACCATTGCTGGGAGGTGCAGGGGGATGGTGGATTTCCCCCCTCCCCCCAGGGCCTCTGGGCCCCCTGTGCTGAGCTGTCCACACCTCAGCGCCCTCCCTGCAGTGGGGCTGGGCGAGACGGTGGGGGAGCCGTGGCTCCGGGCTGACCCTGCCCCTGCCTCTCTGCAGGACGGGCTGCAGGAGAAGAACCCGGTGCGGAATTTCCTGGATGACCCGCGGCGCAGCGGCTCCTTCCAGGAGGCCGACCGCAAGGAGGGGAGCCGGCGGCACGTCCGCAACTGGGGGGGGCCCGACTTCGACAAGGTCAAGACAGGCATGGAGCGGGAGAAGGAGTGGCACGCCCCGGTACGTACCCTGGGGAGGGGGAGTCAAGGGGGCCCTGCGTGTGGGAGGGCCTTGGGGTGGGTGTCTGTGGGAGGTGGCGTGTGTGTGTGTGTGTGTGGGGGGTGTATCCCAGCCCCCTGCCCCTCCTACCATGGCCAGCCGGTGGGGTTGGGCCGTGGGGCTGGTGCCCCTCAGGGCAGGGGCTGTGCCTGGGTGGGAGTGTGTGGGGCGGGGTGGGGGTCCCGTCCCACGGCCCTGTGAGACGCCCGTTCCTGGCTGCGAGCTGCATGTCTCTCTCCCCCTCCCCGCAGGGCCGCCGGCCAGGCCCCAAGAGCGGGGGGCCGCTGGACATGACGCTGTCCATGACGGGCCGGGAGCGGGCCGAGTACGTGCGCTGGAAGAAGGAGCGGGAGCAGATCGACCAGGAGCGGCTGGCGCGGCACCGCAAGCCCACGGGCCAGTGGTGCCGGGAGTGGGACGCCGAGAAGACGGACACCATGTAGGAGGGCGGCGGAGCAGTGGGATCCCCGGGGCGGGTGGGGAAGGCCCCGGGGCTGCGCTGGTTCTCGGGGGTCTGAGCTGGGTCGCTTGGCGGAGGGTGGGGGGGCAGATAGGGCCCAGTCTGAGGAGTGGGTGGGGGAGCTGGTCAGTGGGGGGCGGGGGTGTCTCTGGGCTCACACCCAGCTCGGGGGGGGGGGGGGGGGGGCGTCGCCCGTGGCCGCACTAACCCAGCACGTGTCTTTCAGGTTTAAGGAGGGCTGTAGCTCGGTGCCAGGACCGGACCCGGGCACCAGGCGTGGTAAGTGACCCCGGCAGCGCCAGGGCCCGGTGGAGACTGGGGGGGGCCTCCGCCTGCCATTCCCCATCCCCACGGTTGGGGATACCGGCGCCCTGGCGGAGGGTCCTGGGGGGGGGTGTTTGGTCCCTGTGGGACAGCCCCGGGCCCAGGTGCAAGGAGGTGGGGGGCCCTACTGGACAGCATGGGGGTAGTGGGCGCAACGTCCCCCGTCCCCCTCGGGGCAGTACCCCTGTGGGGGGAGATCTGTTCCCATGCCTGGGGCAGACCCGCTGGCTCTCCACTGGTTGGACTGGAATTATAGCCCCGGCAAGGACGGACCCTGGGGTGATCCGGAGGCCTCTGCTCCTGGGAAGCGTCATCCGGCCCTGGCCTGCCTTCCGCACAGCCGTGGGGACGGGCCAGGGGCAGCCCTGCTGTGAGCTCCCGTGCCCCCAGACTGTTAACTCCCTGCTGCCCTCTCCTCTCAGACGAGAACAAGCGCCCCCCCAGGCCGCCCACCTTCGGGGAGTTCCTATCCGAGCACCGGGCCGAGCGCAGGAGGAAGGGCCGGGGCCGACCCGCGCCCGCCAAGCCCTACAGGTAAGTCCACCCTTGCCCTGCTGTGTGAGGGCCGAGGGCCGGACGCCTGGGTTCCATTCCTGGCTCTGGGCGGAGGGAGTGGGGTCTGGTAAGTTAGAGCACTGGGCGGTGCGGGGGGCTGGGAGCCAGGACTCCTGGGTTCTGTCCCTATTTAAGCCACTAACTCCCTGCGTGACGAAGGGAAGGGGGGCTCTCACTGGACCTCAGTTTCCCCTGGGCTGGTGTGAACCCCTCCTGAGCTAGTTGGCCCTGTTCGTCGGTGTGTCTGGGCTGGGCTCTGCAGTGCCGGGTGGGGCGGGTGCCGAATGGGGTCTGGCTGGGTTGGGCCCTCCTGACGCCTGTTCCTCCCCCACCCAGCATGCATGACAACCGGTGGGAGGAGAAGGACGAGGGGCCGGTGGCCGAGGAGCCCGACCTCCGCCACGAGGAGCCACAGGTAAGGGGGTGGGGTCCAGCCACGGCCATTCGGGTATCCCCCCCCCCCCGTCCTCTCTACAAGTAGCTCGGCCTGCAGCTCTGCCCCATGTCTCCCCACTCCCCATAAAGCCCCGTGTCTCCTACAGCCCCCCCCCCAATCCCATCACGGGGACTCACCCACGCAGGATCAGGCCCTGTCCCACTGTCCCCCGCGGCTCCCTGGGTCCCGCTGTCCCTCGTTGTCTGAACATCCCTGCCTTGTGCCAGCAGGTGGAGGTGCTGGCCGCCCAGCTGCCCCCCGAGCCCCGGCAGCCCCCCGACGAGGATGAGGACCAGTGGGAGGATGTCAGTGAGGAGGAGGAGGAGGAGGGCCACCTCAGCTCGTCGGGCGAGGAGGAGGAGGCAGCGCCCCCCGTGGAGTCCCCGAAAGCCCCGCGGGCCCTGAAGGTTGCGCGGGGCCCAGCCCCCAAGCTGGACATGCCCCCGCCGGGAGCTCATGGAGGACAGGGCAAACCCCTCAGCCCCTTCTCCCCAGCTGAGGGCTACCAGCCTGTCTCAGACTGGGGCGAGGAGATGGAGCTGAACTCGCCCCGGGGCAGTGTGGGGGACAGCCCCCCACAGGGCCCCGGCCCCGCCCCCCAGGCACAGCGGGCAGGGCCCCCTGGAGAGACTGCAGGTAAGGGACACTGGCCGGGCTCTGCCGGGGGGAGGGGAGGAGAACTGTGGGGGACCGGGGGGCAGGTATCAGGCTGGTCTGGCTTGGGGCGTTTGCCCCGTTTGGACAATGGAGAGGGCCCCAGTGTGGGACTTGGGGTGTGGTCCCAGTGGGATGGGGGAGTAGGGGCTGACAGAGGGGAGGGGTCAGAGGGCGGGAGTACTGGGGGGGGCATCACCCCAGGAAATAATGGCTCCCAATCTCCCCCCAGCTGCAGAGCCGGGTGGGCGGGGCATGGCAGAGCCCGCCAAGGCCACACAGCAGGAGGAGCCGGCGCGGGACAGGGGATCGATGGCGTTAGCAGCCCCTGGCGGCACGGAGAGGCAGGAGCCGGCCCCCACCACGGCTGGGAGCCCTGAGGAACCGGGGGTCTCTGCGACGCAAGGTGCTGGGGGTGGGCGGGGGGGGCTTGCTTGGAACCCCTGGGGGCAGGGGAGGCTCCCCTTGGCCTCCGGGGAACCATGGCTGGGCTGGTAGGGGAGGGGGCTGGCTGGGCTGCATGTGGGGCTCAGTCCCCGGGGGTGCTCACCCCCAGCCAGGAGGGAGCCATGCGCGGCTGGGCTGGGGTGATTGGGGGGGGGGGGGTTGTCCGCAGCCCCCGGCTGCTGATGCTCTCTCCCTCTCCTCCCCAGCAGCCGTAGAGACCCCGAGCCAGCTGGAGGCGGAGCCGGTGCCGGGCGCGGTGCAAATCACGGACCTCGAGCAGGTGTGTTTCTGTAAGAGCTCGGCCTTGCCCGCCGGTCGCTAGTGGGACTTGCCCCTTCTCTCTGCCCCTCCCCTTCTTTGCGGCCCCGCTGGCAGGGGCACTCCCGCTGCGGACTGACCCGCCTGCCGTGCTGGGCCTTGTCACGGCTCGCTCTGGACGGGGATAGGCAGATCCCGAACAGGGAAACCGGCCGCTGCCTGGCTCGGGGCTGCCGCGCATTCCTGTCCCGGTGTCTGTCCCAGGCGAGGGCGAGACAGGCCCCTTCGTGCATCCGAGGGGGCAGCTAACCCAGGGCCTGAGCCTGCTGGCAGTGGGGTGGGGGGGTGGGGATTGACTTTGGTGGAGCAGGATCGGACGGGGTCTGGTCTGAGGACGTGGAAAGCAGCAGCTGCTGCTGGGTCACTGAGGGGCGAGCGGCTTTAGCTGCTGGGCCTCCCAGCTGGGAGTTCTCCGCTAGCAGCTTGTGCAGCGGGACCCGGATCCCCGCTCAGGGCCCCACAGGAGCTGGGGTCAGTAGTGCAGCAGAGGCGCGGATCGGCACTGCCTGCTGGGGTGTGGGGTGACCTGTCTCTGTCAGCTGCACCGACAGAATCCGTGGCCAGGATTCGAACTCATGGCACGTTCTCTCTCTCTCCCCCTTTGACAGGATAATGGAGAGCCCTGATGCCCCAGAGCCACCCCCGAGGCTGCCGCGGCAAAGGTCAGGCGGCTCCCTCCGTGACTTCCACAGATTGGTAGAGCCTCTTTCTGGAGCCGTGCGGGCAGGACGTGCTTTGAGGCTCAGCTGTCTGGATGCTGTCTGGGTTAACCTTCCCGGGGGCCCAGCCTGGGGGTGCAGGGGTGTGTGTGGGGTGGGTGGCCTGGAGGGCTTATTCTGGTGGGAATTGCATGACCCTGAGCAGCGGGGCGAGGAGGTCGTTCCAGCAAGCGGCGCACAATGTCTGGGATCCGACGTGCGTCTGTCCACAATTAACCTCCCCTGCTGGAGTCCAGGAGAGAGAGAGAGAGAGGGGGGGGGGGGTGTGTGTGTGTGTGTGTGTGTGTGTGTGTGTGTGTGTGTGTGTGTGTGTGTGTGTGTAATGGGATTAGGGAGTGACCTAAATCCCGGTGTAAAGACTATGTGAGCCAGGGCCTCTCTTGTGCGTGGCTGCCCCTGTCCCGCCCCGCTAGCTCCGAAGTCCAGGCGAGGGCTGTGGGTTGCCTGGGGGCACGTGTATGATCCCCAGTTGCAGCTAGCCCTGTCCAAGCACTACTAGCCAACGTCTCCTGTGCTGGAGCCAGCCGCGCTTTGCCCCTTCTCAGCTGTAACCATTGCAAGGGGCTGTTCTCGGGCTGGCTGAATGTCTCCCCGTCCTCCTGGTCTGCGCTCCCGGGCAGCCGGTTCCACCCACCGCTGTGCAGCCCGTGAATCCTTTCCCCAGGGGGTAGGACTCCCCCACCCCGCTCGCTGGGGGGGCAGGAGCCTGGGCTTAGAGGTGTTTTCACTCCCCGGTGCTGCCCTGGCATGCCTGGTTGTCCTGCCCAGGTCTCCTGTGCTGTCTGGCCGCTTTCGATCATGTAAAAGCAATGCCAATGTACCTGACTTTCTTACAATAAAACCTTCACAAAGCCGCTGGGCCTGGCTGTGTCGGGCTCTTCCTGGCGGGGGGGAGGGGATGGGCTGGCAGCATGGCTCTGAGAATGCAGCTTAAAGGGGTGGGGGCACGTGACTTGACAAATCTCTTACCGGGGCAGCCTGTGCTCCTGGGCACTGCTGTGGGGATGGGCAACCTTACAAGTGCCCCTTCACTCGGGCACGTGCTCCCTGTGGAATCCCTCTGGGCCTAGCCATCAGGGCTGTCCATGTGAGACAGAAATCTGGGCAGCTGGTGCTTTCTGTACCTGTTAAACCCAGGGCCCTGGCTAGATTCCAGCGTTGCTAGTTAATCCCCTGTCCTGAGCCACCCTCCCCCAGAACATTTAAAGCGGCTGTGGCTCCATCTCAAGCAATGGTGCAGCGTTGCTGTGTGCTGTTACAGCTTCCGCCCCAGAGGTGGCTGCACTACAGTGGGTGATCTCTGTGTAAAGCCCGGTCGGGTCCCAGGGGGGACGGGCGCTGGGTAAATGTAGCTGGATTGGTGGAACCAGTAGGAGCACTGCGGTAACAGACCTCGGCGCTAAACCTGGTTTCAAATCAGTTAATAGGTTTAATCTCCTGGACATCAGCCCCCACCGTGGGGACCAGAAGAGCTCAGCTGGCCCTTGCTCCCTTCTAACGGCGCCAAAACTCCCCAGCCCGGTTCGGCTCACGGGTGCTTTGGCGGCACTGCAGGTGCAGGGCTCCCTGGGGCTGGCTGCTCCTGCAATCAGCGCAGCTGGTCTGTCCGCTGGGTGCTCAGAGCACGCGGCTCCTGGTGACATGGAGCAGTCGCTCTTTGTCCAAGGGGCAGGATTGTGGTTCCCTGGAAGCTACGAAGGGACCTCACACAACTGGGTGACTGGGCAACAAAATGGCAGATGAAATTCAGTGTTGATAAGTGCAAAGTGATGCACATTGGAAAACATAATCCCAACTATACCTATAACATGATGGGGTCTAAATTAGCTGTTTCCACTCAAGACAGAGATCTTGGAGTCATTGTGGAGAGTTCTCTGAAATCATCCACTCAATAAGAACATAACATAAGAACGGCCGTACTGGGTCAGACCAAAGGTCCATCTAGCCCAGTATCCTGTCTACCGACAGTGGCCAATGCCAGGTGCCCCAGAGGGAGTGGACCAACAGGCAATGATCAAGTGATCTCTCTCCTGCCATCCATCTCCATCCTCTGACAGACAGAGGCTAGGGACACCATTCCTTACCCGTCCTGGCTAATAGCCATTAATGGACTTAACCTCCATGAATTTATCCAGTTCTCTTTTAAACGCTGTTATAGTCCTAGCCTTCACAACCTCCTCAGGTAAGGAGTTCCACAAGTTGACTGTGCACTGTGTGAAGAAGAACTTCCTTGTATTTGTTTTAAACCTGCTGCCTATTAATTTCATTCGGTGACCCCTAGTTCTTGTATTATGGGAACAAGTAAATAACTTTTCCTTATCTACTTTCTCCACATCACTCATGATTTTATATACCTCTATCATATCCCCCCTTAGTCTCCTCTTTTCCAAGCTGAAGAGTCTTAGCCTCTTTAATCTCTCCTCATATGGGACCCGTTCCAAACCCCTAATCATTTTAGTTGCCCTTTTCTGAACCTTTTCTAGTGCCAGTATATCTTTTTTGAGATGAGGAGACCACATCTGTACGCAGTATTCGAGATGTGGGCGCACCATCGATTTATATAAGGGCAATAATATATTCTCAGTCTTATTCTCTATCCCCTTTTTAATGATCCCTAACATCCTGTTTGCTTTTTTTGACCGCCTCTGCACACTGCGTGGACATCTTCAGAGAACTATCCACGATGACTCCAAGATCTTTTTCCTGACTTCTTGTAGCTAAATTAGCCCCCATCATATTGTATGTATAGTTGGGGTTATTTTTTCCAATGTGCATTACTTTACATTTATCCACATTACATTTCATTTGCCATTTTGTTGCCCAATCACTCAATGTGCAGCGGCGTCAAAAAAGCAAACAATGTGGGGCATCATTAAGACAGAAAATATCATGTTGCCTCTGTCAATCCATGGTATGCCCACATCTTGAATACTGCGTGCAGATGTGGTTATCCCGCTCCAGCCCTGGAGGGGTTAAAAGCCAGCCCTTGGAGAGGGCTAGGGCTGGGAGCCAATCAGAAAAGGCTGAGGGGCAGCCAATCAGGGCAACTCTGGGCCCTATAAAAGAGCTGTGGGGCCAAAAAGGCAGTCAGCCTCTCTCTAGCTTTGGAGTGAGATGGCCCTAGCTGCCTGAAGGAGCAAAGAGTCCCATGGACAGAGCTGTGCTGGGGAAGGGGAAGGTTGAGCTGGGGAGCTGAGGTCTGGCAGGAAGGCCTAGGGAGGTACTGGGCTGTGGGGAAAGGCAGTAGGTCCAACCCCCTTGCCAATGATGAGTGGCCATTACAGAGGAGAGGGGCTAGATGATGACGGGCAGTAGCCACTGAGGCAAGGTGGGCATAGGGGGAGGGGGTTCCCCTGGGAAGGGAGACCCAGAGTGTGGGCAGCACCCCGAGGGAAAGGGGTGCCGGGGTCCGGGAGAGACATGGAGGCCTGAGGCAGGCGAGACACTGGCCAGCAGGGGGTGCTCCAAGACTGGAAAGTGCTAATTCCTGGACTGACCAGCAGGAGGCGCCGTGGCCTAGAGTGCTCCATCTGTTACACCCCATAGATCCACTGGACTTGGGAAAGGTTCAGAAAAGGGCAACACCAATGATGAGGGGTCTGGAATGGCTCCGTGTGAGGAGAGATTAATCAGACCGGGACTGCTCGACTTGGAAAAGAGACAACGGGGGGGGGGGGGGGGAGAGAGAGATATGCTAGAGGTCTATAAAATCATGACTGGTGTGGAGAAAGTCAATAAGGAAGTGTTATTTACTCCTCATAACACAAGAACTAGGGGTCACCCAATGACATTAACAGGCAGCAGGTTTAAAATGAACTAAAGGAAGTATTTCTTCACACAACGCACAGTCAACCTGTGGAACTCCTTGCCAGAGAATGTTGTGAAGGCCAAGACTATAACAGGGTTCAAAAAAGAACTAGATAAATTCATGGAGGAAGGCCCATCAATGGCTATTAGCCAGGCTGGGCAGGGATGGTGTCCCTAGCCTCTGTTTGCCAGAGGCTGGGAATGGATGGCAGGGGATGGATCACTTGGTGATTCCCTCTTCTGTTCATTCCCTCGGGGGCACCTGGCATTGGCCACTGTCGGAGGACAGGATACTGGGCTAGCTGGACCTTTGGTCTGACCTGGTCTGGCTGCTCTTAGGAAGCAGCGATAGGTCTGCTGCAGGCCCTGGCCTCCTGCGCACAGAGCAAACCTGCAGTGAGCCCTTGGCCTGTGGCATGGACATAGCACAGCTCTCAGAGGCTAATGCAATCGCCCATGCTGCGGGCACCACATAGCCCCACCCTGCCCCCGTTAATCCGTGGAGCCAGCATCTTTCTTCGCTGTAGTGGGGACAGGGAGGTGTTAGAAATCTGATGCAGAAGCCAGCAGACACGAGGAGGAAAGCTGCCTTCGTTAAGACCACAAGGATGGAGCTTCAGATATAGATGCCTCTCTGCGAGCCGCTCTTCTGACTTCAGGGCCAGCTACTTGGGTGACCCACAGCCAGCCACACCGGCCGCTACTGGAGGGACCTGGAGCCACCCTCACCAGCCACTGCTTGGGACGCTCTGGGCAACTGGCTCCGGGGACCGCCCAAGGGAGCGTCAGAGCAGCGGTCCTGGGGCTGCTGGAGCAGTGGCCCCAGGGGTGCCCGGAGAGCAATCCCGGGAGCAGCAGCTGGGGGGCAGTCAACCCCCAGCACTGGAGCAGGGCCCCCTGGAGCAGCGGGGCCCCAGAAGTAGAGATTTAGACGGGTATTATTAGTAAAAGTCCTGGACAGGTCACAGGGCGGTGGATTTTTATTTATTACCTGTGACCTGTCCAGGACTTTTACCCAAAAGACCCCTGAGTACATCTTGGCCTTAGCACTAATGCGTGGAGACCAGGTTACTGTGCGCCTGTGTGGACGGGGCTGGAAGGGTGAAAGGGGCGAAGCTGCGGGTGGCAGGGGCTGGCTGGTCAGGGATGGGATTGGGGGTGAGGGTCCCCAGGCACCAAAGAGCGGGGAATGGCAAGGGGCAGCGCTCTCTTCTCCAGCCCAAGCTCCCTGTCTAGGGGAGGGGGGGCGGTACCTGTGCCAGGAGGGGTGTGTGGCAGAGGGTCCGTGCAGCCCCGAGAGCTCAGCGGGGGGTTCCTAGTCCTGGGGGCTGCATAGGTGTCTCCCCCCTTCTTTTCCCTGCAGCCAGGCTGGGGGGGGGGCAGATTCCTTCAAGGCTGAGAATAGGAAATGCGCCCGCCCCGTCTCAGACTAACCGTGTGCGTGGGGGGCAGGCTCTGCGGTCCAAGCCCTGAGACACCCCCACCCTCACAGCATTAAGGGGGGCAGGGAGCAGAGTTCTGTCTCCTGGGGACCGGGTGGGGTGGTGAGCCGGCAGGGCGCGGGGGGAGGGGGCAGTCCCGGTCGGAGAGGCTGGCACAGCGCGGGGGCGGGTCTGGCAGGGGGGGCGGGTCTGGCGCGGGAGGGGAGCGGGGGTGGGGAGGCGAGGCTGCCCAGACCGGACAGGGCTCGGGCGGGGCCGGCAGGACAAGCGGTTCCCGAGCGCCCCGGGCCGTGCCAGCCTCCCCCGTGCGTCCTGGGCGCAGCCGGCATGAAGCAGCGGGAGGGAGACGGGCCCGGGCAGCCGGTGCCCCCCAGCTACGCCGGGGATCGGCCGCGGGCGGGCGGGAAGCTGCTGCTGGGGGGCGGCCGGGCCCCCCCGCGCTGGCTGCGCGTCGCCACCGTCTGCGCCTATTTCCTCTGCGTCTCGCTGGCCGCGCTGCTGCTGGTGATTTACTACGGGCTGGTGTGGGCGCCGCGGGGCCCCGGCGCGGAGAACGGCACCGAGCCCGGCCCGCAGGCCCCGCAGCTCTGCAACCACAGCGGGCCGGGGCCGGGGCTGCAGGAGGCGGCGGCGAAGGGGGGCCTGGGCGGCGGCCCGCGGCCCGCGCAGGAGGAGCGGAGTGGGCAGCAGGGCCCTGCGGGGCGCACGGGCTGGAGAGGCCGCGACGGGACCCACTGAGGCGCCGGGGGATGGAGCCGCCCCTGGGGGCTCCCCCCGTGGGACCGAGACGGGCCAGGAGGGATGAGACCAGGACGGAGCCGGGGCCCGCGGCCTGGGCGTGAAGGGCTCCCCAGGCATCGCTCGGGGCGCGCAGCGGGGACCCCCTGGGCGGCCGCAGGAGTCGGACGGTGAAAGCCCCAAAGCGCAGAGCGGGCGGGGGGCAGGTCCCCCCTGCTTCCGGGGAGGCGCCCAGAAAAGTCCAGACAGCCTCAGGAGGCGGCCAAGGACGGGCCCGCGGGAGCCGTCACCTCTCCAGGCCTGGGGGGCACGCGTGGGCTGGCTGAGCCGGGAGAAGGGCCTGGAGGCCCCGGGGGGCTGGCCGGTGCCAGGGTCGGAGGGCACCAGGCTAACTAGCAGCATAGCCCCCCCGACCCCAAGGCACCGTGTGCTGGCGCCAGGAGCCTGGGGTGCTTTGGGTGTCAAGGCCATAATGGACTCAGACTCCCAGGGCCACCGGACTGCGGGCCTTGGGCTCAGCAAATCCTGTATCCTTCTCTCCGTCTGTCTGTCCAATAAACCAGTCACTGCTCCTGCCCCAGCCTCTGTCCCGCGTCACGCCACAAACTTACCCATCCAGGGGGGTGGGGGCATGGGAGCCGGGGGTGGAGTGAGGTTTGCAGGGAGCATAGGGGTTCAGGGAGCAGGGTGAGGGGTGGGGGTTGGAGGGAGCAGAGAGGTTCAGGGAGCAGGGTGAGGGGTGGGGCTTGGAGGGAGCAGGGCCCCGGGGGTTGCAGGGAGGGGGGGGTTGCAGGGAGCAGGGTGAGGGGTGGGAGGAGCAGGGGGTTGCAGAGAGCAGGGTGGGGGTGGAAGGAGCAGGGTGAGGGGTGGGGGTTGCAGGGAGTAGGGGCGGTTTCAGAGAGCAGGGTGGGGTGGGGGTTGCAGGGAGCAGGGAGGAGCAGGGTGAGGGGTGGGGGTTGCAGAGAGCAGTGGGGTTCAGGGAGCGGGGTGGGGGTTGCAGGGTGAGGGCTGGGAGGAGCAGGGTGAGGGCTGGGGGTTGCAGGGAGCAGGGTGAGGGGTTGGAGAAGCAGGGTGAGGAGTGGGGGTTGCAGGGAGCAGGGGGGGTTGCAAGGTGAGGGAGAGACTGTGTCACTTTAGCCCAGGGGTCTCAAACTCAAATGACCGCGAGGGCCACATGAGGACTAGTGCATTGGCCTGAGGGCCGCATCACTGACATCCCCCCTCACTGCCCCTGGCCCAGCCCCCACTCCACCCCTTCCATGAGGCCCCGCCCCTGCCCCGCCTCTTCCCATCTCCTCCTCCAAGCAGTTTTAATAAAATATATACACTCAGTAAAGCCCCCCCACTGCACTGGGCTACACCACCACTCCCCCCAGCTCTGCCTCTTCCAGGAGTGGCAGGTTTGTAGAAATTTTGGTGGTGCCCAAAACCTGCCCCCCCAAAACTCCGCCCCCACCTGCCTAAGGCTCTGGGAGGGAGTTTGGGTGGGGGAGGGGGCCTGGGATGGAGTTTGGGTGCTGGGTGCAGGCTCTGGGCTGGGGCAGGGGGTGGGGTGCAGGCTCTGGGAGAGAGTTTGGGTGCTGGGTGCAGGCTCCAGGCTGGGGCAGGGGGTGGGGTGCAGGCTCTGGGATGGAGTTTGGGGATAGGAGGGGGTGCAGGGGTGAGGGCTGTGGGGCTGGTGATGAGGGGTTTGGGGCATTGGAGAGGCTCAGGACTAGGGCAGGGGAAGGGCAGCCTGCCCTGACCCTAGTGCAGGGGGGCACTAGGACCCTGCAGCAGCAAGTGATGCCAGAAGCCGAACAGAACAGAGCGTGAGCTGCAGGCTCGGGGCGGTGAAGGGGCAGCAAGTGAGGTCGGGGGACACTCGAGGGAGATGCGTGGGGGCGGCAGGCGGGGCGGGGGAGAGACCCGGCCCCAAACATTGGGGAGCAGCGAGCAGGGAGCTTAGCTGCCACATAAAATAACTCGGGGGGGGCGGGGGTGAGGGGAGTTTGGCAGCGACAGGAAGTAATGGGGGGGGGCGTGGGGAGCTTGGCGGGCCGCAGGGAAGAGCTCCGCGGGCCGCATGCGTGTTTGAGACCCCTGGTTTAGCCCATTCCCAGCTGTGGGAGTCGTCGCATCCAGACTGGCTGTCAGCAGCTATCCTCCAGTCTCCCATATTCCAAACAGCGTCACATGCCCCCACGCAGAAAGGGGTGTCCCTACGCACCGCTGAAGGCATCACAGGAATTTTTCATTCAGTATTGTGATGGGTTGGATCACAGAAACCCCGTTGGGAACTGCCACCTGATGTGCCTAGACTACCTCGGAGCCCGTTTTCCCTGCCAGTTTGGGACTTCAGTGCCTTGCCTTGTTTGAGCCAGACATGCTAGCTTGCTGCAACACAGGTCCAAATCTGAACCACGTCACGCACAAGCTGCAGGTTTAACTGAAAACAGCTTACGAAGTGCTCCTGTCTCCAGCACTCAGATATCCAACTCCCAATGGGGTCCAAACCCCAAATAAATCCGTTTTACCCTGGGTAAACTCATAAACTGTTCACCCTCTATAACACTGATAGAGAGATACGCACAGCTGTTTGACCCCCCAGGTATTATTACATACTCTGGGTTAATTAATAAGTAAAAGGTGATTTTATTACATACAAAAAGTAGGATTTAAGTGGTTCCAAGTAATAACAGACAGAACAAAGTGAATTACCAAGCAAAATAAAATAAAACATGCAAGTTTAAGCCTAATACAGTAAGAAAACTGAATACAGATACAATCTTGCCCTCAGAGATGTTGCAATAAGCTTCTATCACAGACTGGATGCCTTCCTAGTCTGGGCCCAACCCTTTCCCCTGGTACAGCCCTTGTTCCAGGTCAGGTGGTAGCTAGGGGATTTCTCATGATGGCTCCCCCTTTTCTCTGTTCCACCCATTTATATATATTTTGCATAAGGCGGGAATCCTTTGTCCCTCTAGGTTCCCACCCACCCCCTTCTCACTGGAAAAGCACCAGGTTAGAGATGGATTCCAGTTCAGGTGACATGATCACATGTCACTGCAAGACTTCATTGCCCACTTGCCAGCACACACCTATACAGGAAGCCTTACAGGTAAACACAGCCACCTACAGTCAATTGTCCTAGTTGATGGGAGCCATCAAGATTCCAAACCACCATTAATGGCCCACACTTTGCATAATTACAATAGGACTCCAGAGTTATATTTCATATTCCTAGTTTCAGATACAAGAGTGGTACATTTATACAAATAGGATGACCACACTCAGTAGATTATAAGCTTTGTAATGATACCTTACAAGAGACCTTTTGCATGAAGCATATCCCAGTTACAAATTATATTAACTCTGTGATGAACTGGGACTGTTCTTACTGTGGTCTTTAAATGCTGACAGGGGAGTGTGGCTAGGATAGTCTGCATTGGGGGATGGGAGACTGACCGATGGAGAATACCTGAGCATGTAACATGAGAACCCAGGAAGGGGTTAGAGGCCAGGTGACACCTTTGCCCGGGAAACTGAACAAAGGCTGTGGGAGGGGTCGCTGAAGGGAGAGTTTCAGGAGCTGGCTGGTGATATGGCTGGGAGGCAGACGGGGCTCTGACCTCCCAAGGGGGCTGGGGCGCCCTGGGAGCCCAAGATGGACCTAACTGAGGGGGGTCCTGTTGTCTGTGCCTGCAAGACCTGTCTTGGACTGTGTTCCTGTCGTCTAAATAAACCTTCTGCTTTACTGGCTGGCTGAGAGTCATGGTGAATCGCAGGACGCCGGGGGTGCAGGGCCTTGTGTCCCCCCCACACTCCGTGACAACTGGTGGCAGAGGTGGGATCTACTGCACCCCGTGGACGGCGCTTCCTGCAGTAAGTGACTGGGGAGCAGTAAAACGAAGGGGGATCGACGGGGACCAGGTGGGCTGAAGAGTCAGAGAGAGACGGTTCAGGGGGCGATTAACCCCTGGGAGTGTTTGACCAGAGAGAAGGACTTTTGCAGTAACAGGGTTCCTGGGGGGATCGCAGCGAGCGGTCCTGGGTCGGAGGAGTCTGCAGCTTGACCCTGGCAGAGAGGTGGTGACCTGAAGAAGGGCTGGCACACTAGGGGTCTCCCTGGAACAGTGAAAAGCGGAGAGCACAGGCCGGCGAGTGGCCAGCAGGAGGATGTATGCTAAACGCCTTAAGAGCGACCTGGTGGCGCTGTGCAGGCAGAGGGGGCTGCGCATTGGGAGGTCCACCAAAGAACCGCTAATTGCCCAGCTGGAGGAGAGGGATCGCTTGGATGAACTGAGCCCTGTCCCTGAGGGCAGCCGCCCGGCGGATGCAGCGTGGGCCCCGGGGCCTGACATGGCTGGAGGGGTCAGACTGCTGCCGAGGACATCCCGAGACCCTGCCTACCTATACCTAGGGGAGGGGTTGGGGGAAGCCCAGCGAATACCGAGGGCGCCCTGACCCCGGCGGCCAGCAGGGGATCGTCCCGGCGGAGCTCCCCGTCCCGGGAGCGGATGCGACTGGAATATGACAGGGAGCTGAGACTGAAAGACCTTGAGTTAAGGCAGCAAGAACTGAAGCAGGAGCAGGAAGAGAAGGAGAAACAACGTCAGCATGAGCTGGAACTGGCCAGGCTGAGGAGCAGTGGGGCCCTGGCTGCGGTGAGTGAGGGGGGGACCCAAGACTGCAAAGAGCTTTGATAAGTGCTTGCTGGCCCAGCGTAAGGAGGGGGAGGACATGGATACCTTCCTGACAGCTTTGAGAATACCTGCGAGCTGCTCCAGGTTGACCCTGCAGACAGGCTCCAGTTTCTCATCCCCTCACTGGACCCCACAGCCAGGGAGGTGTACAGCCGACTGAAAGGGGCAGAGACAGGGGACTACAAACTGTTCAAAAAGGCCCTGCTCCGCGAGTTTGGGCTGACCCCTGAGATGTACCGGAAAAGGTTCCAGAGTCAGCGTAAAACCCGTGAGGTCACATATCTACAACTAGCCAACCGGGCGCAGGGGTATGCCCGCAAGTGGACAGCTGGGGCCCAAACTATAGAGGACCTGCTTGACCTAGTCGTACTGGAGCACGTGTATGAGCAGTGCCCATCCGACCTGAGGCGATGGTTTATGGACCAAAAGCCAGAGAACCCGCAGCACACAGGCCAGTTGGCCGATGAGTTTGTGAACAGTCGGGCAGGGGATAACAGGGAGGAGTCCCAAAGGAACAGTCCCACCACAACGCAGAGAGAGAGTCACCATGGGACCTCCCAGCGAGGAAATATGGAGAACCCCCACCAAAGGGGAACATCCAGCATCAGGTCCATCCGACCCACTCGAGGGGACCCATGGGACATGGGCTGCTATCACTGTGGCCAGAGAGGCCACATACGGTCCCAGTGCCCCAGGCTCAGGGACAGACTGAACAGACCGAACCCACAGAGGGTTGACTGGGTAGAGACCCAGTCGGACGAGGGGCAGCATTCCCAGGCCAGGGGGGCTGGCAGCGTACCACCTGCTAAGGAGGGAGGAGAGCTCCAGGCCAGCTCCTCTGGGGGGCTGGATGCTCCAGACTCAGGGTTTTTGGTTTATACGGTGGGCGCGGGGCTGTCCCTCCGGAGAGAGTACCTTGTTCCCCTGGAGGTGGATGGGAGGAAGGTCAATGGATACTGGGATACGGGCGCAGAGGTGACGCTGGCCCGACCCGAGATGGTGGCCTCAGATCGGGTGGTGCCCAACACCTACCTGACCCTGACGGGGGTGGGTGGGACCCCAGTCAAGGTGCCCGTGGCAAGGGTACACCTGAAGTGGGGGGCCAAGGAGGGCCCCAAGGATGTGGGGGTACACCCGTATTTGCCCACTGAGGTGTTGATGGGGGGGGACCTGGAGGACTGGCCAAGCAACCCCCAGGGTGCCCTGGTTGTGACCCGTAGCCAGAGCCGGCGAGGGGCACGGCGCCCTGGCCTTGGGGAGGGTGCCTTGCCTGAGGCGCAGGACCCTAACCTGGTGGGGAGGGAACACCCAGGGACACGGCTCAGGGAGGCTGCGGCTTCAGACCCAGCCGGCGAGAGAGAGCAGGTGCCCATCCCTGTCCCAGCTGCTGAGTTCCAGGCCGAGGTGCAGAAAGATCCCTCCTTGCGGAAGATAAGGGACCTGGCCGACCTCGGTGCGGTACAGACCATGGGGAGAGGTGGCCGGAAAAGGTTCCTGTGGGAGAAGGGGTTCCTGTACCGAGAATGGGCTCCCCCAGGGAAAATGGGGTCAGGGGGGATCAGGAGGCAGCTGGTGGTACCCCAGAAGTATCGCCGCCAGCTGCTGTACCGGGCCCATGACATTCCCCTCTCAGGGCACCAGGGAACCTGGCGTACCCAGCAGAGGCTGCTACGGAGCTTTTACTGGCCTGGGGTCTTTGTTACTGTCCGGCAGTACTGCCGATCCTGTGACCCCTGTCAGAGGGGGAGGAAGGCCCGGGACAAGGGGAAAACGGCCTTAGGACCCTTGCCCAGCATAGAGGAGCCTTTCCAGAGGGCGGCCAGGGTAAAAAGGGGGGCTCTGAACCAAGAGAGCCCGAATCACCGACCTCCAGACTGGAGTGCTGGGAGAAGACCCCAGCCCAGTTGGAACCCCAGGGGTATTGGGGTGGGAAAAGGGCACAGGCCGCCTAAACCTTCCCACTTGTGAACTACAAGTGCCATTGAGCACCCCCGACCTAAGGGGGGACGTGAAACTGGAGGGGCCTGGTGTAATTCTCACCAAGGAATGGGAGGGATGCTGGGGCATCCACGGGAACGGGGGTAGGTTCGAACTTCCCCGGGTCACTGGCTAAAGTGACCCCGCTCAGTTCGGTCTCGAAGGGGGGAGAGATGTGATGAACTGGGACTGTTCTTACTGTGGTCTTTGAATGCTGACAGGGGAGTGTGGCTAGGATAGTCTGCATTGGGGGATGGGAGACTGACCGACGGAGAATACCTGAGCATGTAACATGAGAACCCAGGAAGGGGTTAGAGGCCAGGTGACACCTTTGCCCGGGAAACTGAGCAAAGGCTGTGGGAGGGGTCGCTGAAGGGGGGGTTTTCAGGAGCTGGCTGGTGATATGACTGGGAAGCAGACGGGGCTCTGACCTCCCAAGGGGGCTGGGGCGCCCTGGGAGCCCAAGATGGACCTAGCTGAGGGGGTCCTGTTGTCTGTGCCTGCAAGACCTGTCTTGGACTGTATTCCTGTCATCTAAATAAACCTTCTGCTTTACTGGCTGGCTGAGAGTCATGGTGAATCGCAGGAAGCCGGGGGTGCAGGGCCTTGTGTCCCCCCACACTCCGTGACAAACTCATTAGCATATTTTCATAAAATCATATAGACTGCAATGTCACATGTATTATTAGACTTTTCAGTTTCACATCAACATTATAAGTGTGTAACAGAAATGGTTTATCAAAATCAGGTTTGACTAGAACAGGCTTTTTTTTGGTAAGGTTTATCATGGAAATAACAATGTTACTGAATCCCCTTACAAACCCGTGGTAATATTTGACTAGGTCAATAGCGGATTGGACCTTTTGTGATCTTGCCAGAAGTTCTTGAAAATAGCTAGTTTATCCCTATAAGCTCCGACCTGGTGTATCTTCTGTGCCAACAACTATAGGCAAATTTCCCCCTCCCTTGACCGGTAATTTGCATCAACACCGACACTAGTTTTCAAATTCTCATCATTGTGCATACCGCAAAATTTGATTTCCTTTCTTAGAGTTGACTCATTCTCCCCATCAGCAGGCTCGGGTCCCTTCCCCCTCACCTTTCTCCTAGAGGGTTGAGATCTGAACCTCCCTGCTTAAAGAATCCCGTGGCTGGCTGGGTGTGTCCACCAACTGCAGCCCCTCTGGGCTCTGAGCATCTACGCGGACACTCTCCTGCATTCTTGCTTTTAGATCCACCACCCAGAGACTGGACTCGATTTACAGGGACATAATCAATTCCTACCAACAAGTCAGAATCAGGATTCTGCTTACTCTCCTCTCTCCATTCTTGGTTCCACATCGGAGCAGACGGGCCCGAGCCCACCTCTGACCCCTCTCCCTGCTCCTAAGGGCTGAACTAGGCAATTCGCCTGCAGAGCCCTGGAGCTTCCTGTTTGCAGCATTATAAAACCTCAGCCTTCGCTGCCCATTGGCGCTTGGGAAAAGCGCCTGGAGCACGGACGCAGCCTGCAGGGTCTGGGCACACGGGGTGAGTGCTTGCTTAGCTCTGTGCCGCTGTTCTGCTGATAAAACTACACAGGATCTTTTCAGGGGACAAGGCAATATGCCACGTTTATTATGATAACACAATTTGATGTATAACCAATAGCTAATACTTAATACCTACGTACACACACACACACACACACACACATCAAATGTTCTGCAGCTGCTGGATAGTTACCAGTCCTGAACGTAGCTTGAGCCCGTAGCCTGATTTCGCAGCTTGGGTTCGTAGTTCGTGGCGGCTAACTGGCCAGGAAAGCCGGGCACGAGGAAGAGCCGGTCTCTGTCAGGCGCACACCAATGCCCTTTGATGTTGGCAGCAGAACGTTACTCAAAGTCTTCCACCTCACCCATCCTTTTTGTAGGCTTTAGTTTGAACAAGAGTCTATGGGTCTTGCTGTGTCACGCTGCCTCTGGGTACTGTGTGATTGATCACCCATCAATTGCAGATGTGACTGTCAGCCTCGGACCTGGCTATGATCTTGTTTCAATTGCACCTTTGTTCTTTTCTTTTAGGGTGGACTCTTCTCACTTTGTCAGGGCTGTTGTCTGCATCTTCAGCCCTTGGTGTTTGCACTTCACCTTATGGGGACAGGCTGGGGCTAGAGGTTGATCCCATTATCCATGCATCCCTCACTCACACATCTGAACTAAGTTAATAAGGTTACAGCAGGTTTTGCAAAATGGACTAAGCATTTCAAAATGGAGTTTTAGATACAATATGGAAAACACAATTTCATTCTTCAGCTCTACACCGCAGGCCTGGAGCCATCTCTTCTCGGGGGCGTGGTGGGGCCTTCCAGCGGGGAACAGCCGAGCCCATGGGGCAAATGCCGATGTCTTCCTGCCTGCACTTCGTGGGCAGCAGCTCCTCTACAGGACATATTCAAAGGGTTTAGGGGTGAGATTCTGTCTGCTCCCCCTGCATCCTTGTGCCAGAGCTGGGGTGTGTCCCCCACGTTGCCTTTCCCAGAGCTACTGTGCTGAGCTGGAGACTGGCATGGCCAGCGGGAGGAATATGGGGCTCCATCAGGGCGCAGAGCCGCAGGGAACAGAACCCAGGAGCCCTGTTGCTCTGACCACTAGCCCCTGCTGCTCTAAACCACTAGCTCCCCTGCCTAGCGCCAGGGCTAGGACCCCGGAGTCCTGGGTCCCGGGGGGGGAGGGGAGGGGGGACCCCAGGTGACTAATGAAGAGACGGCCCAGGTGCCCGTTTTCACTCACACAGGTGCAATCGTGGAGTTTCTCAAGTAGGAACGCAGAGGCAGAATCAGGCCTGAAGTGGGCCCCCGCCCCACCCCCCGCAGCTAGCAAAGGCCTCTCAGCTGGGAGGGCTGCAGGGAGCTACCCCAGAGGGGACCCGTGTTTCATAGATTCATAGATTCATAGATTCTAGAACTGGAAGGGACCTCAAGAGGTCATCGAGTCCAGTCCCCTGCCCGCATGGCAGGACCAAATACTGTCTAGACCATCCCTGATAGACATTTATCTAACCTACTCTTAAATATCTCCAGAGATGGAGATTCCACAACCTCCCTAGGCAATTTATTCCAGTGTTTAACCACCCTGACAGTTAGGAACTTTTTCCTAATGTCCAACCTAGACCTCCCTTGCTGCAGTTTAAGCCCATTGCTTCTTGTTCTATCCTCAGAGGCTAAGGTGAACAAGTTTTCTCCCTCCTCCTTATGACACCCTTTTAGATACCTGAAAACTGCTATCATGTCCCCTCTCAGTCTTCTCTTTTCCAAACTAAACAAACCCAATTCTTTCAGCCTTCCTTCATAGGTCATGTTCTCAAGACCTTTAATCATTCTTGTTGCTCTTCTCTGGACACTTTCCAATTTCTCCACATCTTTCTTGAAATGCGGTGCCCAGAACTGGACACAATACTCCAGCTGAGGCCTAACCAGAGCAGAGTAGAGCGGAAGAATGACTTCTCGTGTCTTGCTCACAACACACCTGTTAATACAGCCCAGAATCATGTTTGCTTTTTTTGCAACAGCATCACACTGTTGACTCATATTTAGCTTGTGGTCCACTATAACCCCTAGATCCCTTTCTGCCGTACTCCTTCCTAGACAGTCTCTTCCCATTCTGTATGTGTGAAACTGATTTTTTCTTCCTAAGTGGAGCACTTTGCATTTGTCTTTGTTAAACTTCATCCTGTTTAACTCAGACCATTTCTCCAATTTGTCCAGATCATTTTGAATTATGACCCTGTCCTCCAAAGCAGTTGCAATCCCTCCCAGTTTGGTATCATCTGCAAATTTAATAAGCGTACTTTCTATGCCAATATCTAAGTCGTTAATGAAGATATTGAACAGTGCCGGTCCCAAAACAGACCCCTGCGGAACCCCACTCGTTATGCCTTTCCAGCAGGATTGGGAACCATTAATAACAACTCTCTGAGTACGGTTATCCAGCCAGTTATGCACCCACCTTATAGTAGCCCCATCTAAATTGTATTTGCCTAGTTTATCGATAAGAATATCATGCGAGACCGTATCAAATGCCTTACTAAAGTCTAGGTATACCACATCCACAGCTTCTCCCTTATCCACAAGACTCGTTATCCTATCGAAGAAAGCTATCAGATTGGTTTGACACGATTTGTTCTTTACAAATCCATGCTGGCTGTTCCCTATCACCTTACCACCTTCCAAGTGTTTGCAGATGATTTCCTTAATTACTTGCTCCATTATCTTCCCTGGCACAGAAGTTAAACTAACTGGTCTGTAGTTTCCTGGGTTGTTTTTATTTCCCTTTTTATAGATGGGAACTATATTTGCCCTTTTCCAGTCTTCTGGAATCTCTCCCGTCTCCCATGATTTTCCAAAGATAATAGCTAGAGGCTCAGATACCTCCTCTAGTAGCTCCTTGAGTATTCTAGGATGCATTTCATCAGGCCCTGGTGACTTGCAGGCATCTAACTTTTCTAAGTGATTTTTAACTTGTTCTTTTTTTATTTTATCTGCTAAACCTACCCCCTTCCCATTAGCATTCACTATGTTAGGCATTCCTTCAGACTTCTCGTTGAAGACCGAAACAAAGAAGTCATTAAGCATCTCTGCCATTTCCAAGTTTCCTGTTACTGTTTCTCCCTCTTCACTAAGCAGTGGACCTACCCTGTCTTTGGTCTTCCTCTTGCTTCTAATGTATTGATAAAAAGTCTTCTTGTTTCCCTTTATTCCCGTAGCTAGTTTGAGCTCATTTTGTGCCTTTGCCTTTCTAATCTTGCCCCTGCATTCCTGTGTTGTTTGCCTATATTCATCCTTTGTAATCTGTCCTAGTTTCCATTTTTTATATGACTCCTTTTTATTTTTTAGATCATGCAAGATCTCGTGGTTAAGCCAAGGTGGTCTTTTGCCACATTTTCTATCTTTCCTAACCAGCGGAATAGCTTGCTTTTGGGCCCTTAATAGTGTCCCTTTGAAAAACTGCCAACTCTCCTCAGTTGTTTTTCCCCTCAGTCTTGATTCCCATGGGACCTTACCTATCAGCTCCCTGAGCTTACCAAAATCCGCCTTCCTGAAATCCATTGTCTCTATTTTGCTGTTCTCCCTTCTACCCTTCCTTAGAATTGCAAACTCTATGATTTCATGATCACTTTCACCCAAGCTGCCTTCTACTTTCAAATTCTCAACGAGTTCCTCCCTATTTGTTAAAATCAAGTCTAGAACAGCTTCCCCCCTAGTAGCTTTTTCAACCTTCTGAAATAAAAAGTTGTCTGCAATGCAGTCCAAGAATTTGTTGGATAGTCTGTGCCCCGCTGTGTTATTTTCCCAACATATATCCGGATAGTTGAAGTCCCCCATCACCACCAAATCTTGGGCCTTGGATGATTTTGTTAGTTGTTTAAAAAAAGCCTCATCCACCTCTTCCACCTGGTTAGGTGGCCTGTAGTAGACTCCTAGCATGACATCACCCTTGTTTTTTACCCCTTTTAGCCTAACCCAGAGACTCTCAACACTTCCATCTCCTATGTCCATCTCTACCTCAGTCCAAGTGTGTACATTTTTAATATATAAGGCAACGCCTCCTCCCTTTTTCCCCTGTCTATCCTTCCTGAGCAAGCTGTATCCATCCACTCCAACATTCCAATCATGTGTATTATCCCACCAAGTTTCAGTGATGCCAACAATGTCATAGTTGTATTTATTTATTAGCACTTCCAGTTCTTCCTGCTTATTACCCATACTTCTCGCATTTGTATATAGGCATCTAAGATACTGGTTTGATCTTTCCTCCCAGTTTTGTCCTGACCCTCCTTTCTGTCTGCCAATATAGCCCACACTCCCTCTCGTTTCCGACCCATCTCCCAGGTCTCCATGTTCCCCACTTACCTGTGGGCTTTGCTCACCTCTCCCCATCGAACCTAGTTTAAAGCCCTCCTCACTAGGTTAGCCAGCTCCGGGAGGGGGCTACAGCCTGAGGTCCCTCTGCTTCCCTCTCTCCTGGGTGGAAGGAGATGGAGGTAGGGCTGGTTCCTACCCACCCTCCCGTAGCTACCCCCCTTGCTGCAGCCTCAGCAGAGGAGAAGTCTGAATGGGCCCTGGGATGGAGCCCCCCCAGAGGGTCCCTCAGGGGCAGGGCCGAGGTGTACCGGGGGGGTTGGATTCTGTGGGTAGTGCCCAAGATGCAGACAGCTGGGAGGCCCCATGGCAAGGAGCTCACAGCCTGGCGTGGGGGCGGGGCACTCGCCCACCCTGGCGCTGCAGCAGGAAGCAGGCTGACATGAGGTTTTTGCGAGAGGAGACTCTCCCCGGCCCCAGACCGGCCCCAGTTGCCCACGCTATCTGCAGCGACGTGGCTGCCGGCAGGTGTCCCGCCATGGCTCAGTGGCTCTGAGGAGGAAGGCTTATGTGAGCCAAAACCTCACCCACTTGGCTGGCTGAGTTAATCTCCCCAGGATGCAATTCCGTTCCAAACAGCCCCTTTGAGATCTCCTGTGCCCGACTCGTCTGCCTGCGCAGGGTCCCTCTGCCATCACCGCCTCCGTCCTGAGCAGGTGTGTGTTTGCACCGGTCTGGAGACCAGACAGGGAGCTGAGATCGTACCTTGCACCGTCATTTACCCCACGGGAGAGTGTAGCTGTGCTGACCTGGGGGGCGTTTCACGGGTGTAAACGCCTGCATGAAGTGCTGGGGGGACAGAGAACGGGGCCCCGAGGGGTTTAGGTGAGGGTGGGAGCACTGGGAATCAAACCCAGAGCTCCAGGAATGGGGGTGGAAGCCTCCACCACAGCCAGGTTCCTTTCTGGGCCGCCACCCCACCTCTGACCCCTCTCCCTGCTCCTAAGGGCTGAACTAGGCAATTTCTCTGCAGAGCCCTGGAGCTTCCTGTTTGCGGCATTATAAAACCTCAGCCTTCGCTGCCTGTCCGCACTTGCGAAAATCGCCTGGAGCACGGACGCAGCCTGTGGGGTCTGGGCACACGGGGTGAGTGCTTGCTTAGCTCTGCGCCACGGGCCCGGAGCCATCTCTTCTCGGGGGCGTGGTGGGGCCTTCCAGCGGGGAACAGCCGAGCCCATGGGGCAAATGCCGATGTCTTCCTGCCTGCACTTTGCGGGCAGCTCCTGTCCAGCCTCTCTGGCATTGTCATTCTCTCAGACAGGCACAAGTTGCTATGGATAGACTGGTTTGGCCTCGAAGCTCGTTGTTAAGCAGCTCGGGGCGTTGCTGAAAGTGGCCTGATCAAAGGAGGGTGTCTATCAGAATCCAGGTGAGACGGTGCCGCCCACGTTAAGTGCTGGGTCTGGGCTGGCGCTCCTAGATCATTTGCTTTCCCCCCCCCCCCGGTCCCCTGGGCTCGCTCTGATAGTCTGCCCACAAATCACCCCACACCAGACCAGTCGTGTCCCAGGTCAAGATTTGCCTGTCGCGATGGCTGCATTTGGGGTGGAGCTTTAGATAGGCTGTGGGTCAGCATGCGAGTTGTTGGAACGATTTCGGGGTTGGTCCGTGGTGTGGCAAGCCTGTTCCGTTTGATGCTGACAGCTCAATTCCTGGCACCCGCGCCCACTCTTCTCTAATGGGCAACTCGTCACTGCCGTAAAACAAGGCTTGGGCTGCCTCTACACGAGTGAGCTTTTTGGCATGAATGTAAAGTGGTGCAGTTATACTGGGGTCACCCCCGTGTAGACACACTTATTCCGCATCAGAGCAGCGGCTTTCAGTGTAGTTGAGGTTGCTTGGGAAGGAGTTGGAGCTAACCGGAAAAAGCCCCTCTGATACTGGACTCAATGCCCCTCGGCGGCTTACCCCCGTGTAACTCGACTGGTGGAACCAGTCACACTTTCCTGTGTGCACCAGGCTTGAGACTTCCCCTGCACCAGGGATTTTTTCCCGGTTCCGTTCTCTAGTTCAGTTAAAATAGTTTAAGTCACTGTTTTTGGCAGCTAGGGGCTTGGGCTGCGTTTAACCCAGCCTGGTTGGATCAGTGTACAACCACACTGCTCTGCCAACTAGCTCCGATACGTGTCTGGTGCCAGGGCACCCCCACGCCCTGAGCTGTCCGTCCCCCAATAGTTATGACCACCCAGCCTGCTTCGAGCCCTGGCAGGAGGGCTCCTGTGTTTACGAAACTCTGCCTTTGGGAAATTGGATTGCTCTGTAGCTAGAAACTCCGCAGCATTGGAGCTGCCATCTGCTAAAGAGCCTAATTTCTGCACGTTTAGCTTCGTTAGCAACTGTACATGCTGACGCGCCATCACCTGCTCTGGCCACTAGACTCCACTGCCCTCCCAGAGCTGGGAATAGACCCCAGGAGTCCTGGCTCCCAGCAGCCCCTGGGTAGCCAATAGCTCCCGCTCCCCTCCCAGAGCTGGGAATAGAACCCAGGAGTCCTGGCTCCCAGCTCCGTGCTCTGACCCACTCCCCTCCCCGAGCTGGGGAGAGAATCCGTGAATCTTTGGTTCTGCTTTTGCACGATCACATTATTCTTGTCACCAGCCTAAAGCAGGGGGAGATGCCGAGCTCAGGCACTTACTGCTATCCACGTGGGGCCCAGCTCAGCGCAGCAACCTGCACCAATCAGACGGGGGTTTTCACCGAGGGCCCAGTCCTGTAGGCATTGCTGCCCACGCCTCCCGGATCAGGGCCCTCGCCCGGAGAGAGTGCTTTATAAATAGCAGTTGCTTTTTCCTTCCTGCCCCAATTACACGGCTTTCCTCTTTCATCACGGGAAGGACGCGACGTTGGGCAACTGGCTTCAAAATGCAGAGTCGTCCTGCAACTGGGAAGCCTGGGAGCAGAGCGCGGAGACGCTCGGGCCCAGGTCCTTAGCCTCCAATGGGCATTCGCTGGCCTGTGCGAAAGGCGCTGGGGGCCTCAGCCCAGTTCCCAAGGGAGAGCAGCCAGTCCGCAGGGGAAGTCCCCCCCACAATGCCTGTCAGTCAGTTTAGATCCCAGCCACACTTCCTGAGTCCTTCCCAGCGGGATGCCAGGCGGTCCCATGAGCACAAATGTTCAGTCCTTTTTAAAAAATCCCGCTAAGCTCCTGGCCTCACAGAGATCTTATGTTGGTGAGTTCCACAGGCCAATCTGGATCTGTGTTTTAATACAACTATGCGGTTACGGTGCCATTCCCGCAGAGTAGCAGGATGTGACTAGCCTTTGTATTTTATTGTTTGTTTACAGGATACAGACCCTGCTGCAGAATGAGCGTCACCGACTCGTATGGTTACTACGATCCTGACTTTACCTTCATTGCGCCCACCTTCGACAGGACGGATCCACAGCCTTTCAAGCTGACCCCCATCCTGTGGGCAGCTCTGGTTCTCTATTCCCTCGTCTTCCTGCTGGGCGTGCCAGGGAACGCGGCTGTCATCTGGGTGACGGGCTTCAGCATGAAGCGCACGGTGAACACCGTCTGGTTCCTCAACCTGGCGGTGGCCGACCTACTGTGCTGCCTGGCGCTGCCGTTCCTGGCCGTGCCCGTGGCCCGCGGCAACCGCTGGGAGCTGGGTGACTTCGCCTGCAAGCTGCTCCCATCCCTCACCATCCTGAACATGTTTGCCAGCATCCTGCTCCTGATGGCCATCAGCGTGGACCGCTGCGCCCTGGTGACCAGGCCCATCTGGTGCCAGAACCACCGCACGACCCGGCTGGCCTGGGGCGTGAGCGTGGCAGCCTGGCTCCTGGCTCTGCTCATGACCCTCCCAACTTTCATCTTCCGGAAGACGCACGCCGAAGCGTTCTCAGACAAAGTGACGTGTGTCCTGGAGTACGCTCAAGTGTCCAGTTACCAGACCGCCGTTGAGGTGTCCGTCGCTTCCTTCCGCTTTGCTGCCGGCTTCCTGGTCCCCTTCGTGGTGATCGCCACCTGCTACGGCCTGGTCCTGGCCCGCGTCCACAGGAGCCGTTTCACTCGCTCGCGCAAGACCATTAAGGTCATTCTTGTGGTGATCGTCGGCTTCTTTGCCTGCTGGTTCCCCTACCACGTGGTGGGGCTGATCCTGGCTGCCAACAAGTCCAGAACGAGCCTGTACAAAGGCGCCTCTGAGTCTGACCCCCTGATTGTGGGTCTGGCCTACGTCAACAGCTGCCTCAACCCCGTCATCTACGTCATCATGGGCCAGGACTTCAAAGACCGGTTCCAGCGCTCGCTGAAGACCATCCTCCGCAACGTGCTGAGCGAGGATTCGTTTTCCGTGGGTGACGGCAGGAAGAAGACCAGATCCACGCAGGAGACCAAGTCCACGATGGAGGACCGGAGCATCGGGGTGTGAGCTGGGGAACGGGCCCCCGGCAGCCCCACCGTGAGCCGGGCTTGTGACATGTCAGGCGACGGCTGCCTCCCCTTCGCTCGCTGTCGTTACCCTGGGGGGTTCGTGCAGGGCGCACAGCCGTGCGGCCACCGCCCCTGCGCCCCCCAGGCCCTGCAGGCTGTGGGGTGGGGCAGACGGTGATTTAATGCACAAAGTGCCACCTCTATATTTGCATATCTGAATATTCATGCTCTCATTCTCCTATTTCCCCATCATCCAACCCTTTGGTGCCTCACTCCCCTTCCTACCCTCCCAGCTCCTGCCTTGATTCCCCCCAGTCTCCAGTTCCCCATGTCCCCCTGCCCCAAATTCCTTCTCCATCCCTTCCCCCGAGTCTGGCCCTACCCGCAACAACCCCTCTGCCATAGAGACGTGACTGGAGCAACACCCGGAATCGCTCTACAACCACATCTCCATGGCTACTGGCCACACTCTGGGTGGGTCTCCTGTCTGGCTAGGGTCCTCTCTGTGGTTGGAGACCTCCATGCAGTGGGGTCTCCTCTCTGGCTGGGGTCCTCCGAGAGAGAACCTGCCTCCAGGAGGCTAACTATAGAGATGTGGCGTACGGAGCCTCACCCTAAGCTCTGCAGCTGTCCCAGGCAGGAGCCCTGCATTGGGTGCTTGTCAATCCAAGAGCCAGGCTGGAGCTGGTGGCCCTCGGCCTCGGCTCCTCTCTCCCAAGCTACGGGAGTAACTCCTCTGCCGGGCAGCAGTAGTAGCCTGTTACCCTCTTAGGCAAATCAGCCACAAGAGGGCGACAGAGACCCGCCCTCCCTAGCACGGGGCTTACGGAGACCCAGGGCCGCAGGGCGTGACTCTCCCTGCCCCTCATGCAGTCGTCGGCACCAGCCCAGGGTGTGAAGCACAGGTCGGAACGGGGCAGCGTTTGGGCATGCACTCTGCATGGGTACGGCCGAGCACCTGAGAGCCAGGCGCCCATGGGCATCCATGCAAGCAGCCCCTGTGCAAGCTGCGGCAAGCAGCATCCACCGGGGGAAGATTACGGGAGAGTTTCTAGCCTCCCACCCCTGTTGCCAGAGGCTCGGAATTTTCTGTAACTTCCCCCTTTTAGGGCTGGGATTTTGGGGATTAGGTTTTTGGAGCCAACCGCCCCCGCCCCGCCCCCCCAGCACCCCACAGAGGCACCATCCCGGAAATGTTGGTGGTTTGGGTTTTGTGTCGTGGGGGAGGACGACTGGCAGGAAATCACCCTCCTGCTCCAGGGCACGAGCCAGCCCCTGACTGACTGGGCCAGGGAGAGACTTCCCAGGAGGTGACAGGTCTGAGTGCACCTCTGCCAGGCCCAGGCCTGGGACACAGCACCCTGTGCTGACCCAGGGGGGCTGAGTGAGTCCTGGCACCTCTGGGCTTCCCTTTGGGAGCCGGTGCCCAGCAAGCCAAAGTATTGTTTTAACCATAGGAACAAACATTTAAAGGGGGAAAGGGTTTTAAAAACAGTCTGCGACCATTTCTCTCCTACCTAAAACCATTCTGCAATGGGGATCTAGACAGGGCCGGCGTCTGAAGTTGCCCCAGCGGCTCTTGCATGTCACCCTGGCCCCCCAAACAGCCTCCCCCCCCAGGAGACGCTTGTTACAAACGCTCGAGTCCCTTTGCTCGCGGGCGTGCACAGGCCTCGGGCTGGCCTGGCGCTATCTCCTACCAGCACTCAGGCATTTCCTGGGTAGTGGCTTATCTTGAGCTGTCCTGCGTCCTTCCGGCTGGTTTGTGTGGCCAGACACCGATTGAACTGAACCAACAGCTTCACCTCACAACGTCCACAGACAGCGGCCATCCCTTGTCAGGGCTCGGCTCCAGCTCCGTCACCCCTCGAGTCTCGTCCCTGCACACCGGCCTCTGGAGCAGCTGGGACTGGCTGGGCAGACGTAGCGTGAGTCCTGCCCTGATCCGTGGGCCCAGAACCCCCCAGGAGGTCTCACCATGACCCTTCCTCCAGCCCCGTGTGATTGTGCATTGCTCCCTCAGGGCCTGGCAGCCCCGGTCCCTGCGGCGCCCCCTCGGCCCAGGGCTGAGGTCCCCCTGCCCCGGCTGATAAACAGTTGGCTCTGTGGCTTGCTGCTTGGCGCTCTGCCTTCCTCCATTAGCCTGTACGGGGCTCTGCTTACCCTGGGCGAGGCCCCTCCGTCGCCCGCTGGGTCAGCGCCAATGTGATCCTGGGGGTATTTCCAGGTTTGCCATAAACACAGACGTGGCCACTGCCCGGTCTCTCCTTGACTCTTGCTGTGACGATGAGTGTGGGGAGTCTGGGGGGGCATGAAGCCACCTGGTTATTTGCCGGGGTGGGGGGACAAGGCACCCGAGGGGCTGGGAATGGGGCTGCCACGCCCTGAAGGGAGGGTTGGGGTGTGTGTTACATTTAGCAGTTTATGGTGCTGTCCACAAGGCTGGGCTTCTCGGGGCGCTGATTCTGCACACACTGTCCAGAGGTCTCTCTTTGCCAGGGTCCCCTACGCAGACCAATTCATGCACCACACAGTGGGGGTCCTTCGGATTCCCGCCCCCCCAGCGCGCAGTGCTGCTCCCAGGAGCCCCGAATAACCGCTCCCCGTGTTCAGTGAATAAACGTGCCTCTTTGTCGCTGCGTTGGAGTTTGTGTCGGGATGTTGGGCTGGTGCTTCTGGGTTAAAAACTGAAAAGCAGAAGCCCTGTTCATAGCTGAGCTCATCAGCTCTGGCGTTTTCCTGGGCGTCTGCCGTGGGATGTAGCTGGAGACAGCTGCATGCGGAGCCATGGGGCGGGGGCAGGCCATGAAAGCAGCGTGTCTGAAAGGCGCCACAGGCTGGGTGCCTGGTGGGGTCTGGGGTCCGATGAGCAGAGGGTGAGGGGCTTCCCTCTGCCTCAGTCCGTGGCCCTGAAGCACATCGAGTCGGGTGCTTCCCAGCGGACGTGGAGCGTGACTTTCCCTGGCCCCAGGACTCTGATCCCGCAGTCAGATCCGGGCCGGTGCAGGGGGGTCACGACCCAAGGAGCCCAGCCGCTGGGTGCTGGGAGGTTTTCGATGTGCCACAAGCGAGGGAGCGGCAGGGGCAGCACAGAGACCTGGCTGTTCTCAGGGACAGCACACGCTGGCCAGGAGGGTGCAAGCAGAAACATCTCCAGTGAGTCTGTGAATTATGTATGTTCCATTCTATGCATCCGATGAAGTGGGCTGTAGCCCACGAAAGCTTATGCTCAAATAAATGTGTTAGTCTCTAAGGTGCCACAGGTACTCCTGTTCTTTTTGCGGATACAGACTAACACGGCTGCTACTCTGAAACCTATGAATTATGGTCGCACCTAAAGGCCCCAATCCTATCCTGGCCCCCCGTTGTCTTAGGGGTTGTAAAGGACAGGCCCCTGCCCCCACCGCCAACAAATCCAGAGCCCAGCTGAAAGGTGGCTGGTTGGTTACACACCTGACCCTGGGGCCAGCAGGATCCTGGGGTGGGGGGGCGCAGTTTGGTAGTTGTGCCCAGGCCTCTCCCCCACCCCCCAGGGCAGTAGCAAGACACTAACCCCAGTTCTCGTTTCTGGTGTTTATTTGGAGGCTGGTCACAGGACAGCTGGGGAATGTTCTTGCTGCCCTAAGCAAACCGGCAGCTGCTGACGCAATCGGCCCCCGCACCCCTGCCCAGAGTGGCAGCTGTCCCAGCTCATACTCGGCCGTGTGGGGTGTGGGGAGCTGTAGGAGTTAGAAATGCAGAAATGCCGGGGCTTGTGCAAGCAGCTGTGGGCTGTTGCAGAGGTTCTGGGTGGAGTTCTTAGCACACCAGCCCCTGGGGAAGTGGCCCCCATCTCCGCTCTGTGGAGGGCTACCAGTCCCCCTGCTTCGGGGCCGGAGCTGACCCCTCACCGGGCAGGGGCGGGATGGAGGGTACATTATCCCATCACCATCTCTGCAGCAGTGGGCAATGGCCTCTATTGAAGACTGGGCTAGAGGGACCCTGGGCTGGTCCAGGCTGGCCACGCCCTGGATGCTGGGCATTGTGAATTTGTCAGGTCTCTGCGAGCACCGCTAAAGCCCCCTCCTCCCTCTGGGGGACCTGGGCTCTTGGTCGGTGTTGGGGGTGAGTGGGAGCTGCCCTGTGGGATGCTGGGAAGATCCTGCTCCAGCCCCAGCTGTGATGCTGCAGAGCAGCCAGGCACCGAGTGGGGAGTCTCTCACCAGCGCATTTTGACAGGGCCCCCGGCCAGCCCTGCTCTGAGGAGCAGCCAGGACCGCCCAGAGGGGGGGCAAGTGGGGCAATTTGCCCCAGGCCCCGCAGGGGCCCCCACGAGAGTATAGTATTCTATAGTATTGCAACTTTTTTTATAGAAGGGGCCCCCGAAATTGCTTTGCCCCAGGCCCCCTGAATCATCCCCGGCACCGTCTGCGGCTGTGTCCGTGACACGCCTTGTTCACGTGTGTGACAGCTGAGTGAGTAACCTCCTCTACCCCGGCCCCGACAGCCTGTGCTCGCCTCCGCCCTGCCTGGGCTGGGGCATTGACAGGGGGAGCCCTGGGCCGGGACTGCGTGGCAAACACAGGGAAGAGCCCAGAATGGCCCATCACCCCACCCTGACGCCCGGCTCTGGCCAGAGCCCCCCGCAGCCCCTCCCTGCCGCGCCTCCGGCCCGTTCTGCTGCCGCTGCAGAATTCCCAGCTTCCCCATCTTCTGCAGCTTAGCTTAGCTTCCTCTTCCCGGCAGCCAGGCCCCATTGCCCAATGCTCTGGTGTGATGCAAAGGAAACCGCAGGGCCAGCTCCAGCTGGGCCTGGGTCTCTTCAGGGAGGGGCATGTGGGGCAGGGGGTCCAGGTGCCCTGGGCTGAATTTTCCCTTTATGCGGCAGGGAAGCAGCGACGACTCCCACCCACGGAGCGCAGCAGCGGCCGGCCCACGCCTGGGTGGGGACAGCTTGGAGCCGAAGCCCCAGCAGAGGCGGGTGAGCCAGTGGGGAAGGCACCGGTCTGGGACTCAGGAGACCTGGCTCCAACGCACAGCTCTGCCACCGACACCCACTGCGACCTGGGGTGAGTAACTCCACCTCTCCAGGCCTCGGCCCCCTGCTGCCGTGTGGGGAGAACGAGCCCTATTCTGTCCGTTTGCATTGCCGGCTCTTTGGGGCAGAGCCTGTCTCTCACTCTGTGTGCAGCCCCTGGCACAACTGGGCCCCAGTCTCAGCTGGGCGCGCTGAGTGTGACTGCGTCAGTCACTCCCCCACCACTGCAGGCCAGGGTGACGTCAGAGCAGGCCCCCGTCCCATGCCAAGGCAGCGCCCAAGGTGGCAGGAATTAGCCCTTGGAGCGCCACAGAAACGGGGGGGGGCATTACTGCACCCACTGGGCCGTGGGCAGAGACTCCTGCAGCAGGGTCCTCCCGGCCGGGATGTGGCTGCGGCATGTACATGGTGTGGGGGGATTTTATCCAGCAGGCAGGAGTCCCAGCTGTGGCTCTGGGTGTCTCTAACCCACAGAGAAATCACGGGACCTGGAACTGCTGAGCCGGGGGCTGGTTGGTGAAATCATTCACGTGGCCTCGTCGGGCTCTCACGGCTCCTCCAAGCGTGGGACCAGCCTCTGGCTCAGCTGCTGGGGGTGGGACACCAGCACGGGAAGGGGTTGCGGTGCCTACAGGGGACCCCTCCGTCCCCCGTCGCCAGGTCTATGCAAAGATACATCCAGGCCTGGCTGGCTCCTGCAGCGAGCACCGGGCCTTGGGGGGATGGTGCCATTTCAGAGCAGAAAAGGGAGAGAATTTTATTCAACCCGAATTTGGTTTTCAGGGGGCGGATCCTGCTGCAGAATGAACGTCACCGAGTTGTATGATGACTACGATCCTGACTCGTACTTTAACTTCACTGCGCCCGTCTTCGACACGACGGATCGACAGCTGACCCCAGTCCTGTGGGCGTCTCTGGTTCTCTACTCCCTCGTCTTCCTGCTGGGCGTGCCGGGGAACGCGGCTGTCATCTGGGTGATCGGCTACGGGATGAAGCGCACGGTGAACACCGTCTGGTTCCTCAACCTGGCGGTGGCCGACCTACTGTGCTGCCTGGCGCTGCCGTTCCTGGCCGTGCCCGTGGCCCGCGGCAACCGCTGGGAGCTGGGTGACTTCGCCTGCAAGCTGCTCCCATCCCTCACCATCCTGAACATGTTTGCCAGCGTCCTGCTCCTGACAGCCATCAGCGTGGACCGCTGCGCCCTGGTGACCAGGCCCGTCTGGTGCCAGAACCACCGCACGACCCGGATGGCCTGGGGCGTGAGCGTGGCAGCCTGGCTCCTGGCTCTGCTCATGACCCTCCCAACCTTCATCTTCCGGAAGACGCACACCGAAGCGTTCTCAGACAAAGTGACGTGTGTCCTGGAGTACGCTCAAGTGTCCAGTTACCAGACCGCCGTTGAGGTGTCCGTCGCTTCCTTCCGCTTCGCCGCCGGCTTCCTGGTCCCCTTCGTGGTGATCGCCACCTGCTACGGCCTGGTCCTGGCCCGTGTCCAGGGTAGCTGCTTGGTCCGATGGCACAGGCCCACGGTGGTCGTGCTGGTAGTGATTGTCGGCTTCTTTGCCTGCTGGCTGCCCTACCATGTGGTGGGGCTGATCCTGGCCGCCCACACCCCCAGCGCCCGTCTGTACAAGCTGGCAGACGCCACCCAGCCCCTCGTCGTCAGCCTGGCCTACGTCAACAGCTGCCTCAACCCCATCATCTACGTGGGGATGAGCCGGGGCTTCCGGGGCTTGGTGCAAAGCCGCCTGGCTGACATCCTCCAGGAGGAGGGGGCAGACCTAGGGGGTGAGGCCCAGGCTCAGCTCACCTCCACGAGCAGCGGGCAGGTTTAGGTCCATGGGGGTCCCCCAGCTCGGGCGGGACCAGGAGAGCAGGGACTGGACTGGACTGAGCAGGCGAGATGCTCGCACCCCGGCTGCTGTGCCCTGCGGGTACCACGTCTGTGCCTTGCGTGGTCGCTGAGGGAGTCTCTGCAGAGTCGGCTGGAGGGGGCAGTAAGATCTGCTGCCCCCCGAGCATCCTGCAGCCCCTCAGCGAAGGGGCTAGCTCCGTATTACCACTGAACTGCTCCGACTGGAAGCTCTGGGGTCAGGGACTGTCTCTGTTCTGCATGTGTACGGTGCCGCTGCAATACAGATCATCCATAAATCACGGCCTTGTGGCGATCCCTCTCCTGCCCCCTTCCTTGGCTGGCCTGTGGGAGCCTGGAGCATAGGGCTGCGTGTGCCCGGCCCCGATCCCTGCCCCAGCAGAGGTGGGCAAACTACGGCCCGCGGGACCCTCCTGCCCGGCCCCTGAGCTCCTGGCCCGGGAGGCTGGCCCCGGCCCCTCTCCTGCTGTACCCCCTGCCCCACAGCCTCAGCTCGCTGCGTTGCTGGCACAATGTTCTGGGCGGTGGGGCTGCGAGCTCCTGGGGCAGCGCAGCTGCAGAGCCGGGGCCTGACCCAGTCTCTGTGCTGCGCGGTGGCGCGGCTGACGCCGGGCGGCACAGCTGCCTGTCCTGGTGCTCTGGGCGGCGCGGCGGTAGCACCGCCAGCCACCAGTGCTCCAGGCAGCGCGGTAAGGGGGCAGGGAGCAGGGGCGGGGGTGTTGGATAGAGGGCAGGGGAGTTCGGAGGGGGTGGATGGGGGGCGGTCAGAGGGTGGGGAACAGGGTTGAATGGGGGCAGGGGTCCCCGGGGGCAGTCAGGAAGGAGAGGGGGGATTGGATGGGGCAGCAGGGGGCAGTCACGAGCGGGGGTTCCGGGGGTGGTCAGGGAACAGGGAGTGGTGGATGGGGCAGGGGTCCCAGGGGGGCCGTCAGGGGACAGGGAACAGGGGGTGTGTGGATGGGGCAGGGGTCCCCGGGGGGCAGTCAGGAAGGAGAGGGGGGATTGGATGGGGCAGCAGGGGGCAGTCGGGGTGGGGGGTCCAGGGCTGGTCAGGGAACAGGGAGTGGTGGATGGGGCAGGGGTCCCAGGGGGGCCGTCAGGGGACAGGGAACAGGGGGTGTGTGGATGGGGCAGGGGTCCCCGGGGGGCAGTCAGGAAGGAGAGGGGGGATTGGATGGGGCAGCAGGGGGCAGTCAGGAGCGGGGGTTCCGGGGGTGGTCAGGGAACAGGGAGTGGTGGATGGGGCAGGGGTCCCAGGGGGGCCGTCAGGGGACAGGGAACAGGGGGTGTGTGGATGGGGCAGGGGTCCCCGGGGGGCAGTCAGGAAGGAGAGGGGGAATTGGATGGGGCAGCGGGGGGCAGTCGGGGTGGGGGGTCCAGGGCTGGTCAGGGAATAGGGAGTGGTGGATGGGGCAGGGGTCTCAGGGGGGCCGTCAGGGGACAGGGAACGGGGGGGTTGGATGGGGCAGGAGTCCCAGGGGGGCTGTCAGGGGGCGAGAAGCAGGGGGGGTCGGGGGCCAGACCACGCCTGGCTGTTTGGGGAGGCACAGGCTCCCCTAACCGGCCCTCCATACAATTTCAGAAACCCGATGTGGCCCTCAGGCCCCTGCCCTAAAGCCTCAGCTCTCAGGGGGAGCGTGACTCCGGTTGGAAGATGGAAGCAAAGCCGGGCGCTCGGCTGCAGGCGGATGAAGGGTGCCCCTGTCCCGGGGGCAGTGGGACCCCCAGAACCCTACAGCCCCCTCCCCCCAGCTCTGTGCCCTGCAGCCCTGATGGGCGGGGGGGGTGCACTGGTCCCCCGCAGGAAGGGGATCCCCCCCACCAATGTAACGGGGGGCACCCTGACCCAGCCCCCCGTGCAGGGGGAGCATGTACCAGCCCCAGCCCCTGCAGGGACGGGATCCCCCAAGCACCCCCCCGGGAGCAGATCCCCCCCCCAATGCAGCGGGGGGGGTGTGCACAGGCCCCGGCGGGGAGGGGATCCCCGAGCCCCCCAATGCAGAGGGGGGGTGCACCGGCCCCGGCGGGGAGGGGATCCCCGAGCCCCCCAATGCAGAGGGGGGTGTGTGCACCGGCCCCGGCGGGGAGGGGATCCCCGAGCCCCCCAATGCAGCGGGGGGGGGGTGCACCGGCCCCGGCGGGGAGGGGATCCCCGAGCCCCCCAATGCAGCGGGGGGGTGCACCGGCCCCGGCGGGGAGGGGATCCCCGAGCCCCCCAATGCAGAGGGGGGGGTGTGGGGGATCCCCGAGCCCCCCAATGCAGCGGGGGGGGGGGGGGTGCACCGGGGCTCGGGCCGGGCTGGGGCGGCCCCCGGCGGCCGCTGCGGGAAGGACACGGGGCGGGACCGGGGCCGGAGGCGGCACTTCCCGGTGGCTGCGGCCTGCGAGGCCCGGCCGGGCCGGAGCGGTGAGAGCGGGGCCGGGGGGAGCGCAGGGGGGCACAGAGCTAGTGGGGGGGTGCAGGGGGGTCTGGGGTACACAGGGGCGGGGGAGGGAGTCTGGGGACACGGGTCGGGGGGCCCATAGGGGAATGGAGGGGGAAGGGATAGCAGGGGGTTTGGGGGGGCCCATAGGGGAATGGAGGGGGGAGGGATAGCAGGGGGTTCGGGGGGGCCCATAGGGGAATGGAGGGGGGAGGGATAGCAGGGGGTTTGGGGGGGCCCATAGGGGAATGGAGGGGGGAGGGATAGCAGGGGGTTTGGGGGGGCCCATAGGGGAATGGAGGGGGGAGGGATAGCAGGGGGTTTGGGGGGGCCCATAGGGGAATGGAGGGGGGAAGGATAGCAGGGGGTTTGGGGGGGCCCAAAGGGGAATGGAGGGGGGAGGGATAGCAGGGGGTTCGGGGGGCCCATAGGGGAATGGAGGGGGGAGGGATAGCAGGGGGTTTGGGGGGCCCATAGGGGAATGGAGGAGGGAGGGATAGCAGGGGGTTTTGGGGGGCCCATAGGGGAATGGAGGAGGGAGGGATAGCAGGGGGTTTTGGGGGGCCCATAGGGGAATGGAGGGGGGGGGAGGGATAGCAGGGGGTTTGGGGGGGCCCATAGGGGAATGGAGGGGGGAAGGATAGCAGGGGGTTTGGGGGGGCCCATAGGGGAATGGAGGGGGGAAGGATAGCAGGGGGTTTGGGGGGGCCCAAAGGGGAATGGAGGGGGGAGGGATAGCAGGGGGTTCGGGGGGCCCATAGGGGAATGGAGGGGGGAGGGATAGCAGGGGGTTTGGGGGGTCCCATAGGGGAATGGAGGGGGGAGGGATAGCAGGGGGTTTGGGGGGGCCCATAGGGGAATGGAGGGGGGAGGGATAGCAGGGGGTTTGGGGGGGCCCATAGGGGAATGGAGGGGGGAGAGATAGGGGGTTTGGCCCATAGGGGAATGGAGGGGGGAGGGATAGCAGGGGGTTTGGGGAGGCCATAGGGGAATGGAGGGGGGAAGGATAGCAGGGGGTTTGGGGGGGCCCATAGGGGAATGGAGGGGGGAGGGATAGCAGGGGGTTTGGGGGGGCCCATAGGGGAATGGAGGGGGGAGGGATAGCAGGGGGTTTGGGGGGGCCTATAGGGGAATGGAGGGGGGAGAGATAGGGGGTTTGGCCCATAGGGGAATGGAAGGGGGAGGGATAGCAGGGGGTTTGGGGGGGCCCATAGGGGAATGGAGGGGGGAGGGATAGCAGGGGGTTCGGGGGGCCCATAGGGGAATGGAGGGGGGAGGGATAGCAGGGGGTTTGGGGGGGCCCATAGGGGAATGGAGGGGGAAGGGATAGCAGGGGGTTTGGGGGGGCCCATAGGGGAATGGAGGGGGGAGGGATAGCAGGGGGTTCGGGGGGCCCATAGGGGAATGGAGGGGGGTCTGTGGGAGGATAGCAGGGGTTTTGGGGGGGCCCATAGGGGAATGGAGGGGGGTCTGTGGGAGGATAGCAGGGAGTTCGGGGGGGCCATAGGGGAATGGAGGGGGGTCTGTGGGAGGATAGCAGGGGGTTCAGGGGGGTCACACGGGATCACACAGAGGGGCCATGGGGGGATGCTGTGTTGGGGCGTTAGCTCCTTGGGGGGTGGGAGAGGGAAGGTGCCCTCTGGTGCCAGGGGATGGATCAGGCCCAGGGAGGCGTTTGGGTTCAATCCCCCCTGCCTGGCACAGGGTTCCCGGCCCGTCGCCCAGCGGGCCTGGGGCTCATGCTCTTCCAGAGCGAGTTCTTGTCCTTACACATCCCTTTCTGCCCCCCAACCCGCCAGGCACTGGGGAGACCAGCCTTGTGTGGGACCCCCTGCAGCTGGGCCAGGTGGGCTGAGGCCCTCCCAGAGATCCAGCTGTTTCCTACCTGCAGTCCTCTCCGGATTTCTAACCCTCTCACCCCCGTGGGTGCCGCGGATCCAGATTCCCACCCCCTGTCTCTGCCGAGAAGCGGGAGGTCGTCGCCTGGGGTGACCCAAGGGGGCAGAGATGCCATCGTCGGAGAAGGAGCGCAGGGCCCAAAGGCGAAGCAGAGACCCCTCCCCGTCCCGGGGGCACCAGGGCGGGCGCTGGGACTGGAGCTGCCCCGAGACGCGGCGCCGGCTGGAGGAGCTGTATTTCCGGGAGCAGGATTACATCCGGGCGGGCTCTGAGGACAGCCGCCAGTTCTGGGCCTTCTTCGAGCGGCTCCAGCGCTTCCAGACCCTGAAGGCTGAGGGGGAGCCGGCGCTGCGGGCTCCCCCGGCCCGGGCTGACCCCTCTGCCGCCCCTGGGCTGGCTGGCCTCCCGCAGGAGTACGACCCGCGCTACCGGATCAACCTATCGGTGCTGAGCGGGGACGTGGAGGGGCTGGCGCGGGGCAGGAGCGGGAGTCTGCGGCGGGGTCCCGGGGTGCCGGCCGAGCGGCTCTCCCAGTTCCGCGCCGCCCTGCTGCATTACCTGGACTTCGCCCAGAAGCAAAGCTTTGCCAAGCTGGCCAAGCTGCAGCGGGAGCGGGCGGCCCTGCCCATTGCCCAGTACCGCGACCGGCTGCTGCGGGCCGTGGCCCAGAACCAGGTGGTGGTGGTAGCCGGCGACACGGGCTGTGGCAAGTCCACACAGGTCCCCCAGTACCTGCTGGCGGCTGGGTACAGTCACGTGGCCTGCACCCAGCCACGCCGCATCGCCTGCATCTCGCTGGCCAAGCGGGTGGGCTTTGAGAGCCTGCACCAGTATGGGGCTGAGGTGAGTGGGGCTGAGACCGGGGGCGGCCCAGGACTCCGGCAGGGTCTGTGCCAGGCTGGGGGAATTAGTAGCCAGTTTTGGAGATCGGACTCGGAGGACGTGAGATCTGCTGTGTCCTCCCCTCCTCCTGGCCAGGAGTCCTGGTTAAACCCGGCGGGGGTCCCAGATGAACCGCCCCCACGTGGCCTCTCGCTGTTCTGCCCTAGCCCTGCTGCCTGGGGGCAGTGGGTGAGATTGTATGCAGGGAATGGGGGCTGGGCCATGCCTTGGGGGTACAAAGAGCCCTGGGATCTAGGCTGTGCCCTCCCACCCCTCATGGGGGTCTGGGCCGAGCCCCTAGGGCTCTGGGTCAGTCATCAGGGGCCTCTCTCAGGGCAGCATTTCAGCACCAGCTGTCTGGGGTGAGCACCATGGTCCCTCCTTGCTGGCCCTCTGCCCCTGGCTGGTGGGTGCTGGGCTCCCCCCCCCCGCTGACTGCCCACCCCTGCTCCTCCCCAGGTGGGATACCAGATCCGCTTCGAGAGCACTCGCTCCCCGGCCACCAAGATCGTCTTCCTGACGGAGGGGCTGCTGCTGCGGCAGGTGCAGCGCGAGCCGGCGCTGCCCGGGTACCAGGTGCTGATTGCCGACGAGGTGCACGAGCGGCACCTGCATAGCGACTTCCTGCTGGGCGTGCTGCGCCGCCTGCTGCCCGCCCGCCCCGACCTCAAGCTGGTGCTCATGTCGGCCACCATCAACATCCGCCTCTTCGCGGGGTACTTCGGGGGTGCCCCCGTGGTGCAGGTGCCCGGGCGGCTCTTCCCCATCACGGTGAGAGCACAGGGGGTGGGCATGGATGGGAACTTGGGGAGCCCCTCGCTGTACCCCTACTGCATCCTTGGGGATCCCTCGCCCGGCGCTGAGATGCAGCCACCTCTGGGGGGGGCACAGGGGCTGTGTGTACAGCAGTGGTCACCGACCGATCTATCGCGATCGACGGGTCGATCCTAGAGGATCTCCCTGTCGATCGTGATCTCCAGCGGCACAGCAGGGCTGCCGCTAAGACAGACTCCCTGCCTGCCCCAGCCCCATGCTGCTCCTGGAAGCAGCCAGTGCGGCCCCGTGGGCAGGGGGGACAGGGAGGTCTCCCTCCGCTTGCTGCTCCTGCCTGACAGCACCGGCCCCGCAGCTGCCATTGGCCGGAAACGGGGAGCTGTGGCCAATGGGAGCTGTGGGGGCGGTGCTTGCAGAGAGGGGCAACGTGCGGAGCCACGTGCCCCCCCTCCCCCCCCCCGGGGCCCCAGACACCAGGCTGGGAACCTGTCTTAGCGGCAGCCACGCTGCGCTGCCGACCGGGAGCCGCCGGAGGTAAGTGCTGCCCGGCTGGAGACTGCACCTCAACCCTGAACCCCTCCCGGAGCCAGCAGCCCATACCCCCTCTGGCACCCCAAACCCCCTCCGGCACCCCCAAGCCCCAGCCCTGACCCCCCTTCCAGAGCCAGCACCCCTACCCCCTCCTGCACCCCAACACTCTGCCCCAGCCCGGAGCCCCCTCCTGCACCCCTGCCCCAGGCTCAGCCCAGAGCCCCCTCCCACACTGCAAACCCCTCGGCCCCAGCCCAGAGCCCGCACCCCCTCCCAAACCCCAAACCCCTGCCCCAGCCTGGTGAAAGTGAGTGAGGGTGGAGGAAAGCAAGTGACGGGTGTGTGTGTGTGTGTGTGTGTGTGTGTGGAGTGAGTGGGGTGGGGCTTTGGGGAAGGGGCGGGGCCTCGGGGAAGGGGCAGGGTAGATCCTGGGTTGCCCTTAAATTCAAAAAGTGATCTTGGGCATAAAAAGGTTGGAGTCCACTGGTGTACAGGGATCCCTCACCTGGTGCTAAGACGCGGCCGCCTCTGGGGTGGGGCACGGGGGCTGTGTGTACAGGGATCCCTCGCCTGGTGCTGAGATGCAGCTGTGTCTGTACACAGGTGGATTAGAACCCAGGAGTCCTGGCTTCCAAGCCCCCCTGGTTCTAACCCCCTGGACCTCACTCCCCTCCCGTAGTGGGGGTAGAACCCAGGAGTCCTGGCTCCCGTGGCTAAGCCACGCCCTTCTCCCTGCACCTCCAGCCTGCTGGGAAGATGAGGGCGGTGTCCCTGCGGGGCCGGCTCTCGGGCTGCCCAGCGTAGGGCGCTCTCTCTGCCCTTTGGCCACGGCGTCTCTGCTTGCGCAGGTCGTCTACCAGCCCATCCCTCAGGAGGAGGCGGCAGCGAGCGGGAAGCCGGAGCGGCTGGACCCCCGGCCCTACCTGCGGGTGCTGCAGGCCATCGACCACAAGTACCCACCCGAGGAGCGGGGCGACCTGCTCGTCTTCCTGAGCGGGGTGGCGGAGATCGGCGCCGTGCTGGAGGCGGCCCAGGCCTATGCCACCCACACCCAGCGCTGGGTGGTGCTGCCCCTGCATAGCACCCTCTCCATTGCCGAGCAGGACAAGGTGGGTCTGGCGGCGGGGCAGGGGCCAGGGCCTCTGCTGGACTGGGCTGTGCCCCCCCGGTGGGGGAGACGGGCAGGGAGCGGCTGGCAGTGGGGAGCTGGCCTCAGAGATGGGGCTAGGAGGGGAACATAGCAGAGGAGCTGGGGAGTGGCTTTGGGGGCTAGGAAGGGGTGTGTGTAGGGGCGCTGGGTGGCTGGGGGAGCGGTGCTGTGGGGGGGGAGCGACTGCATTGGGCAGAAGGCATGTGTCGGGGAGGGGGTGGAGAGTGGCTGTGTGTGGGGATGCAGAGGGGACCAGCAGGGGTGGCAGGGTGTGTCAGGGGCTGTGACTCCCCATCTCTTCCCCCCCCCTCAGGTGTTTGACATGCCCCCCCCCGGAGTCCGGAAATGCATCGTCTCCACCAACATCGCCGAGACCTCGGTCACCATCGACGGGGTGCGCTTTGTGCTGGATTCTGGTGAGACGCCCGCCCCTCGCTTCGGGGGTGGGGGGCCTGGGCTGGCACCAGCTGGTGGGGTGGGGGCTCCACTCTCTGGGCTGGCCTGGGACCCCCCTTTGGCCATGGCTCTGAGCACTGCAGGACGGGGGTGGGCGGGTGCTGGGCGAGGCCGGTGGAAGTTGTCACCTGTCCTGCCCCCCAGGGAAGGTGAAGGAACTCAGCTACGACCCCCAGGCCAAGCTGCAGCGGCTGCAGGAGTTCTGGATCAGCCGGGCCAGCGCCGAGCAGCGGAAGGGACGTGCGGGCCGGACGGGCCCCGGTGTCTGCTACCGGCTCTACGCTGAGTCTGACTACGACGCCTTCGCCCCCTACCCGGTGCCGGAGATCCAGCGCGTGGCGCTCGACGCCCTGGTGCTGCAGGTAGGCAGAGCCGGGGAGGGGGGATCTCCCCCATCCGCAGGCGGGTCTGTCACCGCTGGTGGGAGCTGTCCTGCGAAGGGGGGAACCTGGGTAGATGCTCTGCTCTGGAGGGGAACTCGCCCCCAGGTTTCCAGCATCACGGGAGCAAGCGCTGGGCCCAGCCCCTGCAGCCCCCAGCCTCTGGGACGCTTCCAGGGGTTGCCCAGGGCCGGGAGGCACCTTTGCATGAGGAAGGCTTGTCTGTCCCGGCCGGGGGTCAGCTCTGACTCCACGGGCTACAGGCCACACGAGCCCTCCCCTCTCGGCCTGCGCAGGCTCCGCCGTCCTGCAGGGCAGCAGCAGACACCCTCCAACGCCCGAGCCCTCCAAGCGCCACCCTATGGCATCCAGCCCCTGTTCCGCCGCTCCCAAAGGAGCAGCACGCCTCAGCTCACCGTCGCCCCCGGAGCCCCAGCTCGCCGTCGCCCCCGGAGCCCCCCAGCTCGCCGTCGTCCCCGGAGCCCCCCAGCTCGCCGTCGTCCCCGGAGCCCCCCAGCTCGCCGTCGCCCCCGGAGCCCCCCAGCTCGCCGTCGCCCCCGGAGCCCCCCAGCTCGCCGTGACCCCCGGAGCCCCCCAGCTTGCTGTCGTCCCCGGAGGCCCAGCTCGCCGTCGCCCCCGGAGCCCCCCAGCTCGCCATCGCCCCCGGAGCCCCAGCTCGCCGTCGCCCCCGGAGCCCCAGCTCGCAGTGACCCCCGGAACCCCCCAGCTCGCCGTGACCCCCGGAGCCCCCCAGCTCGCTGTCGCCCCCGGAGCACAGCTCGCCATGACCCCTGGAGCACAGCTCGCTGTGACCCCCGGAGCCCCCCAGCTCGCCGTCGCCCCCGGAGCCCCCCAGCTCGCCGTCGCCCCCGGAGCCCCCCAGCTCGCCGTCGCCCCCGGAGCCCCCCAGCTCGCCATCGCCCCCGGAGCCCCAGGTCGCCGTCCCCCCCGGAGCACCGCTCCGCTTAGCACACAGCTGGCAGATCCGTTCAGCATGAGCTGAACGAACAGCCGGTCCATGTCTCCCAGCATGGACCAGCCAGAACGGCCGTGATCCTCCGGTCATACAACGTGCCAGCTGGGTGCTTGCCCCGCGATGAAGGATCCTGGGTGTCTCTCTGTACCCCGGTTACACCCCCAAAAGTCCACGCAGGGTCACCCTGTGGTGTGTGGGTTTTCATGCAGCACCTGAAGTCTATCAATCCGTCCTTTGCTCAGAGTAAGTGGGTGTCCTTGTGACCCCCCGATACTCAGCCAGGGTGAGGGAAGCGGCTCTTCTCTCCTGCCTAGCAGGAGCACCTGGGTCACCTTCTGGCCTGCTTGTCTCACACACCTTCCCAACACACTTTTCAGGGCAGATACGCAGCTCCTTGCACGTGACCCGCGCGACCGTTCTGCAGCGGTGACGACGTCCAGGCAAAGGGCTAATCTTCCATTTCTCCACCCCCCCCAGATGAAGAGCATGGGGCTGGGCGACCCCCGGACCTTCCCCTTCCTGGAGCCGCCCCCCCAGTCCAGCCTGGAGACGGCCGTGCGCTACTTGAGGGAGCAGGGGGCGCTGGACGGGGCTGAGAGCCTGACGCCCATCGGGAGCCTGCTGGCCCAGCTGCCCGTGGACGTGGTGATCGGTGAGGTGGCGTGGGGGGCTGGGGACAGGGGGAGATTGGGGGGGCCAGGGGCATGGACAGGGACTTTAACCCTTGGGATGGGGGTGGGAGGTGGTTCGCTGCCCCCCCCTGCCTCCGTAACGCTCTGCTGTCCCCGTCCCCCTGCAGGGAAGATGCTGGTTCTGGGCGCGCTCTTCGGGCTGGCTGGGCCGGTGCTCTCTGTGGCGGCAGCGCTGAGCGTGCAGTCCCCGTTCCTGCGCCCCACGCGCACCAACCCCGACTGTGCCACGGCCCGCCGGCCCCTTGAGAGCCCCCACGGCGACCCGCTGACGCTGCTCAACACCTTCAACGAGTGGGTGCAGGTGGGACTGGCTGGCCCTCAGCTCCGCGGGACGTCTGGGGGGGCAGACCCTTGGGTGGGGTGTGTTGGGGGGTTACATACTGTGGGGGAGCTGTGGGGGGTCTCGGGGAGGAGATCCCCCATGGCGGGAGCTGCGGGGGGGGGGCTTGGGGGAGGAGATCCCCCGTGGGGGAGCTGGGTGTGGATGTGGGGGGGAGGAGATCCCCCATGGCGGGAGCTGCATGGGAGCATCTGGAGGAGGAGATCCCCCATGGCGAGGGCTGTGGGGTGCAGTAGGATGGCCCCCCACCCCTGCCGTAATAACCTGAGGCTTCGGTGTGGCCGGCAGGTGAAGTCGGAGCGGGCCGGCGGCTCCCGGAAGTGGTGCCGGCGCCGGGGGCTGGAGGAGCACCGGCTCTACGAGGCAGCCAACCTGCGGCGCCAGTTCCAGGTGGGTGCGCGGCAGGAGAGGGGGCCGGGTGTCCCCCCAGAACCACCCCCAGCCCCTCCCCACCTAACCTCCCCCCTCCCCCCCAGGAGCTGCTCCGGGACCATGGTCTGCTGGAGGCCGTGCAGGGGCCCAGGGACAGCTCCGCCCGGCAGAGCCGGCACCGGGAGCGCCGGGAGCTGCACCGGCTGCGGCGGCGGCACGAGGAGACGGAGGGGCGGAAGCGCAAGGTGCTGAAGCTGCGGGAAGGGGAGGCCGGCTCCTCCAGCGACGAGGACGATTGCGCCGGCAGGGCCGGGCCGCCTGGCGTCGATATCCAGGTGCGTGGGAGGGGGCCCCAGTGGGGAGAGTGTGGGGCAGAGCCCCCCCCCCATCCCACCCCTCACTGGGGCCAGAGCCAGCACTAAGAGCTTTCTCTGTGTCTCCCGCTGGCTTCCTGCCATGCCCTCCCCCCACCAGCAGGAGGGAGCCCGGACTCCTGGGTTCTGACCTGGCTCTGGGAAGGGAGTGGGGGCTATTGGTTAGAGCAGGGGGGTGGGGGCTGGGAGCCAGGACTCCTGGGTTCTGACCTGGCTCTGGGAAGGGAGTGGGGGCTATTGGTTAGAGCAGGGGGGGTGGGGGCTGGGAGCCTGGACTCCTGGGTTCAGTTCCTGGCCCTGACTCTGTGACACTGGTTACATCCCCTCCCCACTCTGCACATCAGTTTCCCTGGGTGTAAGCTGGGGCCATGCCCCTGAGGGGCTGTGGGCACCGAGCCGGCTGGTGGAGGGGGTCAGGATCCTGTGGCTGCGGCAGTGCCGGCCCCTCCCTGCTGGGAGCCCGGGAGCGTCTGCCCGCAGGGTTTGCCGGGATGGGGGCAGTGCTGTCCCTTGCCGTGGGGTGCTCCTAGGTGCTGCCGGGGGGGCCCTGAGCTCCTCTCAGCGCTGCCCCCCTCACACCCGTCGCCCCTTCCCTCGGCAGGACGTCAAGTTCAAGCTACGGCACAACGTGGACGAGCTGCAGGCTGCGGCCGGCGCGGCCCTGTCCTCCCACCAGCTTGCCCTGCTCAAGCTGGTGCTGTGCAGGGGTCTCTACCCCCAGCTGGCCGTGCCCGACCAGTACAACAGCTGCCGCAAGGACTCTGACCAGGTGCGCTGACCCCGCTCCAGCTCCAGCTCCAGCTCCTGGGGCCCGTCTCAGCTCTGAGGGGGCGGCGGGGTCTGGGGAGTAGAGCAGGGAGGTGGGAGCCAGGACTCCTGGGTTCTATCCCAGCTCTGGGAAGGGGGTAGGGTCTGGGGAGTAGAGCGGGGGGGAGGGGGGGGGTCAGGACTCCTGGGTTCTATCCCAGCTCTGGGAAGGAGGTAGGGTCTGGGGAGTAGAGCGGGGGGGGGGTGTCAGGACTCCTGGGTTCTATCCCAGCTCTGGGAGGGGAGTGGGGTGGGGTCTGGGCTAGAGGTTTGGGAGTCTGCGAAGGAGGAAGCCCGTGAGAGCCGTGCCCCAGGCTGGGGTCTCCAGCACCCGTTGCAGTCGCTGGCCCTGGCCCTGACGCCTCATCTGGTCTCCTTGTAGATTTTTCACACCAAGAACAAGCAGGGGATTGTCCTGCACCCAACCTGCGTCTTTGCCGGCAGCCCGGAGCTGCTGCAGACCACGGAGGAGAAAGCAGAGCCGGGGAGGAGCCGAGGTAGGGAGAGGGACGGGGGGCGGCCCGGCCCCAGCCCCTTGGTGCCCCGACGCAGGGGGAGCTCCCAGTCCAACCCGACCCAGCAAGGGCCCTTCTCCCCATGGCACAGAGCGACTGCGTCCCAGAGAGACGCGGGCACTAGCTGGGGTCACGCAGGGTGTCTGGGGGGGGAGCCGGGGCTGGAAGCCAGGGCCCCTGAGGCCCAGCCCAGCCCCCAAGCCTGCTGGCCCCGCTCAGAGCAGTGGGGCTGTGGGCCCTTCCCCCCCGCCCCGTGGTTGCCCCAGCCCCCGCGCAGGGCTGAGCTGAGCCCCCCTCCTGTGGCTTTGCAGGTTCCCAGGAGGGGCTGAGCAGCCGGCACCAGCTCCTGGCCTTCGTCTCGCTGCTGGAGACCAACAAGCCCTACCTGGTGAACTGCCTGCGGGCACCGGCCCTGCAGGTGGGTGCCTGGCCCTGCCCCCTGGCCCCCTGCCCGGCCCCGCTGCCTGGCGCCCCTGCCTGGCCCTGGCCCCCTGGCTCCCCTGCCTGGCCCCCTGGCTGGCCCTGCCCCCTGGCTCCCCTGCCTGGCCCTGCCCACTGGCTCCCCTGCCTGGCCCCCTGCCTAGCCCCTTGCCCCCTGGCCCCCTGCCCAGCCCCGCTGCCTGGCCCCCCTGGTCCCCTGCCTGGCTCCCCTGCCTGGCCCCGGCTCCCCTGCCTGGCCTCGCTGCCTGGCCCCCTGCCCGGCCCCGCTGCCTGGCCCCCTGCCTGGCCCTGCCCCCTGGCCCCCCTGCCCCCTGGCTTTCCTGCCCCCTGCTCTACCCCGGCCCCCTGCCTGGCCCCTTGCCCTGCACTGGCTCCCCTCCCTGCCCCAGTGCTTCCCGATGTCACCCCTCTGTCAGTCCTCTCGTCCATGCCCCCTCCTACTCTCACTCTCTGTGACCCAGACCTCCCATAGCCAACCATTGCTCTGCCCCCCAGGTATCCCCATAGCCGACCATTGCTCTGCCCCCCGCCCCCCCCCCCCCGGTATCTGACCATTGCTCTGCCCCCCCCTCCCCGTGTATCTGACCATTGCTCTGCCCCCCCCTCCCCGTGTATCTGACCATTGCTCTGCCCCCGGCCCCCCCCGGTATCTGACCATTGCTCTCTCCCCCAGGCTCTCCTGCTGTTCTCCCGCGCCCTGGACACCAGCGCTGACTGCACGCGGCTGGTGGCAGACTCCTGGCTGGAGCTGTGCGTGCCGGACAGCGAGGCCGCCCTGCGTCTGCTCTCCGCGGCCCTGCAGCTCCGCGCCGCCTGGGAGGGGCTCCTGAACCGGCAGCTGGAGGGGCGGCGCGGGGAGCCAGGGCGGGGGCCGGACTCTCGGGAGGTGGCGACACTGAGGCAGGGGCTGCTGGAGTTCCTGCAGCACGAGGTATCTGCAGCTTCCCCAGTGCAGCCGGGCCAAGGCAGGGTCTGCCCCCGGGCAGCTCGGGCCCTGGAGCCCCCCCAGGGAGACCTTTCCACCGAGCTTCGTACCCCTCTGCTCCACAGGCAGCTCGGAAACATCCTCCCCAGCCTATGGAAGGGGAAACTGAGGTATGGGGCAGGGCCTGCACAGGCTCATGCCACCAGTGGGGGCACGGCTGGCAGCTCCTTGCCGGGTGTGCACTGTCTGGGACAGCTCTGACCCACACGTCAATACGAGGGGCTGGGGGGCAGCCTGGACACTGTCCGTGACACCCCCCCACACACACCAATCCGCACATGGTGTGTTTGCAGGATCTGAGCCCCTCCCCCAGCTGCTCCCCCTGCACTGGTGTGGGTGGGGGGTGCAGGTAGCGGGGTGCCCCTGAGCAGCTCCCCCCTGCACTGGTGGGGTGGGGGTGTTGTCCAGTGCGTTGTGCAGACCGTGTGCCCGGGAATGCAGCTCCCCCCGGTGCTGGTGGGGTGGGGGGTGCAGGTAGCGGGGTGCCCCCGGGCAGCTCCCCCCTGCGCTGGTGGGGGTGGGGGTGCAAGTAGTGGGGGGCCCCCGGGCAGCTCCTCCCGGTGCTGGTGGGGTGGGGGTGCAAGTAGTGGGGGGCCCCCGGGCAGCTCCCCCCTGCGCTGGTGGGGGTGGGGGTGCAAGTAGTGGGGGGCCCCCGGGCAGCTCCTCCTGGTGCTGGTGGGGTGGGGGTGTTGCCCAGCATGCTGTGCAGACCGCGTGCCCGGGACTGCAGCTCTCTCCGGGCAGGGAGGGAGCAGCCGGGCAGGTAGCGGGTGACACGCCCTCGTCCCCCTGGGCTAACCCCCCGGGTCCCCTGCAGGTGCAGTACAGCCTGCGCCGGCTGACGGCGCTGGAGAAGCAGAACCTCTACGTGGGGCCCCAGACGGTGGCGGCCGCGCCGGGGCTCCCGGGGCTGTTCCAGGGGGCGGAGATGACGCCCGACGAGGAAAAGGGCGGCTACAGGGTGACTGAGTTCCTGACCTACAACTGCCTCACGGTGAGTGCCAGGAGCCCGGGGCTTCCCCCTGGATGGGGACTAGCGTCCTCCAAGGCAGGGTCTCCCTATCCCCCTCCAGCTCCTCTGGCCCATATCGGGGGGCCCCAAGGCAGCCGCTAGGGGTCCCTCACCTTCCCTCCCTGTCCCTCCCCATTTCCGAACTGGGGCCAGCATTCCCCAGGCAGAGGTTCTGGGTCCCACCCTGCTCCCTGGATCGGGACCGGCAGCCCCTGAGGCGAAGGCTCCGTGTCCCACCCTGTTCCCCTCCGACTTTGTCCCTTGCAGAGCGACACCGACCTGTACAGCGACTGCCTGCGCAGCTTCTGGACCTGCCCGCACTGCGCCCTCTACATGCCCTTCACCCCCCTGGAGCGCATGGCGCATGAGAGCAGCTGTCGGCCCCAGCCCCAGGAGGGTGAGTCTCTGTTGGGTCCCCGGGGCCGCGCTGGGCTAGGACACGGCCTGGGTTCCAGGGCTGGCGTCCCCCGTCCAATCACCGCGCAGCCCAGCCGGTCTCTGCCCCAGGCGCTGCAGTGGCTGGGGGCCGCCGGCCATGTCGCTCCACGGGGACGGTGCGTCCCAGCCAAGTCACCCCGGGGGTGCTTGGCCTGTCCGGTGACGCTTTTCCTCTGCTTTTGCAGCTCCCCTGGAAGAGGCCGCTGAGAGTCCAGCCAAAGCCACTGCTCTGCAGAGACCTTATCACTGCGATGCCTGCGAGCGGGACTTCATGTTCACATCCACAGAGATCCTGCGGCACAGAAAGCAACACCAGTGACTGCCGGGGCTGTGTGTCTGGGCCTAGCCCTGATGGGGGCTCTAGTGGTCAGAGTGGGGAGGCTGGAGGCCAGGACTCCTGGGTTCTCTCCCTGGCTCTGGGAGGGCACGTGGTCCTGCCCCTACAAAGCACATGGCAGCCCATCCTAGCTGTGCTGGCTGGACTCGCGGTGCGGGGTCAGGGGTGGGAGCTGAGTCCTGCAATGTCGCTCCCTCGCTGACTCCCAGGTGGGTTCGTTACGAGTCAGGTTGGCGGGTTCGTTACGGGCAGGCAGAGACCCCCGGCCGTGGGTCTGTCAGGGCGTTGCTCCGGTTGGACTGGGCCTGTCCAGTGGGGCCAGAGGCACTGCTCCCCCTGGCGGGGACATGTCGGGTATTTGTACATGTGTGAATAAATGTCCTTGGCTGAGGAGCTCAACCCCCGAGGTGCGTCGGAATGGGGGGCTTGGGCTGTTCCGGGGTGTCTCTCTGATACGCGGCAGGCCGGAGGGGGTGGCCCAATAGCCCCTTCTGGCCCCAGCATCTCTGGGTCTGACGGCCCCGGACGGGGAAACTCACCGGTGCTCACAGCCGCTTTGCCCTCTGCGGCGGGGGCTGGGGCCGGGGGCTGGAACCCCCGCGTGGGCGACGGGGCAGCCCATACCTGAGCCCTGGCTCAGCGCCCTGCAGCCCCCGGGACACCCCCATTCTGCGCCTGGTCTTTGCCGCAGCATCGGAATCGATCCGCGCAGGGCAAGCCTGCATCTGACCTGGCCCGGAGTAGGAGTGGCAGTGAGCGAGGGCCTGGGCGGGAGCTGGAGCCAGGGGTGCGATGGGACGCGTGGCAGAGATGGGTGCAGCAGGAAGTCAGCAAGGCTTAGCTGGAGCCAGGGGGTTGGGGGCTAGGAGAGGCCAAGATGGTGCCCAGGTTACAGGCTGAGCGATGAGAGCGAAGGCGTGTGCCTGCGGGTATCTCCGTGGGATAGGCATGTTCACATGGGCAGCGTGCACACTCTGTCCATCTGAGATTGGAGTGTGGACGTATCAGGAGACGGAGGCGCAGCCCGGCCAGTCGCTGGCTGAGGGGCCGGCTTCTCTGCCTGCCAGGCCGGAGCTGCTGCCTGGACTTTGCGTGGCCACGGGGTGGCAGCCTCGCTCTGTGTTTGCAGGATTTGCTGGCGTGTTCCCAGCTCCTGCTCCGAGCTGTCCACGCAGGGTGGAGAGACAGGGACCTCCTGTGTTTGTCAGGATCCTCATTAGTGATTGGTCACCTGTTATTTATGACATAGAGGCTTTGACTGAGATCAGGCCCCGTCGTGCCGGGCGCTGCCCAGACCCCGGCCGAGATCGGGGCCCCGTCGGGCCGGGCGCTGCCCAGACCCCGGCCGAGATCGGGGCCCCGTCGCGCTGGGCGCTGCCCGGACCCCGGCCGAGATCGGGGCCCCGTCGGGCCGGGGCCGCGCAGATGCAGAGCAAGAGACAGCCCCTCCCCTGAAGAGCCCACAGTCCCAACAGCCCTGCAGAATGCACCAGCCAGGAGGGCACAAGGTGCCTGGCGAATCCTGTCCTGTTGGCTCTGCAGGCCTGGGCTGGGGCTCGGGGCTCGCCCTGCTCTCCTCTGACACCACTCCCATGCCTGCTCACTCAGGAGCTTCTTGGGCTGGCCAGCTCCCAAGGGAGGCTCGTGGGGTGCAGGGCGTCTGTTCTCCCTAGGAATTGGGGATCCCCTCCCCCATCTCCAGCCCTGAAAACCCTGATGGCCTTGAGTCTAAGCAGCCCCCCCCATTTCCCTGCTCTCCCCTCAGCCCCCCTCACTTGCCCTGTCCATTGCAGGTTGAGTGTTGCATTGTATAGCACCGGGGCAGAGAGCACAGAGCACCCCAGGGTGGGCAGGGCAAAAGGGTGTCGTAAAGGGCACCTCAGATCTAGGGCCACATTTCACACTGGTGACATTGGGCAGAGAGCACAGCATAAGGAGCAAATCCAGTGTCTACTGGAAGGGGGGGGCTGGGAGCCAGGACTCCTGGGTTCTATCCCAGCTCTGGGAGGGGAGTGGGGGCTAATGGGTTAGAGCAGGGGAGCTGGGATCCAGGACTCCTGGGTTCTCTCCCCGGCTCTGGGAGGGGAGTGGGGAGGTTAGTGGGTTAGAGCAGGGGGGGTGGGAACCAGGACTCCTGGGTTCCAGCTCTGGGAGGGGAGTGGGGTCTAGTGGGTAGAGCAGGGACTGGCCCACACTACTGTTTACCCAAAAGTTATCTGAATCAATTTGCTCCTTTGGCCTTGCTGTTTGGCCTGTCAAAGCTGTGAATTCACAGACCCTTCCAGGGCTGACGCACTTCCTTGACTGTAGTTTTTGAAGGTCCCTTTTAAGACAACAACCGCTGCTGCTCCCATCTGCATGCTGCTCGTGGGCTGTTTCCAAGAGCTGCAACGCTTTGTTATTTCTCCTTGCATCACTTTAAGGGTTTCAGATCCTCCTAATTCGGGATTAACAGCCAGATGTGTTGATTACTACAATGACAGGGGAAAGTGGCCCATACATTGTTAATAGCCTGCTTGATGAAGAACTGAAGGTGTTGGGGTATCATGCAGACCCAAGCCCCTTACTGGCCTGGCTCCGAGTTTGCAATATGAAAGAGGGCATGATCGCAGATTCATAAATGGCTGGCAGGGGCTTGTACCAGCAGCATGTAGCCAGGGGCTGGAACGATGGAATTAATTCAGACTGGTCCTTTGGACAAAGCATCACTCAAGGCGGGGGACGGGGAGAGAATGCTTTACGCAGAGGGGATGAGCTGGTGAGCTTAAAAGTCAGGACTCCTGGGTTCTATCCCCAGATCTGGGCAAGTGTTGGGTCTGTAGCCCTGTCTCGTGGCGGGTTCACACTGGAGGTTTAGGACCCTCTGCTGGCTGGGGAGACGGGGGCTAGTCCTTCAGTGCCCGTGGTTGTGGCTGCTGTGTCCCCCTATGCCTCACAGGTCTCCGGTGAGGTGCCTGCCAGGGGGATGTGTGTGTTGGGGGGCAGCCGGCCCCAATGCCTGGGGGTCACAATGGGGAGATGATCTCTCTCACCCTCCATCCTTCTCATCTCCAGCGCCAAATTCAGCCAAAGTTTTAGGCATTCAAGTGTTATTGAATCGCTGAAGCTGTTCCAAACAGCCTATCCCAGCATGGACAGCAAGAGACCCTACCATAAACAATCACGTAAACAAGGCAACCCATGTAACTAGCCCACTCCACTTCAAGAAAAATGCCCCTCTTTAAATGCAGAGGATTCCCCTGGTCAGAGCCGGGTCCCAAACATCCCGGGGGCTTGTCTCTCTTCTTGTGAGTGAAGCTGCCGCATAGGAACAGAGATCAAATGAATCCGGCGATCGATCTGTAATTGTGTCACATCCTGCCCTGTGCTGGGGAATTAATCGGACTGTCGAGGTTAATGGAATGTCAGTTAATTTCTTAGTGCGCGATTGCCGGAGCCGCCTGGTAAACGCTTATTGATTTCAACACAATTAAAGATAAACTGAGCACAGGCGGGTCCGGGTGGCATCAATGCCACAATGACACAGGAGGAATTGGAGGAGCAAATACTGGCTGGTGTCGGTGCCCCTGAGTGCCCAAGTGGCATCTACAGGCGTTTTCAAAGTGCGGTGCAGAGACAGAGCAAGAGACAGTCTCTGCCCCACCAAAATGACAAGACAGAACCCTTGTCTCTCTTTCACAGCTGAGGCCCAGAGAGATAGTGGCAGCAGCATTTTCAAATGAGTGCAGTGCCCTTTCAAGCGGCCACATTGTCCAGAGGTCTCAGCATGCTGGATGCTGCTGCTTTTTGGAGAAACGGGCCCATGGTTCGGTACCTGAAGGGGAGAGGGGCTCTTCTGACTAGCTGCCCCACAGTGGCTGCCCTCGGTCACGCAGCAGGGTAGTTGCAGAGCAGGGATTTGAAGCTGGGTCTCCTGAGATGCCATCCAGTGTTGTGTGCCCAGCCACCCACCCGTCCTGCTTCTGGGTGCATTATAAATACAGCGACAGCTTGGTTAGCCAGCTGCCTGTCTGCGGAGACAGGATGTCAGATCCGACACGGCTCACTCCCTCGGGGACGGCATCTCCCAGTTTGCAAAGCCAGCAGCTCCTCTGGGCCAGGCGAGTTAGATAGTTTAGTCTCTTCAAACAGACTCCCAGCCCCATGCATTGGAGGGCGGTAAAGCGGGGCTGGTGGGTACCTACAAATTAAGTACCTACAGACCCAGGCCTCACAGGCTGCTCTCAGACCAGTGTAAATCCGGCGTGACGCTGCTGCAGCTGGGGGCACTACATGGCCATATGTGACAGCAGCGCCCCTGCCCCCTGACAGCTGCCCTACCCGACTGCAATCCTACTATTCCCAGAGAGAAACGAGGTGTTCTGTGCAGACGGCCGGCCCGCAAGGGGGCAGGACAGGCAGCCATGCAGGAGTGTGTTGGTTTTCTCACAGCCAGAGGGGACATCCATGCTGTGGCTGAGACACATAAATCCTTTGCCGTTGTAAAACCAGCCAGCCCCTGCTGTTTAATGTGCCATGTGCGGCTTCGCATCCAAACTCTGCTGCGATTTACAAGTGGAGAGCATTTGGGAACCAGGCAGCTTGGGCTGGGATGGTGAGAGCCGAGCGCATTTGGAACTGCTCTTTAACGAGGGATTTTTAATGATGATGTGACATTAAAAGTCCCCAAGACGGGATGTGGGGCGGGGGTGCTGTAGTATGAGATTTACAAACCCTCTTGCGCTAAGTGTTTAAATGATGGAAGCTCTGTTCCCGCGCGGTAATTAGGGCATAAATTGTATTTATAACTCATAAACAGAAATGTCACCAGTTTCATGAACTGAGGCTTGAGATAATAAAAGGATATTGTAGTTCATCATCGGGGCGATGGAGGGAGATCGATCAGAATTACGGCCTAGGAAAGCTGCGTCCGCGAGTGGCGTTTCTCCGCCTGATGCGTGACTCGTCCAGTGCACGGGCATGGGGCCGAGAATGGAGATCACTGGGCTGGTGGGGGGAGAAATCCATCTGCCTCTGAGTCAGGGCGGTAGGGAGATGCTAGGCCTTGTACCTAGGCCTCGTGCTGGCCCCTCTGAATGGGGTGAATTTGGCCCCTAGTCCCCGTTCCCGAGTTCAAAGCAGCCTGGGAGAGGCCCTGTATTCGTCACGTCCCCGCCACTCCGCTCAAGGCCCCATCCATCCACTCGCCGCAGCAGAGCTCCCTCGCCCGCAGCTCGGCTGCGCCAAGGACCACAGGGGACACATTTACTTTATACGCGTCGGAGCCCGCCACGCCCCAGAGGCCGAGCAGAGACACTGTTATTGTAGGCAACGAGTTATGGCCGCTCATCACACCGGGTGAGGGACGTGTGGGGAATGCAAAGCCGCTGGCCAGGCCGGGCAGGGGAATGAATCACTCCTAAACGGCGGTGCATGTGGAGAGGCCACCCGAAAGGCTGCTGAATCCTCTCCCACAGCAGGCTGCAAAGAGCCCGGCAGCTGCGGAAGGATGGTGGAGAGTGTGGGTGGGGTGGGGTGGGGTGGGAGGTAGGGGGGATATCTGACCGGGCTGCCCCTCCGTTTGAATGTCCTGCCCCAGGCGGCCCCTCTCCTGTAAGCCAGCCGTTGGAGGGCGTGAACGGCTCTTGGGTTACATCAATGGGTCAGGGAGGGCAGCAGTGCCTAGTGGTTTGAGCCGAGGTGTGCTGGGGGGTGGGGGTGGGAGGGTGTCTGGGTGTCAGGACTCCTGGGTTCTATCTACAGCTCGGGGAGGGGGCGCGGGAAGGGAGACGGGCTTCTCCTCCTACTGGCTTTGCCAGCCACACGCAGGGTGCAAGTCCCTTGCCCTCCCTCTGCCTCACTTTCCCCACGTGTGATACAGAGATGACACCGCGCCCGCTTCGCAAGGGGGCCGAGCTGGGCCCGATCCTCACAAACACGCACAGGTTTCATCAAAGGCAGGTCGGCAGCCCAGGGGCTGAGGTGAGACTTAAGTGGCACCTAGGCCCGGTGTTCGTGGGGTCGGAGCGGGGCCTAGGCCCAGTGCGTGTGGGGGTCTGAGCGGGGCCCAGACCCGGTGTTCGTGGGGTCGGAGCGGGGCCCAGGCCCGGTGCGTGGGGGGGTCGGAGCGGGGCCTAGGCCCGGTGTGTGTGTGGGGGTCTGAGCGGGGCCCCGGACCGGTGTGTGTGGGGGGGTCTGAGCGGGGCCCAGGCCCGGTGCGTGTGGGGGTCGGAGCGGGGCCTAGGCCCGGTGCGTGTGAGGTCGGAGCAGGGCCCAGACCCGGTGCGTGTGGGGGTCTGAGCGGGGCGTAGGCCCGGTGCGTGTGGGGGTCTGAGCGGGGCGTAGGCCCGGTGCGTGTGGGGGTCTGAGCGGGGCCCAGGCCCGGTGCGTGTGTGGGGGTCTGAGCGGGGCCTAGGCCCGGTGCGCGTGGGGGGGTCTGAGCGGGGCCCAGGCCCGGTGCGTGTGGGGTCGGAGCGGGGCCCAGGCCCGGTGCGTGTGGGGGTCTGAGCGGGGCGTAGGCCCGGTGCGTGTGGGGGACTGAGCGGGGCCCAGGCCCGGTGCGTGTGGGGGACTGAGCGGGGCCCAGGCCCGGTGCGTGTGGGGGACTGAGCGGGGCCCAGGCCCGGTGCGTGTGGGGTCGGAGCGGGGCCCAGGCCCGGTGCGTGGGGGGTCGGAGCGGGGCCCCGACCCGGTGCATGTGGGGGGGTCGGAGCGGGGCCCAGGCCCGGTGCGTGTGGGGGTCTGAGCGGGGCCTAGGCCCGGTGCGTGTGTGGGGGTCTGAGCGGGGCCCAGGCCCGGTGCGTGTGTGGGGGTCTGAGCGGGGCCCAGGCCCGGTGTGTGTGGGGGTCTGAGCGGGGCCCAGGCCCGGTGCGTGTGGGGGTCGGAGCGGGGCCTAGGCCCGGTGCGTGGTGGGGTCGGAGCGGGGCCCAGGCCCGGTGCGTGTGGGGTCGGAGCGGGGCCTAGGCCCGGTGCGTGTGAGGTCGGAGCAGGGCCCAGACCCGGTGCATGTGTGGGGGTCTGAGCGGGGCCCAGGCCCGGTGCGTGTGTGGGGGTCTGAGCGGGGCGTAGGCCCGGTGCGTGTGTGGGGGTCTGAGCAGGGCGTAGGCCCGGTGCGTGTGGGGGTCTGAGCGGGGCCCAGGCCCGGTGCGTGTGTGGGGGTCTGAGCGGGGCCTAGGCCCGGTGCGTGTGGGGTCGGAGCGGGGCCCAGGCCCGGTGCGTGTGGGGGTCTGAGCGGGGCCTAGGCCCGGTGCGTGTGGGGGTCTGAGCGGGGCGTAGGCCCGGTGCGTGTGGGGTCGGAGCGGGGCCCAGGCCCGGTGCGTGTGGGGTCGGAGCGGGGCCCAGGCCCGGTGCGTGTGGGGTCGGAGCGGGGCCTAGGCCCGATGCGTGTGGGGGTCTGAGCGGGGCGTAGGCCCGGTGCGTGTGGGGTCTGAGCGGGGCCTAGGCCCGGTGCGTGTGGGGGTCGGAGCGGGGCCCAGGCCCGGTGCGTGTGGGGGTCTGAGCGGGGCGTAGGCCCGGTGCGTGTGGGGGACTGAGCGGGGCCCAGGCCCGGTGCGTGTGGGGTCGGAGCGGGGCCCAGGCCCGGTGCGTGGGGGGTCGGAGCGGGGCCCCGACCCGGTGCATGTGGGGGGGTCGGAGCGGGGCCCAGGCCCGGTGCGTGTGGGGGTCTGAGCGGGGCCTAGGCCCGGTGCGTGTGTGGGGGTCTGAGCGGGGCCCAGGCCCGGTGCGTGTGTGGGGGTCTGAGCGGGGCCCAGGCCCGGTGTGTGTGGGGGTCTGAGCGGGGCCCAGGCCCGGTGCGTGTGGGGGTCGGAGCGGGGCCTAGGCCCGGTGCGTGGTGGGGTCGGAGCGGGGCCCAGGCCCGGTGCGTGTGGGGTCGGAGCGGGGCCTAGGCCCGGTGCGTGTGAGGTCGGAGCAGGGCCCAGACCCGGTGCGTGTGGGGGTCTGAGCGGGGCCTAGGCCCGGTGCGTGTGGGGGTCTGAGCGGGGCCCAGGCCCGGTGCGTGTGTGGGGGTCTGAGCGGGGCGTAGGCCCGGTGCGTGTGTGGGGGTCTGAGCGGGGCGTAGGCCCGGTGCGTGTGGGGGTCTGAGCGGGGCCCAGGCCCGGTGCGTGTGTGGGGGTCTGAGCGGGGCCTAGGCCCGGTGCGTGTGGGGTCGGAGCGGGGCCCAGGCCCGGTGCGTGTGGGGGTCTGAGCGGGGCGTAGGCCCGGTGCGTGTGGGGGACTGAGCGGGGCCCAGGCCCGGTGCGTGTGGGGTCGGAGCGGGGCCCAGGCCCGGTGCGTGGGGGGTCGGAGCGGGGCCCCGACCCGGTGCATGTGGGGGGGTCGGAGCGGGGCCCAGGCCCGGTGCGTGTGGGGGTCTGAGCGGGGCCTAGGCCCGGTGCGTGTGGGGGACTGAGCGGGGCCCAGGTCCGGTGCGTGGGGGGTCGGAGCGGGGCCCAGGCCCGGTGCGTGTGGGGGGGTCGGAGCGGGGCCCCGACCCGGTGCATGTGGGGGGGTCGGAGCGGGGCCCAGGCCCGGTGCGTGTGTGGGGGTCTGAGCGGGGCCCAGGCCCGGTGCGTGGTGGGGTCGGAGCGGGGCCCAGGCCCGGTGCGTGGTGGGGTCGGAGCGGGGCCCAGGCCCGGTGCGTGTGGGGTCGGAGCGGGGCCCAGGCCCGGTGCGTGGGGGGTCGGAGCGGGGCCCAGGCCCGGTGCGTGGGGGGGTCTGAGCGGGGCCCAGGCCCGGTGCGTGGGGGGGTCTGAGCGGGGCCCAGGCCCGGTGCGTGTGTGGGGGTCTGAGCGGGGCCTAGGCCCGGTGCGTGTGTGTGGGTCTGAGCGGGGCCCAGGCCCGGTGCGTGGGGGGGTCTGAGCGGGGCCTAGGCCCGGTGCGTGTGTGGGGGTCTGAGCGGGGCCTAGGCCCGGTGCGTGGTGGGGTCGGAGCGGGGCCTAGGCCCGGTGCGTGGGGGGGTCGGAGCAGGGCCTAGGCCCGGTGCGTGGGGGTCGGAGCGGGGCCTAGGCCCGGTGCGTGGGGAGGGTCGGAGTGGGGCCTAGGCCCGGTGCATGTGGGGGTCTGAGCGGGGCCTAGCCCCGGTGCGTGGGGGGGGGTCGGAGCAGGGCCTAGGCCCGGTGCGTGGGGGTTGGAGCGGGGCCTAGGCCCACCAGGGGCTTTCCCTGCACAAGCGGCGGAACAAGTTTGGGAACTACTGGTCTAGGATGAGGGCAGGGGGTGGGAGCCCTCCTAGGTCTGGTAATGGATAGAGACAGCCCTGAGTAATACGTGAGGGGGCTATAAAAGATAACGGATGGCAGCGGATATTAAGGGCAATGACATAACTCAACCTCCTTATATATTGTAGCTGATGGATTTAAATATGCGCCAGGATAAATCTTGGTGAGAGAACATTGAAATGTCAAGAGAGAAATCAATCGATCAGAGACCCGAAGAAGGACGCCTGGGTTCGGCCTGGTATTTTTCAACTCGGTCCGCGGATGAGAAGTCAGGGCAGCAAGTAAACTTCCCCTTAGCAAGTTTATAGAAAGAAGCAGCAGAGAGAGTCGGCTGCTGGCACCACACCAGTCTGAGAACGCTGCCACGCATAGGGTCGGCCTGGGCTCTCCAGCCGATGGGCTTTCAAGCTAATGCAGGACAGCCGTGAAGGACGAAAAATGACAATTGGACTTTGTGGAAAATTCCCTCCACCTCCCAAAGTTTTGGGGTTTTTTTTTCATTGAAGCCGAATCCCCCTCAAACTGTTGTTTTCAAACACCTCGAAACCGGGAAAGGTTCTGTGTTTTCATCCAAAAAGGGGGAAAAAGGAAAATTTCACTCCAACTAGAAATTTTTCATGAAAATGGTCATTTTGGTCAAACCAACCAAGAAAAAAACCACAAACTTTTCATAAAAAAGTTTAGATGAAAAATATTCCACCCAGCCCTGCCTGGGAGTGCGAGGCGTTTCCTGCTGCCACTGTCTCTCTGTGGCTGTGCGTGGCCAGAAGCGCCTGCTCTGTGGAGCCCACGGGATGAGGCAAGGACGGGCATGGGCTCTCTGCCATCAGGACTGCTGAGCTCTGAGCCATGGGAAATCTCTCTCCCACATTGTCCAGGTTTTAAAGGCCAGATTCTCAAATGGGCTAGGAGCCCCCCCCCCCCCCCTTTGATGTGAGTGGTGGCAGGTCTTGGCCTGTTGGGAAGCCCCTCCCTAAAGGTTCCTGTCTTGTGGCTCAGAGACACCCCGCAGCCCAGTCACGCTCTGGGTGACTCACATCGGCAGGTTGCTGGATTTTGAACGGGGGGACGATCGTTCCCACGTTCCAGAAACGCTTTGTATTGGCTTTGTGCCACAGCACGAGGAAACTAAGGGGCTGCCTCAGCCAATAGCTGCTCCGGCCATGTCCAGCGGACGCACTCTGTGCGGGGCACGTTCGGGGTTTTCAAGGCCCGACGGGTCCATCGTGACCATCCGGCCTGAGCTGCTGCCATCGCCCGAGTCAGAGGGGCTCGCGCCATGACTCTCGCCGTGACGTGTGGTGTACCAGAGCCGGGGGCCGAGCGCTGAATTCCAGTTATAATCAGAGGCCATGGAGCAGGGCAGGAAGGTAGGATGCCGATCTCCCCTCAGGCTGTAGCGGAGCCCAATGGATGTGGGGAGGCCTGGACGGAAGTGCAGGGGAGTATCTGAATATGGAGCTAGCTGCTGTTGGTTTAGGGCCCTATTTCTGCAGGTGGGTCATGTGGGGGTGTGTGGAATCTGCTGCCCTTAAGGCCCCCCCGTTGCTGGCCTTTATTTCTGTCTCCCACCTTCCTATCTCTGTTTTGCTCCTTTGCGTCTCCCCAGTTTTTCCCTCCTCTGTATTTCCTGCCTTGTAGCATCTCCAATCCCGCACTGCCAAAGGCTCCCCTTTTCCCATGCCATTCGCTAGGAGGGTCAGGAATGAAACAGCCAAGGCCAGCATTTAAAGCAGCGTTGCCCAAACTCGGGGATGAGCTCCCCAGGGCAGGGTATGTAGGGCTGGCTGGTGGGGGGAGAGGGAGCGTGGAAGATGTATTTATCACCTATAATAACCCACGGGGGGGGGGGGGGGGAGGAAGAGGGACATGAGTGGTTTCATTTTCCTGAGAAGTGGGCAAAAGTTTGGGAATGCAGTTTTAAACCGTCATTGTTATGTTTCAGAATGAACACCCGATAAGCTGAATGTGGGGGGAGTTCACGTCTCTCTGAGCCATTATTTCAGGCTCTCTGCTCAGTAGCAAGTCAGAAACGGAGCATCCAGCTAAACTCTCCCACTGGGAGGGGAGGGGGCCTAATGGATTAAAGTGAGGGGATGCTGGGAGTCAGGACTCCTGGGTTCTATCCCCCTGAGCTCTGGGAGGGGAGTGAGGTCTAGTGGTTAGAGCAGGGGCGGTGGTGGGGGCTGGGAGTCAGGACTTCTGGGTTCAGTTCCCAGCAGAGGCAGGCAAACTGGAAATAGGCAGATGCCAAACATTCTAGGGTGCCCAGCACTTTCCGCTCTGGAGAGAGGGACACGCGGACACGCGGATTGATTGATTTACCTGTCCGGGGCTCCTGAGCTGGGCAGAGCGTATTCGCGAGTGTGTTCTGATTTTCATCCCCTGCCCCTGCAGAACACACGCTGGAAGGAACCCGTCCCCCGACCCCTCGTCCCTGTCTTCTCTGCTGCACTACAGACCAGGCGCCGATGGCTTTCCACAAAGAATACAGGGAACAGAATGAGCCCCCACCCGCCCGACTCCAGACCGGGACTCAGGTAAGGGATGCACTGGGAGCAGGGCGTGGGCTGCAGCGCTAAGGTGTTGCCATGCACAGAACCCGGGATTGGCAGCAAACAGGCCCAACATAGGCCCCAGCTCCAGTGGGAGAGGAATCTTCGGGGGCGTGTGTGTGTGTGTGTGTCAGAAAACGCCAATTGGTTGAAACTGAAACCGCAGAAAAAGAATTTTTAAAATCAGAAAATGTTTGATTCACCCTCCCCACCCCCAACATTGCAACTTTTCTAAACGACAAATTCTGTGTTCCGGTTCTCCGTGACTTCTCACTTGGAAATTCCTACTAATCCCAGCAAAGAAACATTAAAAACATTTTAAATTGAAACAAAACCAAACGTTTTGATTGACCCGAACTGACATTTTTTTCAGATTTTTTTGGTTTTTGAAAATTTAAGATTTTGACTTTTTGTCTCAATTTGGAGCAGGAAAAATTCAGTATCTTGAAAATGTTCCCTGGACTGGAGAACTGTTTGCTGCTCAGTTTTTCTCCTGGGCCCGAGGCTGTTGGCTTAAGGCCCTTGGCATTGTTTCAGTGTGAATTCTTTTTCCTGTTTTCCTGTGTGGCTTGGTCAAAACAATTTTGAGGAGGGAAATAAATGAAGAAATCAATTGGTAATACTAACAACAGCGGTAGCATGGATGCTTCAGTGGTGACCCAGAACATAACTATTATTTTCTTCTTCGAGTGCTTGCTCATATCCATTCCAGTTAGGTGTGTGCGCGCCGCGTGCACGATCGTCGGAAGATTTTTACCCTAGCAACACCCGGTGGGTCGGCTGTGGAGCCCCCTGGAGTGGCGCCGTTATGGCGCTGGATATATACCCCAGCCGACCCAGCGCCCCCTCAGTTCCTTCTTACCGCCCCTGACGGTCGTTGGAACTGTGGAGCGCGGCTTAGCTGATCTCCACACTCCCTAGCTTTTCATTGTTCTTGTTATATTTAGTTATATAGATAGTTGTTCAAGTTAGTTAGTAGTTAGTGTATAGTGTATATATATATAGTTGTAGTTTGTTATCGGGGGTTTAGGGGGTGTTTTTCCCCTTTTCCCCCCGGCGCACAGCCGGGCCCATGCCCAAGGCTCCTGGCTTTAAGCCGTGCGCGTCCTGCGGGAAGCACATGCCAACCAGCGACCCGCATAGTTCTTGCTTGAAGTGCCTGGGAGAGACTCATCCAGCAGATAAGTGCCCTATCTGCAAGGCCTTCAAGCCGAGGACAAGGAAGGAGCGGGACTTTAGGCTCCGACAGCTCCTCATGGAGGCGGCTCTGAGTCCAGATCCTCCCTCGGCGCGCCCTGTCCCGGCACCGAGCGCTTCGGTGCGCAGCGCCCCGGCGGGCCCGACCGGTGCGGCAGAAAAGACTGTTCGGCACCGACCGACGTCGGCACCGCGCCCGCCCAAAGAGCCTCGGCACCGATCCATTTCGCCGGGCCATAAGAAGACCGCTAAGACACGGGACGTTGCTGCCGCGAAGATACCGGCTCCCCCGGTGCCGGGGGTAGAGCCGCGTCCGCAGCTGGACCGCCAAAGACAGGCGGCCACACCGTCGACTCCGGCACCGAGGCCGTTGAGTCCGGTGCGGACTGTTTCACCACCAAGGCTGGTGGTGGAACCTTGTCTCCCTTCCACCCCGGAGACCTTCGCTACCGCGAGAGACCTGATCGCCCTCACTGAGCCGGCGCCGTCGCAACTCCCGGCACCGGTAGCCCCACGTGTGCTGCAGTCTAGAGGGAAACCTGCCCTGGTGCGCCCACCGTCGCCAGTACAAGCCTCTCGGCACCGCTCCAGATCCCGAAGCAGGTCCCGACGCCGCTCTGAGTCCCGGCGCCGAGTGTCACCTCGGCACCGGTCGTACTCGCGGCCCAGATCTTCCTCGCGGCGCCGCTCAACATCCCGGCACCGCCGTGACGACCGGCACCGATCGGGGTCGAGGCGCAGCTCCCGGCACCGGTATGAGCGCCACTCGGGCTCGAGAGGCCGCTCCCGGTACCACGTCTCCTCCAGATCGTCGTCACGTTCCAGATCGGGATCCCGGCACCGGAGGGACTATCGGCACCGGTCCAGGTCCCGGCACCGTTCGCCGGAACCGCGCAGGGACAGGTCCCCTTACGGTCGGCACCGATCGGCACCGTACCATCCGGTGCCGACGGCATCGGCTTCGGCACCGCCGTGGCCGTCGAGATCGGCGTCGCGGTCTTCTGAGACAGTGGAGCCCGGCCACCTGCAGGAGACCGACGACCCTATACAAGGACCTGCGCATTGGTCCTTCTGGACTCCTTGGGCCTACCACCAAGCACAAGGAGCTCCCCTATCGGCCTCCCGCTCTGGCCGTTCGGAGCCTAGGGCCCCAGAGTCCACCATCTCCCGCCCTCCTCCAAGGGACGTGGAGGCTCCAGTGCCCGCACCTGCAGAGGCCCTGGACCAGGGGGCAGGAGATGCCCAACACCAGGAACACCTGGAGCAGGATCAACCATTGGACCCCTTGCCACCGGGGGTATCCTCCTCGTCCTCTCCTGATGAGGCCGTAGCGGGCACGTCTACCATCGGGCCGCCTCCGATAGACCTTCGGGCCCATCAGGATCTGCTGCGGCGCATGGCTCGCAATCTGGACCTCCAGGTGGAGGAGATTGCGGAGGTCCATGACCCGATAGTGCAGATCATTTCAGCGGATGCTCCATCCAGGGTGGCATTACCGCTGGTCCGCACCATCCAGGCCAACGCCACCACTATCTGGCAGACCCCGGCCTCTATTCCGCCCACGGCCAGAGGGGTTGAGAGAAAGTACTTCGTGCCTTCCCGGGAACATGAGTATCTGTACACTCACCCCCAACCGTGCTCACTGGTGGTGTCATCAGTCAATGCACGGGAGCGCCATGGCCAGCAGGCTGCTGCGCCCAAATCGAAGGACGCTAAGCGCTTCGATTTGTTCGGACGCAAGGTTTATTCTGCTGGCGGACTGCAATTGCGGGCAGCGAACCAGCAGGCGCTCCTGAGCCGTTACGGCTTCAATATGTGGTCCTCGATGGGGAAATTTAAAGAGCTGGTTCCCCAGGACTCGAGGGAAGAGTTCGGGGCCTTGGTAGAGGAGGGCAAGCGGGTGGCATGCACCTCCCTACAGGCGTCCCTGGATATAGCGGACTCGGCCGCTAGGACCCTGGCTTCAGGGATAGCAATGCGCCGAATCTCCTGGCTCCAGGTGTCGGGCTTGCCGCCGGAACTGCAGCAGACCCTGCAGGACCTACCGTTCGAGGGCCAGGGCCTCTTTTCAGAGAAAACAGACTCGAGGCTCCAAAATCTTAAAGACTCTCGGACAATGATGCGCTCCCTGGGGATGCATGTCCCAGGGCCTCAGCGCAGACCCTTCAGGCCCCAGCCTCAGCGGTTCTACCCTCCCCCGCCTCGTCCAAGACAGGACTTTGCTAGGAGGCGGGGTCGAGGTGGTAGGCGAAGGTCGACCGGCCCTCAACCCGGTCAGAACCAGGGCCAGTCTAGGCCACCTTCAGGGCCTAGACAAGCCTTTTGAAGGTGCGGTCGAGGACGGCACCACGACCGGTACCCAGGATCCAACTCCCCCTTTCCGGGACCGCCTCTCCCGCTTCCACCGTGCTTGGTCCCGTATAACCTCGGACCGTTGGGTCCTTCGCACGGTGGAAAGGGGATACGCCCTCCAGTTTTCCTCGCCCCCCCCCTCCCACTCCCCCTCCCCGTCCCTCTTCAGGGACCCTTCTCACGAGCAACTCCTTACACAGGAGGTTTTTGGGCTCCTCGCTATGGGGGCCATAGAGGAGGTTCCATCGGAGCTAAGGGGCAGGGGGTTTTACTCCCGCTACTTCCTGATACCCAAGTCAAAAGGGGGTCTAAGGCCCATCTTAGACTTGCGCGGGCTCAACAAATTCATAGTAAAGTTGAAGTTCCGCATGGTGTCATTGGGGACCATCATCCCTTCACTGGATCCTGGAGACTGGTTCGCCGCCCTCGACATGAAGGACGCTTATTTTCACATAGCGATCTATCCGCCTCACAGGCGCTTCCTGCGATTTCTAGTAGGCACAATGCACTACCAATTTGCAGTCCTTCCCTTCGGCTTGTCCTCGGCTCCCAGGGTGTTCACAAAGTGTCTGGCAGTCGTCGCGGCCTTCCTCCGTCGACAAGGTATACAGCTGTTCCCGTACTTGGACGACTGGCTGGTACGCAGCCGCACCAGAGACCAAGTGCAGGCCCATGTCCACATAGTGACACGCACTTTCCACGAGCTGGGCATTCTACTCAACAGAGAGAAGTCCACTCTAGTACCAACTCAGAGAATAGAGTTCATTGGAGCAGTCCTGGACTCCAGACATGCCCGAGCCATCCTGCCAGACAGCCGCTTTCATACCATTTCAAGCGTCATTCAAGGACTCAGGGCCTTTCCAACTACCACCATAAGGACATGCCTTGCCCTCTTGGGCCACATGGCCTCGTGCACCTACGTAACCAGGCACGCCAGACTGCGACTTCGCCCATTGCAGACTTGGGTGTCATCGGTTTACCGTCCTCATCGAGACGACCTGAGCATCGTGGTCACGGTTCCGGCCGCAGTCTTGGCCTCCCTCACATGGTGGACGGATCGCACGGCGGTCTGTGCAGGAGTGCCCTTTCACGCCCCACAGCCCTCCCTCCACCTAGTTACGGACGCTTCATCTATAGGATGGGGCGCTCACCTGGGGGAGCATCATACCCAAGGCCTGTGGTCGCCGTCCCAACTAGCCCTGCACATCAACGTCCGAGAGCTGATGGCAGTGCGCCTGGCTTGTCAGGCTTTCCTCAACTTCCTACAGGGCCGTTGCGTGCTGATTCTCACCGACAACACCACGGCCATGTTTTACATCAACAAGCAAGGCGGAGCCCGCTCATCTCCCCTATGCCAAGAGGCCATTCGCCTGTGGGACTTTTGCATCGCCCACTCGATACATCTCACGGCGTCATTCCTGCCTGGAGTCCAGAATACGCTGGCGGACCGTCTCAGCAGGTCCTTCCAAACGCACGAGTGGTCGATTCGCCCGGACATCATCTATTCCGTCTTCCAGAGGTGGGGGTTTCCCCAGGTCGACCTCTTCGCATCTCGGGCCAACAGGAAGTGCCAGGCATTCTGCTCCCTACACGGGCGAGCCCCGGGCTCTCGGTCGGACGCCTTCCTCATGGCATGGAAAGACCATCTGTTCTACGCCTTTCCCCCATTCCCGCTGGTCCACAGGGTGCTGCTCAAGATCCGCAGGGACCATGCACGGGTAATTCTAGTCGCTCCCGCTTGGCCGAGACAGCACTGGTACACCACACTTCTAGAGCTGTCAGTACAGAGGCCGATCACGCTCCCCTTGACTCCGGATCTCATCTCTCAGGACCACGGCCGGCTGTGTCACCCCGACCTGCAGTCGCTCCACCTCACGGCGTGGATGCTTCATGGTTGAGTCGCTCAGAGCGGCAATGCTCGCAGGCCGTCCAACAGGTCCTGCTGGGAAGTAGAAAGCCCTCTACGCGGACCACTTATTTAGCCAAGTGGAAGAGGTTCTCCTGCTGGTGTGAGCAACGAGCTACGTCTCCCTCGCAGGCTCCTATCCCCTTAATACTGGAATACCTCCTGTCCCTAAGACAGCAAGGCTTGGCGACATCCTCAATTAGGGTTCACCTCGCCGCTATTTCCGCTTTCCACCCAGGAGAACTCACGTCCTCGGTCTTCTCTAACCCGATGGTCGTTAGATTCCTCAAGGGCTTAGACCGGCTATACCCACAGCAACGACAGCCGGTTCCAACGTGGGACCTCAACCTCGTACTCTCTAGGCTCACAGGGCCTCCGTTTGAACCATTGGCTACCTGCTCGCTCCTGTACTTATCTTGGAAGACAGCCTTCCTGGTAGCCATCACCTCAGCACGGCGCGTCTCGGAACTCAGGGCGCTGACATCCGAGCCCCCATACACGGTGTTCCATAAGGACAAGGTGCAGCTTCGCCCCCATCCTGCCTTTCTTCCAAAGGTGGTGTCACCTTTCCACGTGAACCAGGATATATTCCTCCCGGTCTTCCATCCGAAACCGCACGCTACTCGTCAGGACCAGCGTTTACATTCTTTGGACGTTCGCAGGGCCCTGGCTTTCTATATTGACCGTACAAAGCCGTTTAGGAAGACGACGCAACTCTTCGTTGCGGTAGCCGACCGGATGAAGGGCTCACCGGTCTCTTCACAGTGCCTGTCCTCCTGGATCACGTCCTGTATTCGTGCTTGTTACGACCTGGCCGGTGTTCCGACGCCACGCATCACCGCTCATTCCACGAGGGCTCAGGCCTCCTCGACTGCCTTCCTGGCTCAAGTACCGATCCAGGACATTTGTAGAGCTGCAGTGTGGTCATCGGTCCACACATTTACTACTCACTATGCGCTGGTGCAACAATCCAGAGACGATGCTGCTTTCGGGTCAGCGATTCTGCACACAGCAATGTCTCACTCCGACCCCGCCACCTAGGTGGGGCTTGGGAGTCACCTAACTGGAATGGATATGAGCAAGCACTCGAAGAAGAAAAGACGGTTACTCACCGTTGTAACTGTTGTTCTTCGAGATGTGTTGCTCATATCCATTCCAAACCCGCCCCCCTTCCCCACTGTCGGAGTAGCCGGCAAGAAGGAACTGAGGGGGCGCTGGGTCGGCTGGGGTATATATCCAGCGCCATAACGGCGCCACTCCAGGGGGCTCCACAGCCGACCCACCGGGTGTTGCTAGGGTAAAAATCTTCCGACGATCGTGCACGCGGCGCGCACACACCTAACTGGAATGGATATGAGCAACACATCTCGAAGAACAACAGTTACAACGGTGAGTAACCGTCTTATTCCTATTATAATAGCACCTGGAGGCCCCCACTGAGATCGGGGGCCCCCTATCATGCTGGGTGCTGCACGGGACACACGGTGAGAGACAGCCCCTCCCCAAAGGGCTCACAGTGTAAACAGAGGAGTGGGAGAGGAACTAGACACACAGAGAGGGGCAGTGACTTGCTAAATGTTGCACGTCAGAGGCTAGCACCCAGGTGTCCTGACTCCTAAATCCAGGGCCCTACCCACTAGCCCCTACGGCCTCTCGGTAGCAGCTGCTGTCCTCTCTGACAATTCAGCCGGCTCTCCTTGTCCCAGATCCCAGCTGAGGCGGTTTTATTCCCATCAGCGGCAGAGCCAGTTTTCCCAACCCTGTTCCGCTCCGGAGCATGGGACGTGCTGAGTTTGCAATGAAATCTTCTAGATTATGACACTTGTGAAAGTAAATCCTGAAATTTCCCAGGCTCATTTTAACAATTAATTTATTTGACATTACGGGCAGCCAGCATGGGAATCTCCGCTCCGCTCCTGCCTGCAATCACTTAATTAAACGGGGAGAAATTACCCCCTTGCTGTTAATTTAGATGCAAGGAGAGACATGTGGTCCCGGTCTCGCTCTGCTGCCAGTCTCAGCTCCCAAAGCAGTCCCCAGCGCAGAACTCCCTGGGTTTAAGGTAGGAGTCTCTCGCAGAGGCAGCACAGACATTTTAACCAGGGAGCCGTTTGTACCATTTTCCCCACAGCCCTCTCAGAGCTGGTAGAGAACCCAGGAGTCCTGGCTGCAAGCCCCACTTTGCTCTAGCCACTGGACCCCACACCCCTCTCACAGCTGGGAGAGGCATTCTGTTTCTTTGACCCTCTGTTGCACCCGCTAGACCATGATTCTTTCCCATCTCCTGGCGCTGCTATTTCACAGACAGTTCCAGCGTTGCTAATTCCAGGGCCGTCACCTTTGACACCAAATGCGCTGGTCAGCCCCATGCCCAGAGCTCCAGGCATTCAAACATCCTGGCTGCTTCCAGCCCCTGAGAGCGTTTAACAGATCGATGTCACTTCCTGCCTCACCAGATCCCCCGGCACCTCACTGATGCCAGTGGAGTTACCTCTGCTCCTTCAGGCAGCCCGGAATAAATAACCCCCCGGCTGCCCTGAGTGTGGGGAGCTGCCACGCCTCCGTTGAAGTTTCACATGTAAACACAGTTGATGGATGATTTTCCATGGCAAAGGTTTGTCGACTCATATGAGACTCTGGAGAAGTTTTACGGCCGCTCGTATATTTTGAGCTGGCGAGGGCAGGAGTCTCAGCTTCCTGGTGTTCCACAAACCCCCCCTTTCCTTTCCAGCGGCTTTTGGTCTCTGCCCTGAGGCATCACGGACACGTTGCTCTAGCAGCGTCCTGTGCAGCTGCTCGCCCCAGTGCAAAGGGGGCAACGCTACAGAGCCCCGGCTTGACAGCTAGAAAATGATCAGAGTCCGAAAACTGTTGTCAGTTTAAAAATAACCCCCAAGTATTGGTAAAAGTTTTACCCGAAAGTTTTCCCTTTCTAACTTTTTGATGAAAAAACACACAAAAAAAACCATTGTCAGGAAGTGAGAACTTATGTTTTTGTCTAACCCCCTCCTTTTTTTGGACCAGCGCTGATGGCTGCGTTTCATGCCCACTTGGCGCTGCTGTGAATGTCTGCAGAAGGCTGAGGGCTACGGGGAATCGTGATCCATCCCCTGTTGTCCAGTCCTAGCTTCTGGCAGCCAGAGATTTAAGGACACCCAGAGCATGAGGCTGTGTCCCTGACCACCTTGACTAAGAGCCATTGATGGACGTATCCTCCATGATCTCACCTAATGCTTTTTTAAATCCAGTTATACTTTTGACCTTTACAACATCCCCTGGCAATGAGTTCCACAGGTTGTCTGTGCGTTGGGTGAAGAATTACTTCCTTATGTTCGTTTTAAACCTGCTGCCTGTTAATTTCATTGGGTGATCTCTGGTTCTTGTGTTATGTGAAGGGGTAAATAACACTTTTTCTCCACACCATTCCTGGTTTTATAGACCTCCATCCTCTCCCCTCTTAGAAAAGAGATGACTAAAATGATCAGTCCTGGTCTTTTTAATCTCTCCTCATACGGAAGCTGTTCCACCTCCCTAATCATTTTTGCTGCCCTTCTCAGCACCTTTTCCAATTTTAATGTATCTTTTTTGAGATGGGGCGCCCAGAATTGCAGGCAGAATTCAAGGTGTGGGCGTACCATGGATTTATACAATGGCATTATGATATTTTCTGTCTTTTTATATCCCTTTCCCAGTGGTTCCTAACAGTCTGTTCACGTTTTTGACTGTGGCTGCACGCTGAGCAGATGTTTTCAGAGAACTATCCACAGTGACTCCCGGAGCTCTGTCTTGAGTGGTCACAGCTAGTTTCGACCCCATCATGTTGCATGTATACAAAATATTGTGAGGTTCAGGAAATGATGTGAACTGGCCAAATGCAGTAGACAAGAGCCTGAGAGAGAAGAAGAAATAAATATGGAGAAAGTCACCAATGGCTGTATAGGGGCAAGAGATAAACTTTTTGTTCTGTGTCTGTACAGCGCCTGGCACAATGGGGTCTGCCAGGGCTCCTAGGTGTTACTATAAATAATGAGTAATAAGAGACAGATGCTATGTAAGGGGATAGGTAAACCTCAGGGCCCTGTCGTGCTGGGTCCTGCAGACACAGAGCGAGAGACACTCCTTGCCTCAAAGAGTTCACAGGCCAAACAGCCACAGGCTGGGAGGGGAAACTGAGGCACAGAGTGGGGAAGTGATTTGCCCAAGGTCACAGCAGGTCAGTGCAGAGCTGGGAATAGAACCTAGGTGTCCTGAAAATCCTTGAGGATGCCTTAGTTAACATGCGATGAGATTCTGGTAGGAAAGATGCTGTGAGAAGTGCTAATTAATAAATTCTTCCCCCAATTAGCACCTGTGCAGAACTTTTCATCTTCAAAGCCCTTTGTGAACATTACCCCGTTTAATCTAGTAAAATGCCTATAATTATGTTCAGACGCAGCCTGTGAAGCCGCGGCGGATTCAGACAGAGCGAGCCAGGGCCGGGGGAGAGACGGACCACGAGGGTAAGTGGAACCAAATTGGAATATTATCCACATTTCATCACTTGGAGCCTTGCTGACAACCTGCAGTAAACATCATGATATCTAGTGAATCGCAGCCAGTCGGCTGCCTCATCCATTTCACTTTTCTCCCCACCCCCCAGTCTCATGTGCATGAAGATTTCCCTTTTGCTCCAGGCATCTGGGCAGCAGCACCTGGTTTTTTAAACCCTGTCTCAGCCGTGGTTGTTATTTATCAGCTCTCTGAGGCTGAGCCCGGGCAGTAGGAAGCACTTAGCCCCGGAGGTGGGAGAAACAGGCTCGGCTGACGGAGCCACTCGTCTTGTTATGGGCCCAGTGCTGGCTTGATTCTTGCGGGAGAGAGGCTGGTGCGCAATGTGATGGGTTCTTGATTGAAGTTACAAGTGCTGGCTCCCCGGTGCAGAGACACCGGCCTGGAAATGACATTTCAGTGGCTGCAGGGAGCCCGAGGCGCTGCAGCTCCATCCAATTTATCAGCTGATAAAATGGGTCGCCATGGGGGCAAAAAGCCACTCATGAGCGGCGCTCAATGCATGATACGTGCCCCCCCTCTGTGGAAACCAGGCCCCCCATAGGGCTTACCCATGCACGACAACAGCAGCAAAGCACTTGCACTAGAGGCAAATAGGAGCGGAAGGTTCCCAGGCGTGACCGCTCTCCCTGGCAGGCCTTAAAGTCCCCTCCCAGGACAGCATCCCTCTCTGGTATTAGACCTGACCAGGCCTGGAGCTAATCTCTCAGAGCAGCGTGGGGCTCTCTTCAAAAGCCTTGGTTTGAAGGCTCCATGTTCCTGAGTTAACCAGGGATCCCTCCTGCCGCCGGGGCTGGCCCCAGGCTGCGGTGAGCCATCCCACCGGGAGGGGAAAATCTGTCCATGGGCTGTGGCGCCCTGGGGTGGGATTTATGTTCCTGTGAGCGCTTCAAGGGCGACGCTTTGAGGAGTAGACAAGCACTGAGACGTCAGACTAGGGGTACGTCTACACTGCCGTTGGAGCCAGGTGTGACTGCAGCACATAGAGCCAACTGTGTGCTTAGGTGCCCACGTGTCTTTGTGGGGTTCGGAGTTCAAGGGCCTTGCACAACGCGGTTTGTTCTGCATCGGGTTCCAATTGGCTGTGTGTAACAAGAGCTTCACAGATGCTCATCCCTTAAAGGCACAGACTCCAATTACCCCTCTACCCCCAGACACAGAGCCCCCTTTGCCTGCAAACTCCTTAAATAGCCTTAGAGAATGACACAGCCTTCAGAAAACCCCTTTGGCAACTGTCTGCCCCAAGAGGGGGTTTTAAGAGCTTTCACGTACCATTGTCTGTTCGACTAGGGAAAACCCTGGCCACAGCCCAGCACCCGGGGTAGCTGCACCAGCGCAAATCCCAGTGCTGACAAGGCAAAGGAGCTGTTTGCATGGGCAGAGTATTTTTATTTGCATTACAGCAGCACGTTGTGGGGCCATCAGAAATCAGGGAACCCCCCCATTACAGAATCATAGACATGCAGGACTGGAATGGACCTTGCTAGTTTCCTGTCCCAAGGCAGGATTACATATTAGCTAGCCCATCCCTGACAGGTGTGTGTCTAACCTGTTCTTAAAAACCTGCAGTGCCGGAGAGTCCACAACCTCCCTAGGGAATTCGTCCCAGTGTTTAGCTACCCGGACAATTAGGAAATTTTTCCTAATGCCCAACCTAAACCTCCCTTGCTGCAATTTAAGTCCATTGCTTCGTGGCCTGTCCTCAGTGGATAACGAGAACCATTTATCATCCTCCTCTTCATAACATCCTTTTACGTACTCAAAGACTGTTACCATATCCCCGACACCCTCTCCCCCCCAGTCCCCCCAGTCTTCTCTTCTCCAAACTAAACAAACCCAATTTTTTCAGTCTTCCCTCGTAGGGCATGTTTTCTCGACCACCAGTCATTTGTGTTGCTCTTCTCTGGACTTTCTCCAATTTGTCCACATCCTTACCAAAGGGTGGCGCCCAGAACTGGACACAGGACTCCATCTGAGGCCTTATCAGTGCTGAGTAAAGAAGAATTACTTCTCATCTCTTCCTTACAAAACTCCTGCTAATACATCCTAGAATTATGTTCGCTTTTTTTTTTCCAGCAGTGTTACATTGTTAACTCATATTTAGTTTGTGATCCACGTTGACCGCCAGACCCTCCTCCCTCGGCCGTCATTTCCCAGCTTGTATTTATGCAATTGATTATTCCAGTCCGTAGGCCGGGCCCTGCCCCAAAGAGCTCACAGTCTGAAATAGACACAGGGTGGGAGGAGACAGAAGTTGGAACTTGCCTCAGGTCCCTCAGCAGGTCTGCAGCAGAGCCAGAAATAGACCTCAGCTCGCCTGACTCCCAGGCCAATGCTCTACCCACTATCCCATACCAGTGCCTCTCACCTGGTACCTCACCTCTCAGAGCAGCGCCACTGAGGAGTTTACAAACCTGTGCTCTGTAGCAATTACCCCAGCGGGAGCTGTCCCAGAATAAAACCCCTTTCTCTCGATCTCTGCCACTTCCCATTTCCCTAATCAGCTAATTGAAGAAAAGCAATTAGAGGAAAATGCGATTGTCAGAGAAAATAAATGGAGGCGCCTTTCCCTGTGAATGGCTCTTACTTTGTAATTGAAAAAGTTATGACAGCTGCGTGTCATAAACTGAAATCATTAGCGTGTTAAACTCAGCCAATAATGATGGTGTTATATGCCTTCCCCGCATCATGTCAGTTACATTTATGGGGCCTGAATTGCATGCATCATGCCCCATAGATGAAGCAAGGAGGCATGGAGAGGGGTGGAAGTGGGAGGGAGGAGTTCTTAGTTGCAAAATGAGGCAATGACCAACTCTCAACCCATACCAAGGGGAAATGAATGTAACACCAGCCACTCCACTTCAGGAGTTTAGAGTGTGCTCCACTTCACTCAAACTGGTTTAGTTAAACGGTCCATGCAAGCCCCTGTGTGAATGGTCTGATTTCAGAATAAGGGTGGTTTATTTCATTTTTAGCTTAAACCTGTTCCAAAGAGCTTTTCTACATGAGAAAGGTGCACCAGTGAAAAATGTAAAACCAAAAAATGTTAGCCAAAATGGTTGGCCTACATCTTCCATGATGCACCACGACTCACCTCTTGGAGAGCCACCGCAATGTATCATGGGAGTAGGGTGACCAAACAGCAAGTGTGAAAAATCGGGACAGGGGGTGGGAGGTAATAGGAGCCTATATAAAAAAAGACCCAAAAATCGGGACTTTCCCTATAAAATCGGGACATCTGGTCATCCTACATGGGAGTCTCAGGCTGATGTGCATAACGAGTTTTTGTTTTTTTTTACAGGTAGAGTGTTTTGCTTCCCCACCATTGCACATGGCAAGATTTCCGTGCGCTCAGCTGGCAGGTGAGTAACGCTGGGAGCAGCCAGTTCTCCGGAAATCGGCTTGTTGTCAGAACTGGTTGTCACTACGCGCCAGAGTGCTGGGGGCCTGGTTCAAACCCAGTCCCCACTCGCTAGTGACTGAAAGGCAAGCCCATGTGTTATGCCATTGGCCTTACAGAAGGCCCCTTGCCCCCCGTCAGGATCAGGGCCCTGGTGGGTGTTGCAGATAGAGGAAGGGGAATGGGCTGTCGTGGGACTTTGAGGAGCTGGATTCAGTTCCCAGTTCTCCCAGAGACACTCTCCAGAGCACAGTTCCCGTCTGTGAAATGGGGAATTGATTCTTCCTGTGTCTAAATGGTGAGCGTTCAGGGTAAGGATTGTCTGTACAGCACCTGGCACAATGTACCGCCGGCTCGATGGGCGCCGCTAGGTAAATGCTGCAATCACAGAGCGGGGCCATGGCTTGTGACTTCCAGGGAAATCTTTACCCCCTGCCGCCAAGAGAGATGGATAGTTCTCATGAGCAGACGATTCTTTTAAGGTCACAGCTTGCGGTGGGGATGCAAACGAATCGAACCCCTCGCTGCTAACCTCACTCCCCAGTTGTACGCCTCAGGCAAGTAAAATTGAGAGTCTATTGCTGGGGCGTCTCTCCAGCAGGCAGACCAGAAATAATAACAGGACTCCATGTTGCAGTGAGGTGTATTAGAGCAAAATGAGTTAGGGAAAGTTCATTGGCCCCCTGGGTGCTTTACTAATTTTGTAGTGAAAACAATAAAGGAGAAAAAATGTTGTTTGCTGAGGTGAAATTGATTGTAATTGGTTTTGATTGTTGAGTTACCTAATGGAGTCGTGCTCTTCCTTTCAATATTTAGGAGTCTGTCATTAGATAGGTCTGTGTAGCATCAGGAGGTTTGTGCATTTCAAGCGATTTCTTTACCTTAGAAAAGAAAACCTTAGAAGAGATGCTGATGTTTTATCATGTATAGTATTTCTCATGCCACCGACTCTTCCAGGAGCATTCAGACCTGATAAACTCATTAGCATTGCACTTCTCTGATTTAATTCAGAAACCGTGAACGAATGTGTTAGACATAAACTGCATGTTTCTCTATGCTGTGAATTATCCCGCCTTGACGATGCAGAGGTTAACGCTTGTCAGCTATATGCAGACATGCCTGATGACAGTGGGAACTGAATTAAGGATATTATTTTGACAGCTTGACAGTAAAATCTCTGGCACTGATGTTGCATCTTCATTATAAGTTTCATTCTGAAGCCTCCTGCAAAATTCAAAAACAACCTGGGGGGGGGGACGGACACCCCCCTGCATTCTGGAATAAGTTGGATAGCTTTTATCTAGATGCCTGGACTTCAGTTTAACAGTTCCTCTGAAGAATGTCACCTCTCAGGGTGAGGTCTAGTTGTTAGAACCTGGGGCTGGAAATCAGGACTCCTGGGTTCTAGTCACAGAACTGCTGCTGATTTGCTGTGTGTGAACATGGTCAAGTCACCTTTCCTGTCTGAACCTCGCCTGTGAGATGAAGATAGTGGGACTGACCCACCTTTCAATGTTAAGGTCAGAAGGGACAATTCTGACCATCTGGTCTAGCCCGTGTCAGGCAGGAGGTCAGAGAATTCCATTCCGTGATTCCCATGTCAATCCCATAATTTCGGATTGAGCGAATGAGGAGCTTTTACAAAGATGCTCAAATTTCAGAACTTCCAGCGATGGAGCATCCACCATGACCCTCGGTAACTTGTTCCAATGGCTACTTCCCCTCACTGTTAAAAAGTTACCCCTTATTTCCAGTCTTAGCAGGTCTAGCTTCAACGTCCACCCATTGCATCTTGTTCTCTCTTTGTCTGGAAAACTAAAGAGCCATCTACTGTCTTCTCACCGTGTAGATACTTACAGACCATGGTCAAGTTGCTTCTTAACCCTCCCTGATAAACTAAATAGATGGAGCTTTTTCAATCTCTCACCACAAGGCAGATTTTCCAGACCACGAATTATCCTTGTAGCTCTTCCCTGAACCTTTTCCATGAGAGGTAACGCTAGCGCCCTGCTCCTGCTCAGTACGGCCTTGTCTATACACATACACTGAGTTCACTCTCTTAGCTACAGTGTTGTACGGTGGGCTCATGTTCGGCTGCTTTCCACCCATGGCCCCTAAATCCTTTACAGAATCACTAATACAGACTCACACGGCTACCCCCCCGATACAGAATCACTGCTTTCCTGGATAGAGTCTTCATCTCGTCTGGCCGACGTTCTTGATACCTGGATAGCGTTTGGCAGCATCGAATGCCCCTTTTGTAAAGTGGTTTAAGACCTTGGCTGAAGGGTGCTAAATAAGTGCAAAATTTACACTCCTTCCCCCCCCCTCCATCTTCAGCATCAACACTGAGCATCAATCACCCCGAGCCCAGTCATCCATGCCACCGGGAACCCAGTGGTGTATTCGATATCCCAATTGCGACCAAGCAGAGCCCTTTAGGAGCCGTAGTCTGGCTAATGCAGATCATGGCTGCTCATAATGATTTGCCACTCACCATAATTGTTACCTATGCGCTTGCCTGTGCCTGTCACTTTCCAACCCTTTGAACGGCCCCCAGACAAAGTGACTCCTGCTGGGGTGGAAGTTTAGCAGAATATTTTTCAGGGCTGTTAACTTCTTTTTTTTTTTTCCGTGGTACCTGCAGAAATAAATTCTTTAATACTTTGAGGTGACTGGGCTCCATTGTTCATGGCTGCATCCCGCTGTGGGAATGAAAACCTGGACTTTAAGTGCTGTTTAGTCAAGAGTTTTTTCAGCTCTTAAAATCCCATTTTCTTGCTGTGTCCCAGAGGAAATGCATGCAGTAGGGGTGGTTTAGGATTGCTGTGGCTAATGGGGTTTCTCTGGTCTGTGACAATTCCTATACCGTTTCTGCGAAAACCTCAGTGACATGACAGAACTCCACGTAATGCTTGGAAATACAATGAATAACAGGTGCTAAGTGATTTATGGAAATTGTTTTTTAAAAAGAAATGGCGCGGCAAGTTACAACACAATGTAGAGATGGGAAATGAAAGCTTTTCAAATAATCCAGTCGCACAGCCCCATTTATAAAGCTCACGCGCTCGTGTATCTGTCTCCGAATCCTGGCGTGATAATCCAGCTCACATTAGTTTATTAATAAAAAATCAATTCTGGTGAATTATTTACTGAGCACTAGTTAAATATGCATGAATGTTCCCTTAGAGTAAAATATTCCCCAAATGCCTTTGGCTGTGAGCCTTATGGAAAGTCACTTTAAATCCTGGATTGTAAAGGTCTGCAGTGGATTTCATTTTTAAATGTGTGAGAACCTGCTCTTGGGTATCCCAGGACACCCCACTTCAAAAAAGGAGCCGGGGTTTTGGTGCAAAGTAACGTGTGTTTATCTTCTCCTACCAAAGACCCCAAACTGACCCCTGCAAGTTCTGCCAGAACCCACAGTCCTAGGGCACAAAGTGAGACACTTCACCAACAAGTGGAAAGGAAGGTTTTGTAAAGTGGAGCTATAAGAACCAAAGGGCCTAAGGGATAAGCTCCTGGGATTGTGCCCAGAAAGCTGTGGGTTCACCGCTCTGCTTGGCCACAAATTCCCTGTGTGACCTTGGGCAGGTCCCTGTGTCTCTTCGGCCCCAATTCCCATCTGTAACTTGGGGAGACTGATCCTTTGGGGCAGGGACTGGCTCTCGCTCCGTGTCCATGCAGCACACGGCAGGATGGGGCCCTGATCTGGGTCAGGGTCTGTGCAGCGCCCGGCATAGGGTTGCCAACTTTCTGATTGTCGAAAACTGAACACCCTTGCCCCGCCCCTTTCCCACCCCTTCTCTGAGGCCCCCCCCCGCTCACTCCCCCCCCCCATCACTCGCTCTCCCCCACTCTCACTCAGTCGCTCATTTTCATCAGGCTGGGGCAGGGGCTTGGGGTGCAGGAGGGGGTGAGGGCTCCAGCTGGGGGTGCGGGCTCTGGGGTGGGGCTGGGGATGAGGGGTTTAGGATGCAGGAGAGGGCTCCGGGCTGGGGCCGAGGGGTTCGGAGTGCAGGAGGGGGCTCAGGGCTGTGGGAGGGGATGCGGGGTGTGGGCTTTGGGTGCAGGAGGGGGCTCAGAGCTAGGGCAAGGGGTTGGGGTGCGGGAGGGGGTGCAGGCTGTGTGCTCCACAAGGGAGCTTGGGTGCCGGAGGGGGCTCAAGGCTGGGGGGTTCAAGTGTGGGGGGGTGAGGGCTCCGGCCTGGGGTGCGGGCTCTGGTGTGGGGCTGGGGATGAGGGGTTTGGAGTGCGGGAGGGGGTGCGGGATGTGGGCTGTGGGTGGGTAATTTGGGTACGGGAGGAGGCTCAGGGTGGGGGCAGGGGGTTGGGGTGCGGGAGGGATTTTGGGGTGTGGACTCCGGGCAGCGCTTACCTCAGGCGGCTCCCGGAAGCAGCCAGCATCTTCCTCTGGCTGGCTCCTCGGCAGAGGCACGGCCACGGGGTCTCTGCGTGCCGCTCCTGCCCACAGGCGACGCCCCTGCCCGCAGGCGATGCCCCCGCTGCTCCCGTTGGCCACGGTTCCTGGCCAATGGGAGCTGCGGAGTTGGTGCTCGGGGCGGGAGCAGCACGCGGAGCCCCCTAGCCGCCCTCCAGCCTTAGGGACATGTCACCACTTCTGGGAGCCATACGGAGCTGGGTAGGGATGGGAGCCTGCCTTAGCCCCGCTGCGCCGCTGACTGGACTTTTAACAGCCTGGTCAGCAGTACTGCTCGGAGCCACCAGGGTCTCTTTTTGACCTGGCATTCCGGTCGAAAACCAGACGCCTGGCAACTCTAACTCAGCACAATGGGGCTCTGGTCTCGGCTGGGGTCTGTGCAGCGCCCGGCGCGACGGGGCCCTGATCTTGGTTGGGGTCTGGGCAGCGCCTGGCACGACGGGGCCCTGATCTTGGTTGGGGTCTGGGCAGCGCCTGGCGCAATGGGGCTCTGATCTTGGTTGGGGTCTGTGCAGCGCCCGGCGCGACGGGGCCCTGATCTTGGTTGGGGTCTGGGCAGTGCCTGGCGCGACAGGGCTCTGATCTTGGTTGGGGTCTGGGCAGTGCCCGGCATGACGGGGTGGCGGGTCTGGGGGTGGGGGTGAGGGTGGGCTGGAGGGTGCCCGGGGAAAATGCCGAGGTTATTTTTGTAGCAAAGCAGACCAACTGGTGACTGACTTCTTCAATATCTCGGATAGCGCCCCAGCTATTCCCGAGGGCCAGCACTTTAAATAATGATTCTACACTACAAATAAGTCGTAAATGAGAGGACCAGAGTAGAATTTAATTATATCAATTAAATACAGTCTATTGTGGTGCCGAAAACAAGACACAGCAGTTTAGCTGCATTATTATTATTATTTTTAAATAACTTGGGAGTAGCCTTGATTTGCGTATTTGGCCATAAACATCCTGCCTGCATTGTTCCCCGCAGCGGGATAATTCTGCGACCGGCGGCGAGGGCTCCGCCACGCGCTCACCCTGGAGAGATCGACGCTCAGGAATGAGAAATAGCCTCGTTCATTGCACAGAACTGCCTCGCTAGCCTCCAGCTCTCGTTACCGAGGAGTCTCACACACTGTTAATCTATTGAGCCTCATGGCACCCATGGAAGTCAGGGCCATGCGAATAGCTCCAGATCCCAGAGGGGAAACTGAGGCCAAGAGAGACACAAAGGGCAACATGTTCCAAAGCGCCTACGTGTCTTAGGAGCCAAGATCCCATTTTAAAAAGTGACTTCGGGGCCTTTGACCATTTTACCCTAAGGGCTAGATGCACAGAGGGGACTTAGACTCAGCAGTGCCACTGTTCAAAAGGCGCTCCCCTTTCTGAACCTCCTGCAGCAACGGCTGGGCAGCCCAAAGCAGGCAGTGAGCTCTGGGCAGCCTTTGCCTAGGGCCTGCGTTGGAAACCCCAGGTATTGTATGCAGGAGACGTAGAAGGGGCATAAGTTTACAGCCTGCAGCTGAGCACCCAGGCCTAAGGAAATGCACGCAAAGCCCTTGAAGCTGCTCTGGGATGAATCCGCAGAGCCTGGCAGCCATTCATACTTGGCACAGTGATTCGGCCACATAATTTATTTCTTTGCAATTATCTTCTCGCTTTATACGAGAGAGAGAAGAGGGGCTAGGGAAGGGCTGAGTCTGAAGAGGGCTCGGTGAAATAAACCGTTTCTTAAATATGGATCCGTAAGAGAACATTAAAATCAGCCACAAGCAGGGAATTTAAAGTAATCAAATTTTTATGAGCTTGAATCCCATGAATTTCAATCTGGTGCCGTTTTCAGATCGTCTGGCTCTGGCACTTTGGATTTATCCTTCTGAGCAGTAGAACTAGCAATGGGCCAGTGAAAAAATGCAGTTTCTTTTCTCAAGCAGCCCTCTCTGATCCCTGTGGTGTATTTTTCTGCAGGCCTGTTCCTCTAATGAGAGCTGCTGAAAGTCAGGGCTGGGGATTTAACTTGCTTTTAAACTAATATCAACATCTGTCAGTGGCAGCTTTAAGAAACTAAGGGCAACATAAGGAATTAATAACGATCTCGGCCTGTCCATTTAAACTAATGCTCTTTGGCAAGTGAGCCTGGCTTAGACTACTACTTTAAAGAGCCAGATCTCTCGCTGGTATAAATTGACAGGGCCCTGTTAATGTTGATGGAGCGGTGTCGATTTACACCAGATGGGGATCTGGCCCCATTGACTTCAATGGAGCTACAGCTGATTTACACCAGATGGGGATTTGGCATGTGCTTGTGGAATTCACTGACATACAGGGCTGAATTCTGTGCTTAGCCACACAATGCAAACACCGTCTGTTTTTTTTTAATTTCATTTTTGCCAGAAGCTGGGAATTGGCCACCGTTGGAAGACAGGATACTGGGCTAGATGGACCTTTGGTCTGGCCCAGTGTGGACATTCTTATGTTCCCATTGCAGGTGTGATTCTATTATGAAGTGGATTCATTTGGGATTGGCATTAGGTGGGAGGCCAGGTACCGAGGAGATGAAAGGCCTGGTCACGCCTTGCTGGTGCTGATTAGCAACCTCCCCCCACCCCCAGAGGGAGCATGGAATTGTTCCATTCGAGTGTTTTATTTCCAAAGAATGACTTGCATTGATCGCAGAGCAGAGACTGGCCAGGCCTGAGCAATCAATGGAATGATTAAATATGCGCCAGGACATATGCGAGCGTGTGTGAACACACGCGCACACCCACAAACCACCACCCCTCCCCCACTGAGCAATGGCATGAGGGTTCTAGGGAAACATGCACAATTACAGCTACACCTGCGGGTGCGAATGCACACACACAGAGTGCACATGGATGTGCATACATGGCTGCCCACACTGGGAGCATGCACATGCGTGTTTGTGCATGTGCACACACACTCACACACCACTGGATGAGCACAGAGATGCACACACACAAAATGGTGTATCTGCGCACAAGCATGCCCAGATGTTCACACAGACTGACATGCAAAGCTACATGTGCACACACACGGGGGTGAACATATACACCTATACACACACACACAAACACACACACGGATGTTCACTAGTTGCCCACATGCACCCCATGCCCCCACCTCCCACAGGAAAGTGGTAGCCAGGCCTCAGGTGCACCCCTCCCCACTTTGATTTAAGCAAATCCCGACACAAATCCACCCAGATCCCTTTGCTTCAGTTTTGTACCATGGCGCATTTGCACGCGCTCCAGCCGTGTGAGCTCAGAGGAAAGCCAGCTCAAGATAAGCTGCTGCCCTAAGCAAAGCTTCAGTGCGCTGCCCGTCTCCGCATAGGCCTAGGGCGGCAGACTTGGCCAGGCTGCGGGGCGTGGACCAAGTCTAAGTGAGTGGCATTGCGACCCGGCGCACGGGGCTTCAGGGCCACTCAAACTTGGCCTGGCTGCCCCTTTGTCATGACAGAGGGGCAGCCCCCCTGGACAGCTGCCTACTTTGCCTATAGCCAGGACCGGCTGCACTGCAGCGCTCCTGCAGCTGACGCGCTCCGGCTGCAGTCAGAGAAAAGCCATTGCACTGCAGCGCTCCTGCAGCTGACGCGCTCCGGCTGCAGTCAGAGAAAAGCCATTGCACTGCAGCGCTCCTGCAGCTGACGCGCTCCGGCTGCAGTCAGAGAAAAGCCATTGCACTGCAGCGCTCCTGCAGCTGACGCGCTCCGGCTGCAGTCAGAGAAAAGCCATTGCACTGCAGCGCTCCTGCAGCTGACGCGCTCCGGCTGCAGTCAGAGAAAAGCCATTGCACTGCAGCGCTCCTGCAGCTGACGCGCTCCGGCTGCAGTCAGAGAAAAGCCATTGCACTGCAGCGCTCCTGCAGCTGACGCGCTCCGGCTGCAGTCAGAGAAAAGCCATTGCACTGCAGCGCTCCTGCAGCTGACGCGCTCCGGCTGCAGTCAGAGAAAAGCCATTGCACTGCAGCGCTCCTGCAGCTGACGCGCTCCGGCTGCAGTCAGAGAAAAGCCATTGCACTGCAGTGCTCCTGCAGCTGACGTGCTGTGGTCAAGACACTCAGAGTTATTAATTCAAACCTTTATTTGAGCCAAAAGCGTAGCTTGCAGCTACGATTACTGTACAAGCAACAAATGACAGGTAGGCAGAAAAAGACAATGGCCAGTTCCCGTCTCCTGGGGCATGTGTGTAACCCTCACACCTCCTGGGTGTGGTGTCTGTCCCATCGAGTGGCACCGAGACCACTTAGAGAGACAGATTAATGAGTCTGCTCTACAGCCTTAGCTAAGGGCCGTATGGCTTTTAGCTCATGCAGTAGGGGCTCATGCATTAAGCTCCTGAAGTCCTAGGTTCGATCCTGCCCGCCGGCGACCGGGGTCTGTCAGTGTTACATAAACAGATCACAATTAATTGCTCCAACTGCTCCCTTACAGTCTAGCACAATGCCTAGCATAGACCCATCCAAATGATATAATCATAACGTGCTTCCAGTCGGCAATAAGCAGCGTGTGTCCTATATCGCTCACACGGTATATATGTGCATGCCTCAGTTTACACAACTGTTCCTGTCTACTCTCCTTTCATGTTAGTCTATCGCTTTGCTGAGTGGCTCATTTCCATTGATCACGTGCTGAACATGATCTACCCCTTAGGCACTGCAGGGACTTTCCTGGTTTTCCTTAGTCGCCTTTTGGCATGTGTCTGCTGTACCGATAGCCTCCACATCTCTAGGGAATATCCTCTGTGGGCGAAACATCGCTTTGTCCTGCACAGCGGCTGGAAGCATCGCAGAGTGAGTTTACATAAGGACACGTCAGCAAGGCAACAGCCGTGCCCGGCAAAGCCTAGGCCACAGCCAGCCAGCGGAGCACCAGTGTTAGCCTGGCCCGTCAAGACAAAGAGACTATACCTGACCTTTGCTTACGCTGCTTCCACCGCCAGTGCTTTCCATTTGCTAGGCAGCATCGGCCGTGGAGAATAACCAGGAGGGCTTTTTTTGCTTTGTTTCAGCAGGTGGCAGGGTCTGGTATTCCCGTAGGGCTGGGAAATGCCACAGAAAACATAGGGTATGTCACCCGGGCACTCATAGGGTGTGAGTGCCGCTGGTAGCACTGTACCTGAGCTGGCTTCAATCCAGGGCTTCATTTGTAATGAAAGAGGTGCCGCAGCTCAAGCAATGTTTTTACATTCACAACGGATGCAGCAATCCTAGAGATACCGGGGCTCTGAACCGCCAGGCCCGGAGGTGTCTGGGCTCTGAACTGCCAGGCCCGGAGGTGCCGGGGCTCTGAACCGCCAGGCCCAGGGGTGCCGGGCTCTGAACTGCCAGGCCCAGAGATACCGGGGCTCTGAACTGCCAGGCCCAGCGGTGCCGGGGCTCTGAACCGCCAGGCCCAGGGGTGCCGGGCTCTGAACTGCCAGGCCCAGGGGTGCCGGGCTCTGAACCGCCAGGCCCAGAGGTGCCGGGCTCTGAACTGCCAGGCCCGGAGGTGCCGGGGCTCTGAACCGCCAGGCCCGGAGGTGCCGGGCTCTGAACCGCCAGGCCCAGGGGTGCCGGGGCTCTGAACCGCCAGGCCTAGAGATGCCGGTCTCTGAACCGGATGAGTATGGGAATGGATAGATGGATGGATAGAGGGGTGTGTATGGGGAGGGATGGATGAATAGATAGAACGGTAGGGATGGGGATAGATGGATGGATGGATGGATAGAGGGGTGCGTATGACGGGTAGAAGGATATGGCTATGGATGGATTATGGCTAGGGTAGATGGCTAGAGGGATGAGTATGATGACAAAAAAGGACCTAGGGGTTACAGTGGACGAGAAGCTGGATATGAGTCAGCAGTGTGCCCTTGTTGCCAAGAAGGCTAATGGCATTTTGGCCTGTATAAGGAGGGGCATTGCCAGCAGATCGAGGGACGTGATCCTTCCCCTCCCTTCGGCATTGGTGAGGCCTCATCTGGAGTATTGTGTCCAGTTTTGGGCCCCACGCTACAAGATGATTGTGGAAAAATTGGAAAGAGTCCAGCGGAGGGCAACAAAAATGATTAGGGGGCTGGAGCACATAACTTCTGAGGAGAGGCTGAGGGAACTGGGATTGTTTAGTCTGCAGAAGAGAAGAATGAGGGGGGATTTGATAGCTGCTTTCAACTACCTGAAAGGGGGTTCCAAAGAGGATGGATCTAGACTGTTCTCAGTGGTACCAGATGACAGAACAAGGAATAATGGTCTCAAGTTGCAGGGGGGGAGGTTTAGGTTGGATATTAGGAAAATCTTTTTCACTAGGAGGGTGGTGAAGCACTGGAATGGGTTACCTAGGGAGGTGGTGGAATCTCCTTCCTTAGAGGTTTTTAAGGCCCGGCTTGACAAAGCCCTGGCTGGGATGATTTAGTTGGGAATTGGTTCTGCTTTGAGCAGGAGGTTGGACTAGATGACCTCCTGAGGTCCCTTCCAACCCTGATATTCTATGATTCTATGACAGATACATTCACTAGAGAGACACCTGACACAGCTATTCCAGCAGCCACCCAGCAGCTGTCTCCTTAGCAAGGCTGAAACCAAGAGGGTCGAAGCAAAATGTCTCTAACGCTGAGCAGTGAGCAGGGCCCCACTGCCACTCCCTCCATGGTCACGGCGGCTCCACCTGCAGCTCTCAGGGAAACGCTCGTGATGAAATTCCATCACAGCCAAGGAGCAGGCTGCTCCATGGAGGCGTGTTGGCATCACAAGGAGTGGGCTCCGTTAGCTGCAGTACTGTCCTTCCATTCATCGATAATGGAGCACTCACACGGTGGGCAATAGCAGCTGAATCCCAGCTTTCGGCTCCCGCCCCCGCTCGCGTCGCTGCCGATGTAGAGAACAGTTTCATTCCAGACCCCTCGCCGGTGTCTGTGCTGAGCGTTAATGGGGTTTTCAAGCAGAATGGGCGTGGGCGGGATGGGCGAGCGGAGGGAGGTCGGGGCACTTCCCTCCGCCTTGTCTCACAAGCCCAGGGACCAGAGCAGCGGAAGTGGAAGGCAGCAAATTCAAAACTGATGCAGGGGAATAAGTTTTTTTCCCCGCCCAGAGCATCACTGGCTGGTGGAAATCCACTGCAGGTTCTCCCGGAGGCCCTGGGCTTAGCGGGGTTCAGAAAAGTCCTGAGCATTGATATGCCAAGGCAGACCATCCAGGGCTATCACGAGAAAGAGTTTTGCCTGTCCCGCGCCCGCTTCAGAGCATGAGCCCATCCCTGGCTATTTTGGGGTCAGGAGGGGACTCTTCCTGGGGGTGGCTTATCCCATCTCTGCAAGGTTTTATGCGGCTTCCTCCGAAGCGCTGGGGTCGGTCCAGTGGGCTGGATTAAACCCCTCTGTCAGTCTGGCCAGCCCAGCGTTCCCATTAAAGGGTCCCGGGGGAGCTGGCTGCTTAGGGGTGGGAGAGGGGCACAGTTCAACGGAGCAGAAAAATCACTCCTGAAACACGGCTTCTGGCAGGGGGACTCCCAGGCCAAGTTACTTGTGCACCTGGGACACGGCCCAGCTTTGATCTGCCCATACTGAGCAGTCAGCCCGACTCTTCACTAGGTCATTACAGGGCCCCCTCCAAGCACCCGCGTAGAGCAATCGGTGAGGCATTATTCTTACACGATATTATGTAGCACCTAGCCTCTGCAGCAGCGACTGGGGCAGAGTCCCTGCACCAAAGCGCTCACAATCAAACAGACCATGGGGCCCAGGAGAAGGGACTCACCCAAGGAGGCCAATGGCCCAACTGGGAACAGAACTGGTGTCTCCGGGCTCCCTGGGCACTGAGCTAACCAGCAGGCTGTGCAGCCTGTCTGTGTGCTGGGAGCATCCCCATTATCAGCTATGTAAACTGAGGCACACAGCGGTGAAGTGAGTGAGTTTGTGGCAGAAGCAGGAATTGACCCCAGCGCTCCCGAGTCCCAGCCTTAACCCCAAAGCCAGACTTCACTGGCAGGGCTGGCACGCCGGGGGCGGAGGCCCTGTGTTCTCTGACTCATCCCTGCTGGCAGCCCGAACGCTGGACAAATGCCACTTTCCTTCTGCCTCTCTATGTCCTATCAATATGCAGCTGCAGGTGTCGGGCTTGGGAGTCATCTGGATGTCGGCTCCTGCAGCTTTCATTGGCGCTAATGAGACCAGACAGCAGATGGCCAGGGCCGCCACACCGGTTCAGCGTGGCTTTTGAACACGGCAGCTGGTCCCCTGGGATGGGAAAAGCGCCTGCTCGACGGCACAGAGACCAGGCAGCGCCACATTGGTTAGAGACACCGAAATCCCCCCTGGGCGCTTGCTTTGAACACACATTGTCTGCCTGGCCCGCTTGAGCGCCGGCGCTGAGGGCGGTTTGCTCTGGAGGGAAGCACGCTGTAACTCTGCAATCAGCCAGCCCCTGGGCTCCGTTACGGATGACCTGTGTGTGTAGCTAGGTCTCACTGCACTCTAATTGGGAACCGCCCTGCTGCTGCCGCATGGCCAGCTCCTCCCCGGGACCCTACACCGCTACCAGCACGGCAGCCACCGATAATGACAGGAGAGCTGCCTTGGTGCTGACCGCCCCTGACCCAGGGGATTAGGAGGCGCAGGGACAGCTGATTAGAGTGCTCAAAGTTCTCTGTAACCATCGCAGAGGTGTCCCATTGAAACATGGGGGTGTCTCCCACGCCTCTGCTAGCTGCCAGGAAGCTGAGGATAAAAGATACAAGGTTCGAGGCTCCATAAAAAGTGCAGCCGGGCTTGATGGCTTCTATGCCGCACTTGGAGTTTATAAAAGTCTCTTATGATCATGTTACCGCCTCTCGCAGACGCAGGGTGGGACATCGACTAGCCACACAAACAGGAGCCGGCAGAAGCCGCAAAGCCAGTGTGCTGGTGCACAGTCTGCAGAGTAGAGCTGGAGAACGTCCCCATGGCAGGTTACGTACAACCCCCTGCCGCCCTTGTCGGGGACCTCACACCTAAGCCTCACAGCAGCCCTGGGATGGAAATATCACTGCTCCTGGTTTGCAGATGAGGAAACTGAGGCACAGAGCGGGGCAGTGACTTGGTCAAGGCCACAGTGGGACGTGGCAGAGCTGGGAACAGGAACCCAGGCGTCCTCACTCCTAATTCACCCCTGCTCTAGACCCCACTCACCTCCCAGAGCAGGGACTTGAACCCAGGAGACTTGACTAACCAGAGCCCCTGCTCTAGCTCACTAGACCCCACTCAGGTCCCAGAGCTGTGGCTAGAACCCAGGAGTCCTGGCTCCCTGTTTGCACCAGGGAGGGCAAAGTGGGTGCAAACTGCTGCCAGGTCAGCCTGGTTGTGCTTTGCATGCACTTTTCACGGGGGTGAATGGCTGCAGCGGTTGCAGGGCAGCACAGAACCCGGCCCTTTGCATTCTGTGCAGGGCGTTACCTGGCCCCGGGGTCAGTTACAGCAGCCTCAGGGCTGCTCTAACTCACACTGCGGCCCCCTGGGAGCGGAGAATGGCCGCAGTGCAATGCCCGACACCCCCTACCTGCCAGGGGGCTGGGAGTAGGGTAGGGACAGGACTCCCCAATGGGCAGGGAGGCCCCTGTGCAAGAAAGGGGTGCAGGTGATTCTCCAGGAGGTATAGCCCCCTTTACGCTGCCAGAGCAGCACAGAGGGGGCCCTGAGCATAGCCCAGGATCGGGCCCTCAGTGAGTGTCAGTGAGCAAAAGCCACCGAAGGGGCCTCGACCCTGAGTGTGTATCTGACGCAGAAGGGACTGCGGGTGGAGCCCTGCCTCTTCCATGCTGAGCTGCTGCTGCTGCGCTCGGCTCCAGGGGAGCCCTGCAAGGATGCAAAGCAGCGAATCCTTCACCCGCGCTCCCCCTCTATTGCACTTGGCGCATCTCAGCTCTGTCACCATGACAGCCGCAGACAAGCAACCCCCAGTGCCACTGCGGTCTGGGTTTGACGTTTTCTTTTGCTTCTTCATCGTCTTCCCTTCGCCTCCTCTCAGGGGGCTGCACAGGGAGGCGCTCGTGCTGCTCACAATGCAGCTGGCACTGAGCTCCGTGTCCTTGGTGAAATGCCAGGCAGGCACGAGGGGCCAGGGTGTGCATGAGAATCATTCCCTGGCTGGAGCTGGGGCCAGGAGCGGGGACCCCCCGCCCCATCGCTAGCCATAGCATGGTCTATACGGGCGTCTCCGTGCACTCCTGTAGTTACAGGTACAGTTCCCCGGTGCTGATCCACTGCACAGGTACGAGACGGGAGGGAGTGTGCATTGTGCAGATCTGGACCTGCCCTTCCCCAGCCACACTCCAAATCCCGATTCGAGTCAGTTACGCTGTCACCTGGGAACGGGCGTGAGACCAGCAAATATTTAGGCGGGTCTCGTCCCTGCACAGCTTGGGGGGGCTCGCACCCTGGATCTGCCTCTCCTTCTGGGCAGTGTAGCCAAGCCCGGCTTTCCCTCAAAGCGTTCTTTTTAGAAAACGCCCCATGGGCCCAAGTCCCTGCACCTTTGCTGTCGTTTACACTAGTGCAAAAGTGAGTGTGAAACCGTGCCCTTCCGCTCTTCACCTTGCACTAGTGTGAATGACAGCACAGGGGGCAAAGCCCTGGGGATTGGGGCCAATGAATCTCTCAAGAGGCTTTGGAGGGCTGTCCAGACCTCAGCCAGATGCCCAGTCTCTCTCCTGTTCCTGCCTTCCACTGCATTCTCTGATTCTTGTTCTGCATCTGCAGCTGTCATCTCTGCCTCTCCCCTGCTCCTGGCTGAGCTCCTTTGCTGCCACGGTGCCCTTGCAGGGTGACCAGACAGCAAGTATGAAGAACCGGGACAGAGGGTGGGGGGTAATAGGAGCCTATATAAGAAAAAGACCCAAAAATCGGGACTGTCCCTGTAAAATCGGGACATCTGGTCACCCTATGCCCTTGGCTGCTGTCAGGTCAGCAGCGCTCTGGAAGCTTGCACACCTGCTCCCGCTCTTTATTTATTTACTGTATCCCACAGCTGTGTCCCCCTGCACTCCCCTGTTGTGCACGTGCACACACACACACACACACACACGAGCTGGAGGCGTCAGCCTGCTGCAAGGTCGCAGGAGTCCCCGCATGACAGGGATTTATGGCTCTTGACGGCGAGAGACACACACCGGTAGGTTAATGTAATTTGCAACCGGCCAATGATTCCTGAGCCTCAAAGTCATTCGCCTTGGTGCGCCTGACTTGCTGCAGCACAGGATGGTCTCAGCCCTTCCCCGCAAAACATGGGCATGACCAACTAACCGTCCCTGGCTGCAGCCGCTGGAAGGGGCTCACAAATCACACCCAACCCGATGCCCTCGCGACTCTACAGACCTTGCAGAGAGGCACAGAGGTGATTAAAGGAGCAGGGTGGAGCCCAAGGCCGGCGCAAGCTTCCAGGCCTGGGAGTTAATGTATAATACCAAGCCTGAAATGAGCACAGCACAGCCAGTGACTGAGCCCCCTGGATCCATCTCAGGAGGGGCTGTCCGCACAGGTTGGCGGGGGGGACTGGCTGCAGATCAGAGGCCCTGCCAGCCACCCCATAGTGCTGACACCGGAGGAAGCTGCAGCTCTCTGACTGGGTATAATGATGCCCTGCCCCCGGTAGGGTGACCAGATGTCCCGATTTTATAGGGACAATCCCGATTTTTGGGTCTTTTTCTTATATAGGCTCCTATTACCCCCCACCCCCGTCCCGATTTTTCACCCTTGCTATCTGGTCACCCTGGCCCCCGGATGGGCTGGCCGCAGAACCCGGGAGCTAGCAGGGGAGGCCAGGCAGGCTGTGCCGCACGCCCCGGTGCTCTGGCGTAGAGAGAAGATGAATCAGAGGGGACACAGTAATACAGAATGGGCTAGAGAGGATAAATCAGCGGCGCCTGTTTGTCCTTCCTCATCAGCTGTGCGTGCCTGGGGTAGGCTCTCCTTGAGTGAGGGGAGCTGGAGGGATTCACAGACCTCCTGCAGGGCACAGCTGTGTCTGGCTAATTACACCTCTACCCCGATGTAATGCGGTCCTTGGGAGCCAAAAATCCCTACCGCATTATAGGTGAAACCCCGTTATATCGGGGTAGCGGCAGCAGGGCTCCAGCGGCGATTTGAAGAGCCCGGGGCTTGCCGCGGGGAGCCCCGGGCCCTTTAAATCACCACCCTAGCCCCACTGCCGGAGCCCCGGGGTTACCGCGCTATATGCGAACCCGTGTTATATCGGGTCGCGTTATATCGGGGTAGAGGTGTAATCTGGCCTGTCAGCAGCTCCTGCCACCCACGGGGAACCGCAGGAGAAATGACCACAGAACAGCCAGGCAGGCTCCTGCAGACGGAGCCAGGGGGCCACGAGGCTCTTTAAGCTTCGCCAGTCGGTGCGGTCTAGTGCGTACTGGAGAACGTCATTGCGCCAGCTCTGAAACGGGGACATGGTGCCTGCCACCCCCTCTTGGACAGCTCTAGACGCGCTTGGCCCTGCCGCCCCCATGTCACACCCTCAGGCATGCAGGGTCAGGGTGCATCTCTGTCTCCCCCCCCAGACAGGAGGCCCTGGCCTGTCACGGCCTCTCTGTGGCTCGTTAATGGGAGGGACAGGCATGTGCCGGTCTCCTCCTTGCGCCGCCGGGTTCCACGTGTCGTCCGCTGTGGCAGACAGCGTTGCTGGGGTCCCGTAGCGCCCGCTCGGTGCCAGCCGGCGAGACCGGCCGCCGGGCTTCGTCAGGCATCTGCGAGATGGTTCGTGAACTTCTTTAGTAAAGTAATTAAACTCAGAGGAATATTCATGTATCACAGAGGAAAATTCATCACAGCCTGCTCCGACGTGGCCTGAATCTCATCCTGCCTGGGCAGAACTCGGCTCCCTAATGAGGAGGCCGCCGCAGCACCTGCCTCGTGCCTGCCATTGGAATGAGAGGCTGTGACAGCCCCTTGGCCCCCCTCGCTCGCCACAGCAGGAGGCCAGCCTTCTCAATCAGTGCGCTCAGGTCATGCCAGCAGGCAGAAATGGTTGGATTGCGGCAAGGCAGCTCCACATGAGACATCTCTCTCCAGTAACTGAAGCTTTAGGAAGGTATGGGGTCCCCCCCACCAATATTGGTGCAAAAGCTCTAGTGTAACTGTGGTGCATGGATTGCAGGAGAGAGATCACTTGATCATTACCTGTTAGGTTCACTCCCTCTGGGGCACCTGGCATTGGCCACTGTCGGCAGACAGGATACTGGGCTGGATGGACCTTTGGTCTGACCCAGTCTGGCCGTTCTTATGTTCTTATGGGTGCCAAAGGAGTCTTGCCCCACTGCAGCTTTCCCTGGTTGGAAAGGGTGAGCGGTGCTGGTCCAAGTTCACTTTTACACTGTTGGAGCGTGTCCATGCACTAGGGCCCAGCAGCACGGCAATTGCATCGGTATAGCCAAATTAGTGCACAAATCCCATATGCCCTCAAGACCTTGACTGACATCTCGATCAACCTGCTAGGGTCACACTGGAAGCAGAAACGTTTGTATTTCTGCAAGTCACTCCCCTGCCTCTTGGTCTCTTTCCTTTTTCCTCTGTGCAACGTGGGAAGGAAAGGACTGTGGAACTCATTGCCACAGGATCTTGCTTAGGCCAAAAACTTAGCAAGATTCAAAGAGGGATCAGATGTTTCTGTGGCTAGCAGGAATAGTCAGAATTATATAAAGGGAGACTGCCCCCTCGTGGCCCCTGACCCTGCTCCCTTGTGACACACTGGGGCCTTCATATTGCTATCATTGCTCTCATTAAACCGTCCACAATTTCCATTCACTAACCGTCCAGGATTCGGTTTGTTTGTTCCGAGTGCCAGCAGGTACCGCCCCTGTCAGGGTGGATACCGCAGTCTCAGATGCGGGGGGAGGGTAAGGAAGAGAACAGTGCTCAGAGTAGGGGCTGCTGAGAATTATTTAGGCAGGCGTCTGCCTCTATATTTCAACAGCCCCAAATTAGCCGAGCTGGCCGCCGGGCTGGCAGGAGATGAGAAGATGGTGAGAAGCAGTCGGGGTTTGCATTAAGCAAATCGCAAATCCTTCAGCAGCTGGTGATGTATTTTAAATTAAAACATTCAGTTAATTCCTGCTGCTGCCAGCCCTCCGTCCCCACTCGGCGGCTGTTCGCGCCTGGAGAAGCGATTCCTTAGCAGCGGGTGGGAAGATCTGGCCAGGCAAGAACAAAACGGGCCTGTCTGTATTGCAGAGCCACGTCAGTTACGCAGCATGTTTTATTCACACAAGAGCAAGGATGATCCAGTGTGTAGGACTCGGGTTCCATTCCCCGCTCTGCCAAGGTCTTTGGCAAGTCACTTAGCCCTTTCCACTGGTGTAGCGGCCATACACAGGGCAGCGCAAGGGGGCGCCTGGCCTGTCTTCGCTCTGTCCCCAGATGGGGAGCAGCACACTAAGGGTATGCCTGTATTGCAATCCCCGCATGTGACTACAGCTGCCTGAATCTAGTTAGCTAGCTTGGTTACTAGAGTAGGGCTGCCAACTTTCCAATTGCACAAAACCGAACACCCTAGCCCCGCCCCATTCCCAAGGCCATGCCCCCTTCCCCACCCCTTCCCTAAGGTCCCGCTCCCCGCTCCCTACATTCCCCCTCCCTCGGTGGCTCGTCTCCCCCACACTCACTGACTTTCACTGGGGCAGGGGGTTGGAATGCAGGAGGGGGTGAGGGCTCTACATGGGGGTGCAGGCTCTGGGGTGGAGCCAGAAATGAGGAGTTCAGGGTGCAGGAGGGGGCTCCGGGCTGGGGCAGGAAATTGGGGTGTGGGACGGGGTGAGGGCTCCAGCTGGGGATGCGGGCTCTGGGGTGGGGCTGGGGATGAGGGCTTTGGGGTGCAGGAGGGGGCTCCAGGCTGGGGGGTGGGGCTGAGGGATTTGAAATGTGAGAGGGGGCTGCAGGTTGAGGCAGGGAGTTGGGGTGAGGGCTCTGGGGTGGGGCCGGGGATGAGGGGTTCAGGGTGTGGGAGGGGGCTCTGGGCTGGGGAAGGGGGGGATGAGGGCTCTGGGATGGGGGTGCAGGCTCTGGGGTGCAGGAGGGGACTCCGGGTTTGGGGGGCTCAGGATGGGGTTGGAGTGCAGGAGGGGGTACGGGCTCTGGGCTGGGGGTGTGGGCTCTGGGGTGAGGCCAGGTATGAGGGGCTTGGGGTGCAGGAGGGGGCGCCGGGTTTGGAGGGGCTCGGGCTGGGGGTGTGTGTTCTGGGGTGAGGCCAGGGATGAGGGGTTTGGGATGCAGGGGGGGGCACCAGGTTGGAGGGGATCAGGGCTGGGGGTTGGGGGTGTGGGTTCTGGGGTGAGGCCAGGGATGAGGGGTTTGGGGTGCAGGAGGGGGCTCCGGGTTTGGAGGGGCTCGGGGCTGGGGGTTGGGGGTGTGGGTTCTGGGGTGAGGCCAGGGATGAGGGGTTTGAGGTGCAGGAGGGGGCTCTGGGTTTGGAGGGGATCAGGGCTGGGGGTTGGGGGTGTGGGTTCTGGGGTGAGGCCAGGGATGAGGGGTTTGAGGTGCAGGAGGGGGCTCTGGGTTTGGAGGGGATCAGGGCTGGGGGTTGGGGGTGTGGGTTCTGGGGTGAGGCCAGGGATGAGGGGTTTGAGGTGTAGGAGGGGGCTCTGGGTTTGGAGGGGATCAGGGCTGGGGGTTGGGGGTGTGGGTTCTGGGGTGAGGCCAGGGATGAGGGGTTTGAGGTGCAGGAGGGGGCGCCGGGTTTGGAGGGGATCAGGGTTGGGGGTTGGGGGTGTGGGTTCTGGGGTGAGGCCAGGGATGAGGGGTTTGGGGTGCAGGAGGGGGCTCCGGGTTTGGAGGGGATCAGGGCTGGGGGTTGGGGGTGTGGGTTCTGGGGTGAGGCCAGGGATGAGGGGTTTGGGGTGCAGGAGGGGGCTCCGGGTTTGGAGGGGCTCAGGGCTGGGGATTGGGGGCGCGGGCTTACCTCGGGTGGCTGCTGGTGAGCGGCACAGGGAGGCTAAGGCAGCCGTGTGACACAATGCTACCCAGTGCTGATACAATACTACACGTAGCATCGCAAAAGGCAGGACACAATTCTGGCTAGTGACACGCACAAGGCACGACACGTGCGATGCTGCACGCTGCACTACACACCTGCCCAGCTACAGACACACTTTCATCCCCAGCACCTGGCCGAGGTGGTGCTGTCCCCGTCCCCGAGCGAACTCACAGTAACCCCAGCGCTGGCGGGGACGGAGGGGCGGCCCATCTACAGACCCTGTCAGCAGTGGGCTTGGCAGAGGCTCCCCCACATTGTCCGCCCCCTTGGGCTGGGAACCGCGGTGATGGGCTCACTTGGCGCTGGCCTGCAAAGCTGCCGATGGGCCCGGGCTGGTCGCCCGACGTGGCACAATTTGGCAGCCAAGTGGGGAACAGGCCAAACTGTGAATGGAAACAAACAGGTTGGATAATAGGGTGGGGTGGGTTGGTACGGCCAGGGCTGAGCTCCCACTCCCTTCTCACCAGCTCAGCCCTGGTGGAACAGGATAGATAGACAGACAGGGGCATGGACGGGGTGTGTGGAGATAGATAGATAGATAGATAGAGGGGGTGGATGGGAATAGATAGATAGATAGATAGATGATAGATAGATAGAGGGGGTGGATGGGAATAGTTAGACAGACAGACAGACAGACAGAGAGGGTGTCTGGGGATAGATAGAGGGAGTGGATGGGGATAGATAGATAGATAGATAGATAGATAGATAGAGAGGGTGTCTGGGGATGGATAGATAGAGGGGTTGGATGGAGATAGATAGATTAGATGGATGGTGTGTGGGGGAGAGAGAGAGAAAGAGAGAAGAATAAACGTAATTCACCCTGCAGAACTGCCAGCCCATTAACTTTCATGAGCATAAATATTCACCGTGGTTGTTAGGGGTTTGGCAAATGAGCTGCACTCACTGAATCCTTAACACCTCTCAGTGTCTGGGCCCCGTAGGCGCCGAGTGTGATACGTTGTTGAAATGCTACAGTAGCCATGACCTCCCCAGACGCCACCTCTCCAGCAGCTGTGGGGCCATGGCTCTGGGGGGCACCAGGCAACGTTCGCAGAGGGATGGCTCCAGCGTTCAGCCGTGAAGGTGGCTCCCTGCCTTTGCATTGCAGTGACATCGGGTCGCCCCCCTCGGGCCTAGGGGCCACTTAGCCCCCTGCACCACACGAGGCCTAGGATGTCACCTCCCACTCCCCCACCCCATGTTTAACCCCCCCACCAGGGGTGCGAGAATCCCGGAGCAATGTCCACCCCCACAGGGCTCTGTCTGGCCCAACAGGCATGGGCTGGGAGCGCTGGCCTTTTGCTCAATGAAATGGCCATGCTGAGGAGGGGCCATTGGCAAATTCCCCCTCACCGCGCCTTGGCACATTTAATTGCCAACACAGCAAAATGTCTGTCCCCATCTGGAGTACGGGGACACGGCTCCTTTCTGCGGGAGAACAGACTTTCCCCCCAAAATGGCATCTTTGGAAAGGATGCGCCACAGATACACAGATCTGCACCCAGCACCCAAAAGCGTTGCAGCCATCCACACACACACACATGCATAGAGAGACACAGACACACACGCACAGCTATGCACACCTGTGCCGGCAGACAAACACGTGCACACTCACTCATGGAAAACCAACACAAAAACAGAAGCGCATTTGCAGACAGAAATGTAGCAATAACTTCTCCAATTTATGAACTCGTTTTAAACACATTAATTATCACCTAGCACATTGTGTTAGATTCAAGAGGGTTATTAGCAAAGTGTCTGGGCAGGAATTTTCCACTAATTAAAGCAATTTGACATTATTTTTAGTTTTGACGTTACATTTTATTTGCTGCTAAATGCTGTGATGTTTCAAGTTTTACCCACTGATTAGCACTTCACAATTAATGTTCGCTCATGTCATTCAGCAGCCGCAGACGCACACACGCGTAGTACACACTATTAAGTTGTTTCTTTAATTTGTCAGGATAATTTCATGTTTTTGAGATGCCGTCCTCTAAGGAGAGTGGGGCACAAATGTTTGTAAGCAGGGTCTGAATGAGCTCTCCCCTGACATCTCGTGGTGAGCTGTGGAAAAAGACTTCAGAAGCTGATCTTGTTTGCATGGACACACCCACCCTGCCGAGGGGCTCGGCATGATGGGATTGCTTGCCCAAATGATCCCCGGACCGGTGGCTGGTGTCGGACCCCCAGTCTCCTTGTTATTGAGGCAGGAGTAATAAAGGGTTTTTATCCTTGTTGTGTGAACTGAGGGCAGCAGAACTGTACCTGGCATACGCCAATGGAGGGACTCACCCTCAGCTAAATAGCACTCGCTAGGCAGGGGACATGGGTTCTAAAGCTGAATGAGTAGAGGGGGGTGTCGTGTCGTGTCGTGTCGTGTCGTGTCGTGTCGTGTCGTGTCGTGTCGTGTCGTGTCGTGTCGTGTCGTGTCGTGGGGATGTTGTGTGACTTTCTCCATGGTATAATAAAAGAGCTAATTGAGAGTCTTGTTGTATGTTGCAGAGTTGAAATCACTGATACCTAGGTCTGTGTATTAGGTCTACTTTGGAACAGTGTCTTTATTGCAATAGATTGACCAATGTGCACCATCAGTGAGGCTCCCCCACTAACAAGTGAAATCACTAAGAGCAGGGGTAAGGGGTGTGTGTGAAGACATCTTGGTGAGTGGACAGCTGGTGGAGAGACGTGGGTAGCAGGGCAGCTGTTGCTGGATATGTGTGGTTGGCGGAGAGGGCCACGCAGAGGTGTGGCAGTTGGCCGTGAGTGCCCGAGCAGAGCTGTAAGGTGCCTCCTTACCCCCCCCCCAGGCTGGGAGATGAACCCTGCGGATGAACCTCTGAACTCTGGAGCTGCACTGGCCAAGGACAGCAACGGTGAGTGGGGTACAGAGAAGGGATGGGCACGTTAAAGGGACTTTTGAGTTGCTGGACTTAAGATCCTGAGGGGAAAAGGACACTGCCCATCTTACTTGGGGGTGGGTCTTTTGCTCATGGTTTGTGTTTATGAAGCCTAGTTGCGGTGTTTTCCCAAATGAATGCTGAGTTACTTCCCTCCTTTTACTAAAAGTTTTTTCTACATTCAGACTCTGTGCTTGCAAGGGGGGGAGTATGGCTTCTTAGAGGCACCCAGGGGATGGTGTGTAATTGTCCCAGGTCACTGGGTGGGGGCTCGAGCCGGTTTTGTGTTGTATTGTTGAAAAGGACCCCCTAGATACTGAACCCGGCCCTTGTTGCTGCTGGCTCCACCTGGCAGAAGGGTTACATGGTAAATAAACTTTCTAGGGCCAGATGCTCAGCTGGTGTAAACTGCTCTCACGTCAGCGACAGCACAGTGGAGAGGCAGTAATCTGCCCCAACTGAGGAGCTGGCCTGTTAATTAGATTTCGCAGACTGGAGGGCCAATAGCTTTTACATCCTTCCCAAGCACCTCTGTGGCAGTTTTTTGGGAAGTTTAACATCCTTTCAGTTCTCTTACTCGCATATTACAAGAACGGAGGCTACAGACTGCAAGGATGTGATATACTGCTCTGGCTGGAAAGTGGGTGGAGGCTAATTTGGCACTCCCTGATCAAACTGACTATTTTGTATTATTGTACTGGGCTAGCACCTCCCGGCTGCAGGCAGGGGCCATCATGCTGGACAGAACACAAATACAGGCCCTGTCCCCACCAGGTGTGATCAACGCCCAGCTCCAAATCAGGCAGGAATTGGAGTGCCCTACCCACCAGACTATTCACTATTCTGATCTTGTCTTGGGTATCCTGCAAGGATTCTGGGCTAGATGGTTCATTCCTCGGTGCTAGGGTGGGATGGAGACCAGACCTTCTTGGGCCTGAGTTTGTTGTGTTTATGGTATACAAACAGAGAAGTTAGCTAAACACATAAAATACTCTTTCTGGAAGCTTGCAACACCACACAACTTTCTTTCTTAAAATCCAGAACTTTAGCACACAAGAACCAAAAGCAGAGAGAGACAAAGCAGGCTGCTCCATAAAGCAGAGAGGCACAACTCACCTCACGTAACTCTAAGCTGGTGAAAGATCCAGCTTCATTCTACTCCCTTCTACAGAGCCCGCTGGCCTGCAAGCAGGATGAGAATTTAAAATGACAGCTTGTAATTTTAAACACAGTTTTCAATACACCACAGAGTTTAAAACTAGAGAAGTCCTGCTGCTGTTAGCAGAATTACTCCTGATTTGTACCAGTGGGAGCAGAGAAGCAGGTCTCACTCCCCACAGATCCACGCCCAAGGGGCAGCATGTTTTAGCATTTCCTCTCTGCCTGCCTCCCATTCACAGGCTGTGCTGCGGGAGCAGGGCCAGTTCTAAGGTCCCATTATGGGTGGGCGGGGGAAGTGGGTATTGAAAAAATCAGACAGCCTTTAAGGAATCCAGGATCTAGTTAAACCCTTGGAAACTATCGGATTTTAAGAATTTAAAGAAGTGAAATTTGGCTACTGTGTCAGCATTTTGCTGTGGTTTATAATTGTCTAATTGACGAAGACTCTCCGATCGGCGTCTGTTCCACTGCTTCACATTTGATCATGTTGTCCATATTTTGGCCTTTCTGACAATAATTTTGGGGCCCTTGAAGATCATTTTGGGGGAAGGAAAAGTCCCCTTTGCCCCCCACCCTGGGAGAGCCGGGCTGGGTGGAAGCTGCTCCTCAGTCTCTGCGTCTTTCCTTATAATTGAATTTTCCTTTCAATTCGCATGTGGGCAGGGCCGGCTGTAGGTTTTTTGCCGCCCCAAGCAAAAAAAAATTTGGCTGCCCCCCGTCCCAGCCCTGGGCTCCCCGCCGCCCCAGCCCTGGGCTCTCCCCCACCACCTGCACCCCCCTGCTGCCCCAGCCCTGGGCTCTCCCCCCCCTCACCTGCACCCTCCTTCCGCCGCAGCCCTGGGTCACTGGTAACTCGCTCCCAGGGCAGGTCATTCAGCAGGAATTTTAGATGTTGCATAGAACACAGACAGGATTGGTTCCCATATGGTTACAGAACTGCAGTAAAGTGGAACAATTTGCAGCTTGTGTGATTGGAGGATATCTGGATGCATATTATAAGACTGTCCTACATAAATGAGGAAAAGTTGAGGTGCCTTTATTATTCTTTTGTTCCACTCTTTCTTTCTATGGGGAATTTGCCAATGCAATATCACAGTCTTCCTTTTAAACAAACAAACAAAAAGGCAATGGCTGTTGAAAATAGCAATTCCAGTCCTAATAACCACTGGGAAACATTTCTTGCTCAATTTTATCCTACTTTTTCTATAGCAAGTTACAGTGGATCAGTATAGTTGATTTGGGAGAAATGAAGTAACAGTTGCCCGAATTGATCTTGAGCACTCCTGAATTTTGAGGGTGTTCAAATCTGGAAGGCAGGTGCTAGATTCCCTTTCTGAATATTAGCTATATCTGGAAAGGAAAAGTCAATTTCTGCTTCCATGGCTCAGAAGTGGAAATCCTCCTAAGTGCCTGGTACTGTATCTAAAGCTGCCCAGGTCCAGAGCCTCCCCTCCCTTACTTTTAATTTTATATTCTAGTGGGATCCACATACCTCCCTTGCTAGGCTTCAGATAGAGAGGGGCACTGTCCATTTAGTCCACCCAATTCCTTCTTTGGGGGCTGCAAGGTGAGGTCACACCAGTATCCCTAATCCAGTCTGGGGAAGTCTTCTGAGGGTGATATTTGGGGCAAAGCCTTCTACTCCTTGGGCATACTTGTTCCCCGTTCACAGTGCCACCCCGCTCTAGCAGTGAGCTCTCCATTCACAGCAAGCTGTAGCATGAGGTTTCAGCTACTTCACTCCCTCCCCCTCCCTTTCCTGTTGACAGCGGCCAAGGGAATGCCGGGAAATGTAGTTCTTTCCCTGCTCCAGGGCTGGCTCTATAGGCAGGGAGCTAACCAAGGAACTACAGCTCCCAGGGCCCCCCGTTGGTTCTCAGCTCCCAGGCTGGATCCCTGCCGCCCCTGCAAATGGGCTGCCCCAAGCACCTGCTTGCTTTGCTGGTGCCTAGAGCCGCCCCTGCAGGTGGGTGAATTTCCATGGGTTTAACCCTTCTGGATTGGTTTTATCTGCAACTGATTACAGGTAACTTCCGTCCGATGGAGTCTCAGCATTTGCAGAAATTAATTAACCCGCCAATGTGCTCAATGCATTATTTGGGGGTGGGGTGGGACCCGCCGATTTGGGGCATCAGAAACCTTTGTGCCACTCAGCTGACGTCTGCACTAGCTACCTTACAGCGGCCCAGCTGTATCCATGCAACTGTGTCCCTGTAAGATCGCTCATGTAGCTGCTCCAGGCCGAGGGGACAGAGCTCGCCCGTCAATATAATTAAATCGTAGCTATGCTGGTGGGAGACCGCAGACGTAGCGCTGTGCACACTTATGCCGGTCAAACGTATGTCGCTCGGGGGGTGTTTTTTCACACCCCTGAGCGACATAAGTCTTGCCAACCAGAGGGGTAGTGTAGACGTGGCCTTAGAGACAGGAGGGTTGGTTCTCAGAGCACAGACTAGTGGGAAGCATCTGTATATACAGGCCTGGGCATGTGTGTGTTATACTCCACAACGTGTCCCAAAACACCTCTTGACTCCAAAATTTTTCTTTTATCAAAATTTTCTGCACATTTTTTGTTTTAAAAAAGAAAAAAAACAAAAATAATCATTTAAAAAAAAAGATTTTTTTACTGGAAATGGAAAATGGTCGGTACAAGCCGGAGCCTGTGGCGAAGGGGCAGGTCCTTTCCAGGTGGTTGCTTGTGGAGTGGCTGGAATTGCAGATGCTGCTTCCCAGAGGTCTTTGTTCGGTTATAAACTCGTGGTTCTAGGCCCTTTGCCAGAGGCGCCCGCAGCCCCTAGCGTCTCTTCCTGACGTGCGCAGGAGAACTGAAGACCAGATTTATCCTGCTAGAACCCGCCAATTGCGACTCGCAGCACTTTGCTTAGCTGGTCTGGAGGAGCTGTTGGTCTGGGGAGAAGCTCGGCAGCTTGGCCTCAGTTGCAGCCTTTGTGTTACCGCCAGGACCATTCGACCAATGGACATTAGTGGCGCTGAGACGGGCCAGGATGTGTCACCCACAGGAGTTTCCCTTTCGTCTCAGATCTCTCTGGTCCCACGGGGAGCAAGTGACCCTGGGCTCGACGGGTCCGACTTGGTGATGTTTCTACCATGCTGCTTCCACAGACCCCCGGCCAGAGCGCAAAGGCTGGGAAAGCTCCCAGGACCCAGCCCGTGGACTCTTATCACCCAATACAATGCTGCAGCCTCAGCTCTCCCAGTCCTGAGATCTTCACACACTTCGCTCTGCTGGTGCCCCTCAATCCTGACCCACAACCCCCTGCTATCCCACCCACTCGTGGGCTCCCTCCCACCCTAGCTCTGCCAATATCCTTCAGTCCTAACATGCAGCCCCGGCTTTGCCAACCCACCCACAGCTCCCCTGGCCTGCCTGCCCTACACCCAGCTCTGCTGATTCCCCTCTGCCCCAGCCTGCAGCCTCTCCTGCTATTCCAGACAAGATAATTGTATCCAGTGTGGGCAGGAGTTTGTGATGTGCAAAAACAGGGATTAAACCAAGATCAGCAGAACCGGCTTAATTTGTAAACAGAGCAAGTTTCCCACTGCATCACAGTCAGGACAGTTTCAGATCAACGGGTTCTTAAAATGAACATGCGGGTCCCCATTGGCTCGTTCATCTCTCTGGATCGTTTTCTCTAGGCGTCTTTCCCTCCGCTTTGACCCTGGGGTTATTGCCTTCCGTGACAAAGAGCTGGTTTTTCCACTTGGTTTCTGTTATTAGACATGTGAAATGTGGCCCATTTACAAGATGTGTTTGCTCTTTTGGTGACAGGACAGAAAATGGAATGCAAATCCGCTTTGCCCAGCTGGGAGCAGGATGCGGAGTTGCATGGGGATGTGCCAGGTGGGGCTGGGAGGATATTTACACAGAGATTGCCTGTTAAATGGAAAAATGTTTACGTTCCTAATTCCAAGGCGGGCGTACAGGCCTGTTCCTCTTAACCATTGTGCAGAGAGAGACCAGGCACCGCTGGGGATCCGGTCTGGTATCTCCTCCAGTCCCTAGGGACCCAGTTCCGGGTTATGCAGCAATCCACACTGGTGCAGCATGAGTGTGGGGTGGAATGGTTGTGATTTGCACTGTCCCGCTGCCGGGGCATGGGGATCAGGGGCTACCCTCTTGCAAAGCCAGATCTGTCTGGGAGAGCCGGCCGCTTGAGGAAGGCGGGCAGGTCCTCCGGAAGTCAGACAGGACTTGGCTCTCAGAGAGGGAACGGCTCCTACCAGCTAGCCAAGAGGGGTAAAAGCCCTGGAGGAGCCATAAAAGCTGTAAAGGTCAACGACACCATTTCCGCGAAGGGTAATGATGGAGGGAGGCAGGAGATGCTGCCAGGCTCCGGAAACATACACTCCTAAATGGGCACCACTTGCAAATGAGCTGCCTTTTAACGGCCGCTCACAGCCGGAGACGCAGAAGTACAAGCTGGGTAGGGATCCCCTTGCCGTTGGTTACGGCAGCCCCCAGACTCAGCAGAGGTGGGCTGTGGTTTGAGATAGAGGGGCACCGGCAGAGCTGTGAGGGTTGGGGAGCCCAGGGCTGGGATAACAGAAGGGCTGCGGTTTCGGAGTGATGGGCACCGGCAGAGCTGTCGGGTTGGGGGAGCCCAGGACTGGGACGCAGTATTGAGTCCAGCAGCCAGGCTGATCAGAGCAGGGTTGGCGGCCCCACCTCCTGACAGAGGCCAGCACCAGCTGCTCCAGAAGATGGCACAGGAAACCCTGCAGTGACTGGCTCTTCCCAGGGAAGGTGCCCTGCTGATGCCTGCCTGCCCCGGGGTCCCCGCCCATCATGAGAAGGGGGAGTGCTAGTCCCTACTTTATTTATTGCAGCCTAATCTCCGGGGGCATCTTTGGGGCGGTAAGTTAATGGCACTTATGGGGGGGATAAATTGGTTTTATGAGCCGGGAATTGAACGGAATGTATAATTTTACTGTTATGTAATGGAAACGTGATGAAGGCTTTTATGAGGCCACACATCTTTTTAATGTGTCCAGAAACAACAATAATAAACACAGCAGTTATACAGACTGACCCCCCCCCCCGCTCCAATACCAGTGTCTGATATAATCACAGCTCCTACACGCCCCAGCTGCACCAGGACAGCTCCCTGCCAGCCGCTGCTTCTGCCTAGTGAAAGCAGATAGGATGCAAACTCTTCCAAACAGCTCCAGCCAGCGGGGCGAGGAGAAAGATCCCAGCTAAAAGAGTCACCCATGAAAAATGCCTTTTTGAATGACATGGAGATTTCCCTGGGGAGTTTCTGTGTAGTTTGAAATTTACCAATTTTTCATGAAAGTAAAAATTTCAGGTCTCTTTTTCTCCCCCTCTCCCTCCCCCCGTTGCTCTTCTCGCCTCCCCTCTTCCCCCACTTTTAAAAGAGGGGGAAAACCCCTCCTCCCCAACGGAAACAAACAAACAAAAAGATTGGAATGAATTGAAAGGGACATTGTTCATTTCAAATCGATTTGCTAAAATATTCATAAAAATGGAAAATTCTGGAAAAAATGTATACCAAGTTTTTTTCCCCATTTGATCCAAAAATGTCCCACAGACAATAATTCCCATGTTTTGTCCTGGCTGAGCTGCTGTGATTGTTCAGATTACGACAGTGCCTGGGCTCCCCAACCTGCGTGCCATGCATCAGAGAGAGAGTCCCCATCCTAAAGTGCTCACAGTCTGAACAGACAACAGTGTGAGAGGAAACTAAGGCAGGGAAGGGGACTGACTTCCTCAAGGTGACACAGCAGGTCAGTGGCAAAACGAGGGCTAGAACCCAGGGGTTCTGAGTGCCCAGTTCGGGCCCAACACAGAGTGCTGGCCAGGGAGCCATGCCGCTACTGCATCTCCTACAGGTGCTTTGCCCACAGTCTGCTTTCTCCTCTCTCTGCCTCCCCCAGTTCAGGTTTCCCAGGGTGGACGCTTGAGACACTTCAAGTGGAATTGCACAAACCCCAGAGAATAGACCCGTGCTCGCCCCTGGGGAAGACAAGGCCCCCAGTTCTCTTGGCTGGCACAGCTCAGGGCTCTCCTCTGCAAATGCCATTAAAAACTCATGAAATTTGCATTCCATTAAACATGAAACAAAGCTGAAAATAAACCCGCTGCCGCGCCTGATGAAATATTTATTAAAGGGAATAGTCTGAGAGTCCTAATGCCACTGATGTGGCGGCTTCTGCCACAGGGTTCCCGCGCTCGGCCAGGCACCATGGGCAGAGGCCCCATGGGGTCGGATCAGGGCAGGTGGGTCCCACGAGCTGCTCTGTGCAGCTACGGGAGCTGCACATGGGATGAATCTGGATGTGTGTGTTGTGCACGTGTGTGTGCATGTCTGTGTATGAGCGTCCATGTGTGTGCATGCCTTTTTCACTTGGGCTATACACACACGCTATACTTGGATCAGTATTGCACCCAACAGCACTGTGTTTTAATTACAGCTCCATGGCCCGTTTCTCCAGCTGCATGTGCTGTTCCTGGGCAGAGTGTTGGGCCCCAAACCGTTCTGAGACACTCGGGTTGGGTTTATTTGTGAATATTTGTCTTCAATTAATGGGGGGGGGGAGAGAAACTGGCTCAGTTACTATGGCAACAGACTTCTTAGTGATGGGAGAGGCTGCTGCCCTGGTTACAGACAGTTTGGGGAACCCAGGGAATAGCTGGTTTCTTTGATACCAAGCTGATGCCATGGACTTCAGCAGGAGATTTGCCTGAGTGAGGATTACAGCATGGGGACCCAGCTGTTTTAGGGTGAAATTCACCCCTGTGCAGAGCTCTGACCACCACAAGTCCTGGGCATGGGCACCACTTAAATACATCCCTATGGATCCATCGTCACACAGCCCGTTTACTCTCCATCTGTCTGTCTCCAGCCATTCCTGTCTGTCAGTCCATCCATCCATCCCCATCCTCTGTCAGTCCCCAGGCACACCTTCTCTCTGACCCATCGATCCCCATACACACCTTCTTTCTGATCCATCCATTCACCCCCATCCTCTCTCTGTCCATCCCCAGGCACACCTTCTTTCTGATCCATCCCCATCCTCTCTATCCATTCCCATACACACCTTCTCTCTGATCTATCCATCCATCCCCATCCTCTCTCTGTCCATCCCCAGGCACATCTTCTCTCTGACCCATCGATCCCCATACACACCTTCTTTCTGATCCATCCATTTACCCCCATCCTCTCTCTATCCATCCCCAGGCACACCTTCTCTCTGATCCATCCCCATCCTCTCTATCCATTCCCATACACACCTTCTCTCTGATCTATCCATCCATCCCCATCCTCTCTCTGTCCATCCCCAGGCACATCTTCTCTCTGATCCATCCCCATCCTCTCTATCCATTCCCATACACACCTTCTCTCTGATCCATGCATCCCCATAGACACTCTTTCTCTCCCCGCATCTCAATTGAGCAATCTGTAACCCTTGCATTAGGTGCCATGAGGCCACATAAACGGACATGAACTGAGTGGCTGGTGCGGTCTCTGCTTTGGCGGGCAGGATGTGACGCTCAGTTAGGGAGTGGGGCGGATTGTCTCATGAGCCAAGGCACGTACTTGGTTGGGCTGAGTGGGAATTAAGAGGCGCACCCGGCGAGCTGTCGGAGAAGAAGGAAAGGGCGGGTACTCCAACCAAGAAGAGTTGTTATTTAGTGAGACACATGGGTCATGAAGAGGGCTGATGGGAAACAACCCCCAGCAAACAGGGGCAGCAGCTTGAGATGCTGCAAGCAGAACTGGATACAGCCCCAGAGGAAAGATCGCTGTGGACCTGGGGAAGGCAGTGCTGCCAGTTCTCATGGGCTTATCGCGAGTCGCAGACTGTTGGGTGTTTTCCTAGCCCCCAGCTCTGAGAGCCATGTGAGAATTTCAGCTTTGAGTGTTTTTCAAACGTACGTTTCTAGCCCTCATGGCTGCAGCGAAAACCCTGAAAACGTGGCCGGCACATGCCTAACTGCTCAGAAACGAGCAGGAATATGAAACATTCCCTGTCTTCCAAGCCAGTCTCATGGGTTTGGGGCACCTGGCTCCTGAGATGTGAACACTGGGGGCTCACAATGGGCAAGAAACTAACTGTCACAGGCCCCCTGTTCTGTTTGCAATGTGCCGCCTTCAGGGAGCTGGATTGTTTTGGGCTGTCTGCCCGGGGGGCCCTGCCCTGAATTGTACTGTTGTGTCCAACACCCTTTACTGATTGCTGACTTGTGTGACCTCCTCCTGTCCATGGGGCCCCAACGCTGAAAGAACAAACGGACTCCCAAGGGCCAGTGGCACCTGCCCCTTTGACATTTCGCCGTAGGTGTTAGACGTTTGCTTTGGATGTTCAGCGGAATTTGTTGGCATTTCACCAGAGCGCGGGGTTGGGATTTCAAAGGCGCCTCTGCAGCTATTCCACTCTGCCTGCGTTCGGACACTCTGGGGGGCTTGGTGGTTAGCCAGCCGGAGGGGTGGAGCAGGAGTCCGAGGAATCGCAAGGAGCGTTGTACTTTCCACGACAGAGCCAGGACCTTACTCGCAGCACATAAGACGTCTCTTTCCCCTCCCTGGACTCAGAGCTCGCTGGAGTCCTGCATTAGCGCCACACTGCTGTGATTCCATAAGGTGCCGTGAAGGGCACATCACGCTCTGCAGCACTTTTCATTAAGCCAACAACAATTTTCATAAGCAATTCATCAAATTCCGCCTTTATTGGAAATAAAGAGGCTCTTAGGGGGGAAAAGAAAGCTGCAGTGGTTAGAGATGAGGGGGAAATTTTTAAAAAATGCTTAAGTGACTGAAGAGCTCAGGTCCCCTCTTCAGCAGTGATGTACAAGTGAAGCCCATGGGAGTTGGGCACCTAAAGATCTTTGCGGGGCTGAGCCTAACTTTCATTGTAAAGTCAAGGGGATTCCGGCTCCTAACAGTACTTCGGCTCCTGTGTCATAAAGAACTTTGAATATTTGACACTCGACTCCCTTTAAAAATCTGGCCCTAAGTGACTTAGGAGCCTAGGTCACATTTTTAAAAGTGACTTAAGTACCAGAAGGCTAAACCCTGTTTAGATTCTGCAGTGGTTCTGTGGTCATCCTTCCCCGCCAGGCTCGGAGGGCGGCTACTCCGCCTCGCTACAGATCCAAAGAGCCAGGTGTTTAAAGGTGTCTAGGTGCCTAAGGACACAGACGGGTGCCTGGGGGGGCTTCAAAGGGGCCTAGTCATATCTTCAGGCGCCTTTAAAAATCTGCCCCTAAGTTATTGTGAGACCTCGCAAAGGCCTAGTGCGTGCAGCTGGCCAGGGGACGGGGCCATGCTGGCCACGGTGGCACAGACAGATACAGGGACGGCTCTGACCTTCCCTACGGCACATAGGAAAGCAAAGCTGTCTGCTACCCTGTCAGACCGGCTCCTTCATTCCCCATGGCAGGGAGCGGATGGCTCTGCAGGAAAAGAGCGGGGTTGCCGCGGGATGGGAAAGGGGTGGATGGAGCCGGTGTTCTGCAGCAGTTGGTTTGAGGCTTTAGGCAGGGGGTTATTTACACTCCCTTGTGGTTGTAACTAAAGGGCCGGATTTCACTGCTTCCCAGTCCAGCTCTGTGGCAGCTGCATGTGATTGGCGGCCAGAGCAGAACCCTGCTGGGCCCCTGGGACTTCAGGCCTTTCTGGGATCAGAACCACGTGCAAGACTGGAGGTGATGGGTTCCTGAGTCCGTGGGAGGTCTATGTGCGAGTGTGTGCACGGGTGGCAGTGTAGTGCATGGGAGGGGGCACACACGTCAATGTGCACGAGAGCCTGTGCTCATGGAAGAGTCACAAACAGTAAAATGCACTTATGGCACCCGGGACAGCAGCTGCTGCTAGGCGACTGGCTAAGAACGGATGAGATCTGGGTTCAGCTCTCATCTGCGCCACAGGCTCCCTGGGTGACCTCAGCCAAGTCGCTTCATCTCGCCAAGCTTCAGCGGCAAGGTGGGGATGATAATATTTGGCACCATTCATCAATGGCAGGATTAGAGCCCAGGACTCCTGGCTGTTAGTTCTACTGCTCTAAATACACCGTGCACACAGGGTGAAGGTCACTCATGCTGAATAGCAGAGGGAGAGCAGGTAATTAATTGCTACATAACTTGCTGTCCTGTAGGCATTTCTGTGTTGGAGTGAAGCCCTAGGGGGAGGGATAGCTCAGTGGTTTGAGCATTGGCCTGCTAAACCCAGGGTTGTGAGTTCAATCCTTGAGGGGGCCACTTAGGGATCTGGGGCAAAATCAGTACTTGGTCTTGCTAGTGAAGGCAGGGGGCTGGACTCAATGAACCTTTCAAGATCCCTTCCAGCTCTAGAAGATAGGCAGGGCAGGCACCAGCCAAGCAGGCTTGTGCTTGGGGCGGCAGATCCTACAGGGCGGCATTGCGCCCAATCCTAGGGCAGCACGGCTGCTTTTTTTTTTTTTTTAGTTCGCCAATCCGGCCGCCCTGTAGGGAGCGGCGGTGCGGAGGAGGGGAGCGCCTTGCTAGGAGCGGGCTGCGCGCTCCGTCTGCCCCAGCCGGTGCCAGGTCTGCAGCAAGCCTGGCAGGGCAGCCCGCGTCCTTCCCTCCCCACCGACCGGAGCGGCGCGGAGCCCTCCCGGCAGGCAGCGCGGCGGTCGGGGCCGCGTGGCGAGCGCCCGGCTGAAGCCCTGGCCGCCCCCCTTCTCTCTCTCCCCCCGCTCCCTCCCCCCTTGCTTGGGGAGGCAAAAAAGCCAGAGCCGGCCCTGGAGATAGGTATATCTATATCTATATCTATATCTATATCTATATATTTAAATCTGCACCCGAAAGCCAAAGCCGGAAACATGTGAGTGTCTGTGCAGTTCGTTCCCTGATTGTTTCCAGACTGAAGGGAGCTTTCAGCAGCCTCTGGTGTTTGCAGTTTTGATCAACAGCAGCCACGTTCCAACCAGCGATTTACATTGGCGGCTCAGCACTAACGGCTGTATTCAAAGGGTGCTCGGGCAGGGACACCAGCAAAGTCTGGATTCGCATTCTCTCCCTGTCTGCTCATCTAAAGTTAATTTGCTAATGTTGTACTATTAAATTCTGCTTGGCATTTTCATTCTGAGCTCCAGCGTGCACAGATGATTATTTATGAGCTACAACTGATTTGCATTGTGCATGCGTAATATCTGCCCGTCCCTCCTCCCCCTCGGTCTAATAATGTGCTTTTACAGGGCGTCAGCACTTTCACGGTGTGCTCTGGAGATGATTCCGAGGCAGTCATGTTTGTCTCCACGCCACTGCCCCGGATTTAACGTTCTCCCCTGGCCCCAAGGAACAGGATACTACTGAGCCACGGGCTCTTGGGGGTTAACCCCCGTCCCCATCATGAGAGCTGCAGTGTTGGGCATTCTTGGAAATGGGCAGCATTTGGGATGGAAAAGGGACGTCCCAGGATACAGCGGCACGAAGTGAATTTGGCGCTGATGGAAAATGCTGGATTTCAATCCGACAGAGTGACGTTCGCTGTTTCCCACACAGGAACCTCCTGGACAACAGCAGGGCAAATGTCCTGGATCATAAACCCAGAGACACTGGTGCCGGGATCAGGCCCAGGTTCCCTCTAGCCCAGTCTCAGCAAGTGGCCAGTACAAAATGCAAGGTGCGGTGGGCAGAAGTAGGAGAATCTGCCGCTGTGAAGGTTTCAGCCTAACCCTAAGGGTGAGAGCAGGGGTCTCAAACTCAAATCACCACGAGGGTCACATGAGGACTAGGACATTGGCCCGAGGGCCGCATCACTGACACCTTTTCATACAAAGATACAAAAGCCCACCCCCTTCCCCACTCCACCCCTTCCATGAGGCCCCGCCTCTTCCCACCCCTGCCCTGCCCCTATTCCAACGCTTTCCCCAAATCCCCGCCCCAGCCCCACCTCTTCCCCTGAGCGCGCCGCCTCCCCGCTCCTCCCCCCTCCCTCCTGGAAAGTCCTAAGCGCCAAACAGCTGTTTGGCGGCGGGAAGCGCTGGGAGGTAGGCGGAGGAGCGGGGACGCGACGCGCTCCGGGGAGCGCAGGACGGGGGTGAGGGGAGCTATGGCGGGCCGCAGGAAATAACTTGGCCCGCAGGCCGCGTGTTTGAGAACCCTGGGTTAGAGATTGGCTTAAGCCCTGAAACATGAGACTTTATCTCCCTCTCTTCTAGCTTGAACGGTTAGAGCTCTGGCTGTTCTGGTTATCCATTTACACCTGCATCCAATCCGGCCTGAAGGCGCTGTTTCTGCTGGACTCCTCTGGATCCTGGGGTATCCAAAGGGTGCAGCAGAGCGCAGATCTGGATATTCAGCCCAAACTCAGCTGGCTGCAGCCCTTGGCCATCGGTCACAGCCATTGCTTTGCATTTTGTGATATGGCTGAAGCATTTGGGTAACAAATGAAATTCTTCCTCTGCGAGGCTCAAACTCCAGCTCCAGGCCACGCTTTCACACTCGGTAATTACTTGTTTGCAGACCACTGGGACATGCCAACCAGTAGGGCTCAGAATTTGCCCTTGGAAATACTGTTTATGCTGCCAATGAAAAGCCTGGAGAGACGCTAATACAAAGGATTTAATCTACTGCCCAGCCTTAGCATAGAAAATGACCACAGTGTTTACCTGCATGGTACTTTTCAGCCACTTAATTCCTTTGCCATTCAGGAAAACACCTTCCCAGATTCCCTGCAGGACAATTTCCCTTCCATGTAGAGCTGTTTACCTCTGTCGGCTGCTTGGCTGTTTGCTTAGAGGGCAGTAATTGCTGCCCATGGAAAGCCACTTAAGAAAAAGGCTGCCTTTTAAAAAAAAAACGTGCATAAAATGTTTGTTTAAGCAGCTCTGGGCTCTTGTAAGTTTCCTTCCCCCCAGGAGTGGGAGGAGAGGAAGCGTGAGTCCTACGCAGAGATTCGCTCCATGCGGGGGCGGGAATTCCAAAGCAGAGGAATTCTGGCCCGGCCAGGTCTCTGCAGGGCCAGCAGGTTACAGGAGCAGGTGGATGCAGAGCAGCAGGTGACTCATTAGTGCAGAGGCTGGGGGAGGAAGTGGACAGGGATCACCCCAAGCCGAGCGCCCTGTGATCCCCTGGAGAGGCCAGATGGGGGCCTGTGGCTGAGGCACAGGGCCAGACCTAGCATGGACCTGCTGCGTGACCGTGGGCAAGGCACCTGACCTTCAGCCTTGTCTGTTTAGGTTGGGAGCTCTTTGCGGTAGGGACGGTGTGTGTGCAGCCCCCAGCACGAGAGCATCCTGCTCTCAGTCATCATGGAAATTACGATAAGAATAATAAACAGCTGCAGTAACAACCCTCTTTCTGGGATACGAGTCAGGACGATCTCTGCAAAGCCAAACAATTCGCCTCTCCCTGGGGCCTTGTCTCATCATTCACGCCTCTTGCCTAACAGACAGTGCCCACGCTGCACCCGGAGCCGTGCAGCCAGTGGGACCCGTGCAAAGCGGGTCCAGAGCCGACGCTTTTACGCCAGCGTAAGTGACTGGCTGCACCAGGAGCCAGGCCACGGAGAATCAGGCACCTGTGACTGATTTGTTGTCGACATCCGGGCCCCATTGTCCTGGGCTCTGCACACACCCCACCCAGATGAGTTTAGGCTGAAATTCAGTGCCATTTGGGCACCTAACTCACATCCCTTCCTGTGAAAAATCTCAGGCTACAAAGACCAAGGAAGACTTATTATCCCCATTCCACAGACGGGGGACCTGTGGCCCCGCATGGGTCCGTAACAGAGCCGGGAAGTGAATTGAAATTCCCGGAGCACCTGCTCAGTGCCTGCCTCTCCTGGCTGAGGCAGAGTCGCAGCAGGAGGAATCCGGAGCAATGCTTTGGGGACTCAGGCCCCGGGTCCCTTGCAACGAGACATGTTCTCCTCCGAAGAGTGGGGCCCAGGGGCTGAAGATGCCCCAGAGGGGGGATTCAATGGCATGTTAATGGCAAAAGCCGGGACCTGCACCTGATAAAAGGCAGCTTTGCCGAGGAGGACGCAGAGCATGATGCTAACAGAGAACAGGCAGCGACACCAGGAGGAAGTTCTTATCCAGAGGCAATGGGGACCCTCTCTGGATACTGCGGGGCTGAACAGCCTGGTTCCTTCCACGGCCAGGGAACTGCTGCCTGCCCCAGCGGCTCAGACCTGCTGACAGCAATAGCTGCCATGAGAGATTCGCTCCCCAGCAGTGGCGGTGCCTAGGCGTCGCCCAGGGGGAGACAATGCAGAGCGCCCAGGGGCAGGGGATTCCTAGCTGAGAGCAGCCTCTCTTGGTCTTCAGTGGCTTGACAGGGGCAGGTACTTTCCTCTCCTCCCTAGGAGACCTGAACCAAGACCCCTGCTCCTCGACACCGGCCCTGAATCTGGAAAGACCCCCGCCACTGTCAGCTCTGGAGAATCTCCAGCAGCAGGTGTACGAGTGTCGATGAAGCCTGGCAGACCTGCCCGAAGAGGGGTAGACACCGCGGCTGAAACGGGAGCGCCTAGGAGGACCCGCACTTGCCCTGGCTAGCAGTGGGGGTTACAGAGTATGGACCGTGCAGACACAGACTCCGCATGCGTCTTCTCCGGTGCCAGTCGCTTTACAGCCAGGTTTCATAGACCAGCCCCAACAGACAGGCCCCCGAGTCCTCGAGAGCCGTTCGAGTCAGGGGCCCGTTAGATCCTGCATTTCTTGAGC
>JAXIVB010000013.1:0-15000 GCA_036785055.1 Emydoidea blandingii | reverse complement strand
GTTAGGGTTAGGGTTAGGGTTAGGGTTAGGGTTAGGGTTAGGGTTAGGGTTAGGGTTAGGGTTAGGGTTAGGGTTAGGGTTAGGGTTAGGGTTAGGGTTAGGGTTAGGGTTAGGGTTAGGGTTAGGGTTAGGGTTAGGGTTAGGGTTAGGGTTAGGGTTAGGGTTAGGGTTAGGGTTAGGGTTAGGGTTAGGGTTAGGGTTAGGGTTAGGGTTAGGGTTAGGGTTAGGGTTAGGGTTAGGGTTAGGGTTAGGGTTAGGGTTAGGGTTAGGGTTAGGGTTAGGGTTAGGGTTAGGGTTAGGGTTAGGGTTAGGGTTAGGGTTAGGGTTAGGGTTAGGGTTAGGGTTAGGGTTAGGGTTAGGGTTAGGGTTAGGGTTAGGGTTAGGGTTAGGGTTAGGGTTAGGGTTAGGGTTAGGGTTAGGGTTAGGGTTAGGGTTAGGGTTAGGGTTAGGGTTAGGGTTAGGGTTAGGGTTAGGGTTAGGGTTAGGGTTAGGGTTAGGGTTAGGGTTAGGGTTAGGGTTAGGGTTAGGGTTAGGGTTAGGGTTAGGGTTAGGGTTAGGGTTAGGGTTAGGGTTAGGGTTAGGGTTAGGGTTAGGGTTAGGGTTAGGGTTAGGGTTAGGGTTAGGGTTAGGGTTAGGGTTAGGGTTAGGGTTAGGGTTAGGGTTAGGGTTAGGGTTAGGGTTAGGGTTAGGGTTAGGGTTAGGGTTAGGGTTAGGGTTAGGGTTAGGGTTAGGGTTAGGGTTAGGGTTAGGGTTAGGGTTAGGGTTAGGGTTAGGGTTAGGGTTAGGGTTAGGGTTAGGGTTAGGGTTAGGGTTAGGGTTAGGGTTAGGGTTAGGGTTAGGGTTAGGGTTAGGGTTAGGGTTAGGGTTAGGGTTAGGGTTAGGGTTAGGGTTAGGGTTAGGGTTAGGGTTAGGGTTAGGGTTAGGGTTAGGGTTAGGGTTAGGGTTAGGGTTAGGGTTAGGGTTAGGGTTAGGGTTAGGGTTGGGTTAGGGTTAGGGTTAGGGTTAGGGTTAGGGTTAGGGTTAGGGTTAGGGTTAGGGTTAGGGTTAGGGTTAGGGTTAGGGTTAGGGTTAGGGTTAGGGTTAGGGTTAGGGTTAGGGTTAGGGTTAGGGTTAGGGTTAGGGTTAGGGTTAGGGTTAGGGTTAGGGTTAGGGTTAGGGTTAGGGTTAGGGTTAGGGTTAGGGTTAGGGTTAGGGTTAGGGTTAGGGTTAGGGTTAGGGTTAGGGTTAGGGTTAGGGTTAGGGTTAGGGTTAGGGTTAGGGTTAGGGTTAGGGTTAGGGTTAGGGTTAGGGTTAGGGTTAGGGTTAGGGTTAGGGTTAGGGTTAGGGTTAGGGTTAGGGTTAGGGTTAGGGTTAGGGTTAGGGTTAGGGTTAGGGTTAGGGTTAGGGTTAGGGTTAGGGTTAGGGTTAGGGTTAGGGTTAGGGTTAGGGTTAGGGTTAGGGTTAGGGTTAGGGTTAGGGTTAGGGTTAGGGTTAGGGTTAGGGTTAGGGTTAGGGTTAGGGTTAGGGTTAGGGTTAGGGTTAGGGTTAGGGTTAGGGTTAGGGTTAGGGTTAGGGTTAGGGTTAGGGTTAGGGTTAGGGTTAGGGTTAGGGTTAGGGTTAGGGTTAGGGTTAGGGTTAGGGTTAGGGTTAGGGTTAGGGTTAGGGTTAGGGTTAGGGTTAGGGTTAGGGTTAGGGTTAGGGTTAGGGTTAGGGTTAGGGTTAGGGTTAGGGTTAGGGTTAGGGTTAGGGTTAGGGTTAGGGTTAGGGTTAGGGTTAGGGTTAGGGTTAGGGTTAGGGTTAGGGTTAGGGTTAGGGTTAGGGTTAGGGTTAGGGTTAGGGTTAGGGTTAGGGTTAGGGTTAGGGTTAGGGTTAGGGTTAGGGTTAGGGTTAGGGTTAGGGTTAGGGTTAGGGTTAGGGTTAGGGTTAGGGTTAGGGTTAGGGTTAGGGTTAGGGTTAGGGTTAGGGTTAGGGTTAGGGTTAGGGTTAGGGTTAGGGTTAGGGTTAGGGTTAGGGTTAGGGTTAGGGTTAGGGTTAGGGTTAGGGTTAGGGTTAGGGTTAGGGTTAGGGTTAGGGTTAGGGTTAGGGTTAGGGTTAGGGTTAGGGTTAGGGTTAGGGTTAGGGTTAGGGTTAGGGTTAGGGTTAGGGTTAGGGTTAGGGTTAGGGTTAGGGTTAGGGTTAGGGTTAGGGTTAGGGTTAGGGTTAGGGTTAGGGTTAGGGTTAGGGTTAGGGTTAGGGTTAGGGTTAGGGTTAGGGTTAGGGTTAGGGTTAGGGTTAGGGTTAGGGTTAGGGTTAGGGTTAGGGTTAGGGTTAGGGTTAGGGTTAGGGTTAGGGTTAGGGTTAGGGTTAGGGTTAGGGTTAGGGTTAGGGTTAGGGTTAGGGTTAGGGTTAGGGTTAGGGTTAGGGTTAGGGTTAGGGTTAGGGTTAGGGTTAGGGTTAGGGTTAGGGTTAGGGTTAGGGTTAGGGTTAGGGTTAGGGTTAGGGTTAGGGTTAGGGTTAGGGTTAGGGTTAGGGTTAGGGTTAGGGTTAGGGTTAGGGTTAGGGTTAGGGTTAGGGTTAGGGTTAGGGTTAGGGTTAGGGTTAGGGTTAGGGTTAGGGTTAGGGTTAGGGTTAGGGTTAGGGTTAGGGTTAGGGTTAGGGTTAGGGTTAGGGTTAGGGTTAGGGTTAGGGTTAGGGTTAGGGTTAGGGTTAGGGTTAGGGTTAGGGTTAGGGTTAGGGTTAGGGTTAGGGTTAGGGTTAGGGTTAGGGTTAGGGTTAGGGTTAGGGTTAGGGTTAGGGTTAGGGTTAGGGTTAGGGTTAGGGTTAGGGTTAGGGTTAGGGTTAGGGTTAGGGTTAGGGTTAGGGTTAGGGTTAGGGTTAGGGTTAGGGTTAGGGTTAGGGTTAGGGTTAGGGTTAGGGTTAGGGTTAGGGTTAGGGTTAGGGTTAGGGTTAGGGTTAGGGTTAGGGTTAGGGTTAGGGTTAGGGTTAGGGTTAGGGTTAGGGTTAGGGTTAGGGTTAGGGTTAGGGTTAGGGTTAGGGTTAGGGTTAGGGTTAGGGTTAGGGTTAGGGTTAGGGTTAGGGTTAGGGTTAGGGTTAGGGTTAGGGTTAGGGTTAGGGTTAGGGTTAGGGTTAGGGTTAGGGTTAGGGTTAGGGTTAGGGTTAGGGTTAGGGTTAGGGTTAGGGTTAGGGTTAGGGTTAGGGTTAGGGTTAGGGTTAGGGTTAGGGTTAGGGTTAGGGTTAGGGTTAGGGTTAGGGTTAGGGTTAGGGTTAGGGTTAGGGTTAGGGTTAGGGTTAGGGTTAGGGTTAGGGTTAGGGTTAGGGTTAGGGTTAGGGTTAGGGTTAGGGTTAGGGTTAGGGTTAGGGTTAGGGTTAGGGTTAGGGTTAGGGTTAGGGTTAGGGTTAGGGTTAGGGTTAGGGTTAGGGTTAGGGTTAGGGTTAGGGTTAGGGTTAGGGTTAGGGTTAGGGTTAGGGTTAGGGTTAGGGTTAGGGTTAGGGTTAGGGTTAGGGTTAGGGTTAGGGTTAGGGTTAGGGTTAGGGTTAGGGTTAGGGTTAGGGTTAGGGTTAGGGTTAGGGTTAGGGTTAGGGTTAGGGTTAGGGTTAGGGTTAGGGTTAGGGTTAGGGTTAGGGTTAGGGTTAGGGTTAGGGTTAGGGTTAGGGTTAGGGTTAGGGTTAGGGTTAGGGTTAGGGTTAGGGTTAGGGTTAGGGTTAGGGTTAGGGTTAGGGTTAGGGTTAGGGTTAGGGTTAGGGTTAGGGTTAGGGTTAGGGTTAGGGTTAGGGTTAGGGTTAGGGTTAGGGTTAGGGTTAGGGTTAGGGTTAGGGTTAGGGTTAGGGTTAGGGTTAGGGTTAGGGTTAGGGTTAGGGTTAGGGTTAGGGTTAGGGTTAGGGTTAGGGTTAGGGTTAGGGTTAGGGTTAGGGTTAGGGTTAGGGTTAGGGTTAGGGTTAGGGTTAGGGTTAGGGTTAGGGTTAGGGTTAGGGTTAGGGTTAGGGTTAGGGTTAGGGTTAGGGTTAGGGTTAGGGTTAGGGTTAGGGTTAGGGTTAGGGTTAGGGTTAGGGTTAGGGTTAGGGTTAGGGTTAGGGTTAGGGTTAGGGTTAGGGTTAGGGTTAGGGTTAGGGTTAGGGTTAGGGTTAGGGTTAGGGTTAGGGTTAGGGTTAGGGTTAGGGTTAGGGTTAGGGTTAGGGTTAGGGTTAGGGTTAGGGTTAGGGTTAGGGTTAGGGTTAGGGTTAGGGTTAGGGTTAGGGTTAGGGTTAGGGTTAGGGTTAGGGTTAGGGTTAGGGTTAGGGTTAGGGTTAGGGTTAGGGTTAGGGTTAGGGTTAGGGTTAGGGTTAGGGTTAGGGTTAGGGTTAGGGTTAGGGTTAGGGTTAGGGTTAGGGTTAGGGTTAGGGTTAGGGTTAGGGTTAGGGTTAGGGTTAGGGTTAGGGTTAGGGTTAGGGTTAGGGTTAGGGTTAGGGTTAGGGTTAGGGTTAGGGTTAGGGTTAGGGTTAGGGTTAGGGTTAGGGTTAGGGTTAGGGTTAGGGTTAGGGTTAGGGTTAGGGTTAGGGTTAGGGTTAGGGTTAGGGTTAGGGTTAGGGTTAGGGTTAGGGTTAGGGTTAGGGTTAGGGTTAGGGTTAGGGTTAGGGTTAGGGTTAGGGTTAGGGTTAGGGTTAGGGTTAGGGTTAGGGTTAGGGTTAGGGTTAGGGTTAGGGTTAGGGTTAGGGTTAGGGTTAGGGTTAGGGTTAGGGTTAGGGTTAGGGTTAGGGTTAGGGTTAGGGTTAGGGTTAGGGTTAGGGTTAGGGTTAGGGTTAGGGTTAGGGTTAGGGTTAGGGTTAGGGTTAGGGTTAGGGTTAGGGTTAGGGTTAGGGTTAGGGTTAGGGTTAGGGTTAGGGTTAGGGTTAGGGTTAGGGTTAGGGTTAGGGTTAGGGTTAGGGTTAGGGTTAGGGTTAGGGTTAGGGTTAGGGTTAGGGTTAGGGTTAGGGTTAGGGTTAGGGTTAGGGTTAGGGTTAGGGTTAGGGTTAGGGTTAGGGTTAGGGTTAGGGTTAGGGTTAGGGTTAGGGTTAGGGTTAGGGTTAGGGTTAGGGTTAGGGTTAGGGTTAGGGTTAGGGTTAGGGTTAGGGTTAGGGTTAGGGTTAGGGTTAGGGTTAGGGTTAGGGTTAGGGTTAGGGTTAGGGTTAGGGTTAGGGTTAGGGTTAGGGTTAGGGTTAGGGTTAGGGTTAGGGTTAGGGTTAGGGTTAGGGTTAGGGTTAGGGTTAGGGTTAGGGTTAGGGTTAGGGTTAGGGTTAGGGTTAGGGTTAGGGTTAGGGTTAGGGTTAGGGTTAGGGTTAGGGTTAGGGTTAGGGTTAGGGTTAGGGTTAGGGTTAGGGTTAGGGTTAGGGTTAGGGTTAGGGTTAGGGTTAGGGTTAGGGTTAGGGTTAGGGTTAGGGTTAGGGTTAGGGTTAGGGTTAGGGTTAGGGTTAGGGTTAGGGTTAGGGTTAGGGTTAGGGTTAGGGTTAGGGTTAGGGTTAGGGTTAGGGTTAGGGTTAGGGTTAGGGTTAGGGTTAGGGTTAGGGTTAGGGTTAGGGTTAGGGTTAGGGTTAGGGTTAGGGTTAGGGTTAGGGTTAGGGTTAGGGTTAGGGTTAGGGTTAGGGTTAGGGTTAGGGTTAGGGTTAGGGTTAGGGTTAGGGTTAGGGTTAGGGTTAGGGTTAGGGTTAGGGTTAGGGTTAGGGTTAGGGTTAGGGTTAGGGTTAGGGTTAGGGTTAGGGTTAGGGTTAGGGTTAGGGTTAGGGTTAGGGTTAGGGTTAGGGTTAGGGTTAGGGTTAGGGTTAGGGTTAGGGTTAGGGTTAGGGTTAGGGTTAGGGTTAGGGTTAGGGTTAGGGTTAGGGTTAGGGTTAGGGTTAGGGTTAGGGTTAGGGTTAGGGTTAGGGTTAGGGTTAGGGTTAGGGTTAGGGTTAGGGTTAGGGTTAGGGTTAGGGTTAGGGTTAGGGTTAGGGTTAGGGTTAGGGTTAGGGTTAGGGTTAGGGTTAGGGTTAGGGTTAGGGTTAGGGTTAGGGTTAGGGTTAGGGTTAGGGTTAGGGTTAGGGTTAGGGTTAGGGTTAGGGTTAGGGTTAGGGTTAGGGTTAGGGTTAGGGTTAGGGTTAGGGTTAGGGTTAGGGTTAGGGTTAGGGTTAGGGTTAGGGTTAGGGTTAGGGTTAGGGTTAGGGTTAGGGTTAGGGTTAGGGTTAGGGTTAGGGTTAGGGTTAGGGTTAGGGTTAGGGTTAGGGTTAGGGTTAGGGTTAGGGTTAGGGTTAGGGTTAGGGTTAGGGTTAGGGTTAGGGTTAGGGTTAGGGTTAGGGTTAGGGTTAGGGTTAGGGTTAGGGTTAGGGTTAGGGTTAGGGTTAGGGTTAGGGTTAGGGTTAGGGTTAGGGTTAGGGTTAGGGTTAGGGTTAGGGTTAGGGTTAGGGTTAGGGTTAGGGTTAGGGTTAGGGTTAGGGTTAGGGTTAGGGTTAGGGTTAGGGTTAGGGTTAGGGTTAGGGTTAGGGTTAGGGTTAGGGTTAGGGTTAGGGTTAGGGTTAGGGTTAGGGTTAGGGTTAGGGTTAGGGTTAGGGTTAGGGTTAGGGTTAGGGTTAGGGTTAGGGTTAGGGTTAGGGTTAGGGTTAGGGTTAGGGTTAGGGTTAGGGTTAGGGTTAGGGTTAGGGTTAGGGTTAGGGTTAGGGTTAGGGTTAGGGTTAGGGTTAGGGTTAGGGTTAGGGTTAGGGTTAGGGTTAGGGTTAGGGTTAGGGTTAGGGTTAGGGTTAGGGTTAGGGTTAGGGTTAGGGTTAGGGTTAGGGTTAGGGTTAGGGTTAGGGTTAGGGTTAGGGTTAGGGTTAGGGTTAGGGTTAGGGTTAGGGTTAGGGTTAGGGTTAGGGTTAGGGTTAGGGTTAGGGTTAGGGTTAGGGTTAGGGTTAGGGTTAGGGTTAGGGTTAGGGTTAGGGTTAGGGTTAGGGTTAGGGTTAGGGTTAGGGTTAGGGTTAGGGTTAGGGTTAGGGTTAGGGTTAGGGTTAGGGTTAGGGTTAGGGTTAGGGTTAGGGTTAGGGTTAGGGTTAGGGTTAGGGTTAGGGTTAGGGTTAGGGTTAGGGTTAGGGTTAGGGTTAGGGTTAGGGTTAGGGTTAGGGTTAGGGTTAGGGTTAGGGTTAGGGTTAGGGTTAGGGTTAGGGTTAGGGTTAGGGTTAGGGTTAGGGTTAGGGTTAGGGTTAGGGTTAGGGTTAGGGTTAGGGTTAGGGTTAGGGTTAGGGTTAGGGTTAGGGTTAGGGTTAGGGTTAGGGTTAGGGTTAGGGTTAGGGTTAGGGTTAGGGTTAGGGTTAGGGTTAGGGTTAGGGTTAGGGTTAGGGTTAGGGTTAGGGTTAGGGTTAGGGTTAGGGTTAGGGTTAGGGTTAGGGTTAGGGTTAGGGTTAGGGTTAGGGTTAGGGTTAGGGTTAGGGTTAGGGTTAGGGTTAGGGTTAGGGTTAGGGTTAGGGTTAGGGTTAGGGTTAGGGTTAGGGTTAGGGTTAGGGTTAGGGTTAGGGTTAGGGTTAGGGTTAGGGTTAGGGTTAGGGTTAGGGTTAGGGTTAGGGTTAGGGTTAGGGTTAGGGTTAGGGTTAGGGTTAGGGTTAGGGTTAGGGTTAGGGTTAGGGTTAGGGTTAGGGTTAGGGTTAGGGTTAGGGTTAGGGTTAGGGTTAGGGTTAGGGTTAGGGTTAGGGTTAGGGTTAGGGTTAGGGTTAGGGTTAGGGTTAGGGTTAGGGTTAGGGTTAGGGTTAGGGTTAGGGTTAGGGTTAGGGTTAGGGTTAGGGTTAGGGTTAGGGTTAGGGTTAGGGTTAGGGTTAGGGTTAGGGTTAGGGTTAGGGTTAGGGTTAGGGTTAGGGTTAGGGTTAGGGTTAGGGTTAGGGTTAGGGTTAGGGTTAGGGTTAGGGTTAGGGTTAGGGTTAGGGTTAGGGTTAGGGTTAGGGTTAGGGTTAGGGTTAGGGTTAGGGTTAGGGTTAGGGTTAGGGTTAGGGTTAGGGTTAGGGTTAGGGTTAGGGTTAGGGTTAGGGTTAGGGTTAGGGTTAGGGTTAGGGTTAGGGTTAGGGTTAGGGTTAGGGTTAGGGTTAGGGTTAGGGTTAGGGTTAGGGTTAGGGTTAGGGTTAGGGTTAGGGTTAGGGTTAGGGTTAGGGTTAGGGTTAGGGTTAGGGTTAGGGTTAGGGTTAGGGTTAGGGTTAGGGTTAGGGTTAGGGTTAGGGTTAGGGTTAGGGTTAGGGTTAGGGTTAGGGTTAGGGTTAGGGTTAGGGTTAGGGTTAGGGTTAGGGTTAGGGTTAGGGTTAGGGTTAGGGTTAGGGTTAGGGTTAGGGTTAGGGTTAGGGTTAGGGTTAGGGTTAGGGTTAGGGTTAGGGTTAGGGTTAGGGTTAGGGTTAGGGTTAGGGTTAGGGTTAGGGTTAGGGTTAGGGTTAGGGTTAGGGTTAGGGTTAGGGTTAGGGTTAGGGTTAGGGTTAGGGTTAGGGTTAGGGTTAGGGTTAGGGTTAGGGTTAGGGTTAGGGTTAGGGTTAGGGTTAGGGTTAGGGTTAGGGTTAGGGTTAGGGTTAGGGTTAGGGTTAGGGTTAGGGTTAGGGTTAGGGTTAGGGTTAGGGTTAGGGTTAGGGTTAGGGTTAGGGTTAGGGTTAGGGTTAGGGTTAGGGTTAGGGTTAGGGTTAGGGTTAGGGTTAGGGTTAGGGTTAGGGTTAGGGTTAGGGTTAGGGTTAGGGTTAGGGTTAGGGTTAGGGTTAGGGTTAGGGTTAGGGTTAGGGTTAGGGTTAGGGTTAGGGTTAGGGTTAGGGTTAGGGTTAGGGTTAGGGTTAGGGTTAGGGTTAGGGTTAGGGTTAGGGTTAGGGTTAGGGTTAGGGTTAGGGTTAGGGTTAGGGTTAGGGTTAGGGTTAGGGTTAGGGTTAGGGTTAGGGTTAGGGTTAGGGTTAGGGTTAGGGTTAGGGTTAGGGTTAGGGTTAGGGTTAGGGTTAGGGTTAGGGTTAGGGTTAGGGTTAGGGTTAGGGTTAGGGTTAGGGTTAGGGTTAGGGTTAGGGTTAGGGTTAGGGTTAGGGTTAGGGTTAGGGTTAGGGTTAGGGTTAGGGTTAGGGTTAGGGTTAGGGTTAGGGTTAGGGTTAGGGTTAGGGTTAGGGTTAGGGTTAGGGTTAGGGTTAGGGTTAGGGTTAGGGTTAGGGTTAGGGTTAGGGTTAGGGTTAGGGTTAGGGTTAGGGTTAGGGTTAGGGTTAGGGTTAGGGTTAGGGTTAGGGTTAGGGTTAGGGTTAGGGTTAGGGTTAGGGTTAGGGTTAGGGTTAGGGTTAGGGTTAGGGTTAGGGTTAGGGTTAGGGTTAGGGTTAGGGTTAGGGTTAGGGTTAGGGTTAGGGTTAGGGTTAGGGTTAGGGTTAGGGTTAGGGTTAGGGTTAGGGTTAGGGTTAGGGTTAGGGTTAGGGTTAGGGTTAGGGTTAGGGTTAGGGTTAGGGTTAGGGTTAGGGTTAGGGTTAGGGTTAGGGTTAGGGTTAGGGTTAGGGTTAGGGTTAGGGTTAGGGTTAGGGTTAGGGTTAGGGTTAGGGTTAGGGTTAGGGTTAGGGTTAGGGTTAGGGTTAGGGTTAGGGTTAGGGTTAGGGTTAGGGTTAGGGTTAGGGTTAGGGTTAGGGTTAGGGTTAGGGTTAGGGTTAGGGTTAGGGTTAGGGTTAGGGTTAGGGTTAGGGTTAGGGTTAGGGTTAGGGTTAGGGTTAGGGTTAGGGTTAGGGTTAGGGTTAGGGTTAGGGTTAGGGTTAGGGTTAGGGTTAGGGTTAGGGTTAGGGTTAGGGTTAGGGTTAGGGTTAGGGTTAGGGTTAGGGTTAGGGTTAGGGTTAGGGTTAGGGTTAGGGTTAGGGTTAGGGTTAGGGTTAGGGTTAGGGTTAGGGTTAGGGTTAGGGTTAGGGTTAGGGTTAGGGTTAGGGTTAGGGTTAGGGTTAGGGTTAGGGTTAGGGTTAGGGTTAGGGTTAGGGTTAGGGTTAGGGTTAGGGTTAGGGTTAGGGTTAGGGTTAGGGTTAGGGTTAGGGTTAGGGTTAGGGTTAGGGTTAGGGTTAGGGTTAGGGTTAGGGTTAGGGTTAGGGTTAGGGTTAGGGTTAGGGTTAGGGTTAGGGTTAGGGTTAGGGTTAGGGTTAGGGTTAGGGTTAGGGTTAGGGTTAGGGTTAGGGTTAGGGTTAGGGTTAGGGTTAGGGTTAGGGTTAGGGTTAGGGTTAGGGTTAGGGTTAGGGTTAGGGTTAGGGTTAGGGTTAGGGTTAGGGTTAGGGTTAGGGTTAGGGTTAGGGTTAGGGTTAGGGTTAGGGTTAGGGTTAGGGTTAGGGTTAGGGTTAGGGTTAGGGTTAGGGTTAGGGTTAGGGTTAGGGTTAGGGTTAGGGTTAGGGTTAGGGTTAGGGTTAGGGTTAGGGTTAGGGTTAGGGTTAGGGTTAGGGTTAGGGTTAGGGTTAGGGTTAGGGTTAGGGTTAGGGTTAGGGTTAGGGTTAGGGTTAGGGTTAGGGTTAGGGTTAGGGTTAGGGTTAGGGTTAGGGTTAGGGTTAGGGTTAGGGTTAGGGTTAGGGTTAGGGTTAGGGTTAGGGTTAGGGTTAGGGTTAGGGTTAGGGTTAGGGTTAGGGTTAGGGTTAGGGTTAGGGTTAGGGTTAGGGTTAGGGTTAGGGTTAGGGTTAGGGTTAGGGTTAGGGTTAGGGTTAGGGTTAGGGTTAGGGTTAGGGTTAGGGTTAGGGTTAGGGTTAGGGTTAGGGTTAGGGTTAGGGTTAGGGTTAGGGTTAGGGTTAGGGTTAGGGTTAGGGTTAGGGTTAGGGTTAGGGTTAGGGTTAGGGTTAGGGTTAGGGTTAGGGTTAGGGTTAGGGTTAGGGTTAGGGTTAGGGTTAGGGTTAGGGTTAGGGTTAGGGTTAGGGTTAGGGTTAGGGTTAGGGTTAGGGTTAGGGTTAGGGTTAGGGTTAGGGTTAGGGTTAGGGTTAGGGTTAGGGTTAGGGTTAGGGTTAGGGTTAGGGTTAGGGTTAGGGTTAGGGTTAGGGTTAGGGTTAGGGTTAGGGTTAGGGTTAGGGTTAGGGTTAGGGTTAGGGTTAGGGTTAGGGTTAGGGTTAGGGTTAGGGTTAGGGTTAGGGTTAGGGTTAGGGTTAGGGTTAGGGTTAGGGTTAGGGTTAGGGTTAGGGTTAGGGTTAGGGTTAGGGTTAGGGTTAGGGTTAGGGTTAGGGTTAGGGTTAGGGTTAGGGTTAGGGTTAGGGTTAGGGTTAGGGTTAGGGTTAGGGTTAGGGTTAGGGTTAGGGTTAGGGTTAGGGTTAGGGTTAGGGTTAGGGTTAGGGTTAGGGTTAGGGTTAGGGTTAGGGTTAGGGTTAGGGTTAGGGTTAGGGTTAGGGTTAGGGTTAGGGTTAGGGTTAGGGTTAGGGTTAGGGTTAGGGTTAGGGTTAGGGTTAGGGTTAGGGTTAGGGTTAGGGTTAGGGTTAGGGTTAGGGTTAGGGTTAGGGTTAGGGTTAGGGTTAGGGTTAGGGTTAGGGTTAGGGTTAGGGTTAGGGTTAGGGTTAGGGTTAGGGTTAGGGTTAGGGTTAGGGTTAGGGTTAGGGTTAGGGTTAGGGTTAGGGTTAGGGTTAGGGTTAGGGTTAGGGTTAGGGTTAGGGTTAGGGTTAGGGTTAGGGTTAGGGTTAGGGTTAGGGTTAGGGTTAGGGTTAGGGTTAGGGTTAGGGTTAGGGTTAGGGTTAGGGTTAGGGTTAGGGTTAGGGTTAGGGTTAGGGTTAGGGTTAGGGTTAGGGTTAGGGTTAGGGTTAGGGTTAGGGTTAGGGTTAGGGTTAGGGTTAGGGTTAGGGTTAGGGTTAGGGTTAGGGTTAGGGTTAGGGTTAGGGTTAGGGTTAGGGTTAGGGTTAGGGTTAGGGTTAGGGTTAGGGTTAGGGTTAGGGTTAGGGTTAGGGTTAGGGTTAGGGTTAGGGTTAGGGTTAGGGTTAGGGTTAGGGTTAGGGTTAGGGTTAGGGTTAGGGTTAGGGTTAGGGTTAGGGTTAGGGTTAGGGTTAGGGTTAGGGTTAGGGTTAGGGTTAGGGTTAGGGTTAGGGTTAGGGTTAGGGTTAGGGTTAGGGTTAGGGTTAGGGTTAGGGTTAGGGTTAGGGTTAGGGTTAGGGTTAGGGTTAGGGTTAGGGTTAGGGTTAGGGTTAGGGTTAGGGTTAGGGTTAGGGTTAGGGTTAGGGTTAGGGTTAGGGTTAGGGTTAGGGTTAGGGTTAGGGTTAGGGTTAGGGTTAGGGTTAGGGTTAGGGTTAGGGTTAGGGTTAGGGTTAGGGTTAGGGTTAGGGTTAGGGTTAGGGTTAGGGTTAGGGTTAGGGTTAGGGTTAGGGTTAGGGTTAGGGTTAGGGTTAGGGTTAGGGTTAGGGTTAGGGTTAGGGTTAGGGTTAGGGTTAGGGTTAGGGTTAGGGTTAGGGTTAGGGTTAGGGTTAGGGTTAGGGTTAGGGTTAGGGTTAGGGTTAGGGTTAGGGTTAGGGTTAGGGTTAGGGTTAGGGTTAGGAGGTTAGGGTTAGGGTTAGGGTTAGGGTTAGGGTTAGGGTTAGGGTTAGGGTTAGGGTTAGGGTTAGGGTTAGGGTTAGGGTTAGGGTTAGGGTTAGGGTTAGGGTTAGGGTTAGGGTTAGGGTTAGGGTTAGGGTTAGGGTTAGGGTTAGGGTTAGGGTTAGGGTTAGGGTTAGGGTTAGGGTTAGGGTTAGGGTTAGGGTTAGGGTTAGGGTTAGGGTTAGGGTTAGGGTTAGGGTTAGGGTTAGGGTTAGGGTTAGGGTTAGGGTTAGGGTTAGGGTTAGGGTTAGGGTTAGGGTTAGGGTTAGGGTTAGGGTTAGGGTTAGGGTTAGGGTTAGGGTTAGGGTTAGGGTTAGGGTTAGGGTTAGGGTTAGGGTTAGGGTTAGGGTTAGGGTTAGGGTTAGGGTTAGGGTTAGGGTTAGGGTTAGGGTTAGGGTTAGGGTTAGGGTTAGGGTTAGGGTTAGGGTTAGGGTTAGGGTTAGGGTTAGGGTTAGGGTTAGGGTTAGGGTTAGGGTTAGGGTTAGGGTTAGGGTTAGGGTTAGGGTTAGGGTTAGGGTTAGGGTTAGGGTTAGGGTTAGGGTTAGGGTTAGGGTTAGGGTTAGGGTTAGGGTTAGGGTTAGGGTTAGGGTTAGGGTTAGGGTTAGGGTTAGGGTTAGGGTTAGGGTTAGGGTTAGGGTTAGGGTTAGGGTTAGGGTTAGGGTTAGGGTTAGGGTTAGGGTTAGGGTTAGGGTTAGGGTTAGGGTTAGGGTTAGGGTTAGGGTTAGGGTTAGGGTTAGGGTTAGGGTTAGGGTTAGGGTTAGGGTTAGGGTTAGGGTTAGGGTTAGGGTTAGGGTTAGGGTTAGGGTTAGGGTTAGGGTTAGGGTTAGGGTTAGGGTTAGGGTTAGGGTTAGGGTTAGGGTTAGGGTTAGGGTTAGGGTTAGGGTTAGGGTTAGGGTTAGGGTTAGGGTTAGGGTTAGGGTTAGGGTTAGGGTTAGGGTTAGGGTTAGGGTTAGGGTTAGGGTTAGGGTTAGGGTTAGGGTTAGGGTTAGGGTTAGGGTTAGGGTTAGGGTTAGGGTTAGGGTTAGGGTTAGGGTTAGGGTTAGGGTTAGGGTTAGGGTTAGGGTTAGGGTTAGGGTTAGGGTTAGGGTTAGGGTTAGGGTTAGGGTTAGGGTTAGGGTTAGGGTTAGGGTTAGGGTTAGGGTTAGGGTTAGGGTTAGGGTTAGGGTTAGGGTTAGGGTTAGGGTTAGGGTTAGGGTTAGGGTTAGGGTTAGGGTTAGGGTTAGGGTTAGGGTTAGGGTTAGGGTTAGGGTTAGGGTTAGGGTTAGGGTTAGGGTTAGGGTTAGGGTTAGGGTTAGGGTTAGGGTTAGGGTTAGGGTTAGGGTTAGGGTTAGGGTTAGGGTTAGGGTTAGGGTTAGGGTTAGGGTTAGGGTTAGGGTTAGGGTTAGGGTTAGGGTTAGGGTTAGGGTTAGGGTTAGGGTTAGGGTTAGGGTTAGGGTTAGGGTTAGGGTTAGGGTTAGGGTTAGGGTTAGGGTTAGGGTTAGGGTTAGGGTTAGGGTTAGGGTTAGGGTTAGGGTTAGGGTTAGGGTTAGGGTTAGGGTTAGGGTTAGGGTTAGGGTTAGGGTTAGGGTTAGGGTTAGGGTTAGGGTTAGGGTTAGGGTTAGGGTTAGGGTTAGGGTTAGGGTTAGGGTTAGGGTTAGGGTTAGGGTTAGGGTTAGGGTTAGGGTTAGGGTTAGGGTTAGGGTTAGGGTTAGGGTTAGGGTTAGGGTTAGGGTTAGGGTTAGGGTTAGGGTTAGGGTTAGGGTTAGGGTTAGGGTTAGGGTTAGGGTTAGGGTTAGGGTTAGGGTTAGGGTTAGGGTTAGGGTTAGGGTTAGGGTTAGGGTTAGGGTTAGGGTTAGGGTTAGGGTTAGGGTTAGGGTTAGGGTTAGGGTTAGGGTTAGGGTTAGGGTTAGGGTTAGGGTTAGGGTTAGGGTTAGGGTTAGGGTTAGGGTTAGGGTTAGGGTTAGGGTTAGGGTTAGGGTTAGGGTTAGGGTTAGGGTTAGGGTTAGGGTTAGGGTTAGGGTTAGGGTTAGGGTTAGGGTTAGGGTTAGGGTTAGGGTTAGGGTTAGGGTTAGGGTTAGGGTTAGGGTTAGGGTTAGGGTTAGGGTTAGGGTTAGGGTTAGGGTTAGGGTTAGGGTTAGGGTTAGGGTTAGGGTTAGGGTTAGGGTTAGGGTTAGGGTTAGGGTTAGGGTTAGGGTTAGGGTTAGGGTTAGGGTTAGGGTTAGGGTTAGGGTTAGGGTTAGGGTTAGGGTTAGGGTTAGGGTTAGGGTTAGGGTTAGGGTTAGGGTTAGGGTTAGGGTTAGGGTTAGGGTTAGGGTTAGGGTTAGGGTTAGGGTTAGGGTTAGGGTTAGGGTTAGGGTTAGGGTTAGGGTTAGGGTTAGGGTTAGGGTTAGGGTTAGGGTTAGGGTTAGGGTTAGGGTTAGGGTTAGGGTTAGGGTTAGGGTTAGGGTTAGGGTTAGGGTTAGGGTTAGGGTTAGGGTTAGGGTTAGGGTTAGGGTTAGGGTTAGGGTTAGGGTTAGGGTTAGGGTTAGGGTTAGGGTTAGGGTTAGGGTTAGGGTTAGGGTTAGGGTTAGGGTTAGGGTTAGGGTTAGGGTTAGGGTTAGGGTTAGGGTTAGGGTTAGGGTTAG